>CM041776.1:63504855-63825826 GCA_023374045.1 Limonium bicolor
GTTTCGATAGAGAATAAAGCCTTGTATTGGCATCGTCGCTTAGGACATGTTCCCCCCCTCAAAACTAGTACATCTAGGAATTTTAGACAACAAGATATTCCTTTCAGTTTCATCTGCGATGCTTGTAATAGGCAAAAGGGCAAGGGACATCGGCTCCCTTTCCCTAATTCCCAAATAGTAGTAATGAATGTTTTGATATTGTTCATGTGGATGTTTGGGGCCCATGTTCTCATACCACACATGATGATTTGACTATTTTCTCAGTCTAGTTGATGACAAAGCAGATGTCTTTGGGTCAAATTAATAAGGAAGAAATCTGATTCTTTTTCTTATATCAAGGATTTTATTGCCATGATAGAGCGACAATTTTCAAAGAAATTAAAATCCTTAGGTCAGATAATGCGTATGAATTAGGTGCTTCAAAAAGGGAATAATTCAATTCCTTCAATCACAAGGAATAATTCATCAGCGTCTTGTCCACATACCCCTCAACAGAATGGTATTGTGGAAAGAAACATCGTTATATCCTCGAGACAGCTCGCGCTTTATATTTTCAGAGTGGGACCTATAGAGTATTGGGGTGAGGCATACTATTCACCACTTATGTTATTAATAGACTTCCGTCTAGTGTTTTAGCAGGAAAGACACCTTATGAGATTTTATATAACAAGCAACCTAAGTTTGATTCCTTAAGAATGTTTGGGTGTCTAGCTTATGCTGCTGTTGTTAAACCACATAAACCAAAATTGAAGAAAGAGCTAGTAAGTGTGTCTATCTAGGGCCAAGTTTAGTTAGCAAAGGTCACAAGTTATTGAGGCTCTCAGACAAAGTCATCATACAAAGTCGTGATGTTAAATTTTATGAAAATGTTTTTTCCTTTTCAAGGAAAACAGACAGATTCTCAAGATAGTGTATTATTTCCCACCAATTGGATTTCATACATCCCGTCAGTGATAATTCTCCAAGACTGTTTGTCTCTACAAATCAAGATAGTCCTATCTTACCTGATTCGGTTTGGATCACCTGCTTCCTCCACTAGACAAAATGTAATAGAAGCTCAGACATTAGGAACTCAAATGATGTAGTTGCTACAGAAACAGCTGCAGATATTGACGAAGTTGAACATTCAGGAATGTGTTTCCTATTGATACAGCTATTCCAGAAACATCATCCCTTCGGCGATCTTCCAGGGTTCACACACAACCATCCACCTCACTTGCGTGATTCTTGTGGGAAACTCATCTGTTCAGTCTCTTGAAGATGAGTTCTTTCAGACCTTTTGACTGATCGCTTTGAAGAATAATGAGCAAATTTCAAATAATGTTTTGCCCTCTGTTCTCTAACAGACATAACTGCTGCACCACAACAGTATGTCACTAACTCTTCATATAGTTTCAATGTTACCTCTGCTCAGCCTAGACTTGTCATCTTACCAGAACCCAATTCTTTTACAGAAGCCAACCTTTCATCCTGAATGGCGCCTTGCCATGCAGCTTGAAATAAATGCCTTGGAGTGTAATCATACTTGGGACATAGTTCCTTTACCAAAGGAAGAAGGCAATCAGTTGTAAATGGTTTTACAAGGTTAAACTAAAAGCAGATGGTACTTTGAACGGTACAAGGCCAGATTAGTTGTGCGGGGATTCACCCAAAAGTATGGATAGATTACTCTGAACCTTTTCCCCAGTTGTGAAGATGACCACTATTCGCGCCTTGCTGGCCGTTGCAGTTAAGAGAGGATGGGAGATTCATCAGTTGGACATCAACAATGCGTTTCTTCATGGAGATTTACATGAGGACTTTACATGAAGTTACCAGATGGATTGGACGTGGAAGGTGAGAACATGGTTTGCCATCTCAAACGTTCCCTTTATGGCCTTAAACAAGCCTCAAGGCAGTGGTATGCCAAATTGGCTACCTTTCTTCGAAAAAAAGGGTTTTTTAGTTCCTATAACGATTATTCCCTTTTTTTCCAAGCATGCTAATAATTCAGTTGTCCACGTTGGAGTTTACGTTGACGATTTATTAATATGTGGAGATAATCTGGATGAAATTCATTGTTTAAAGAAAAGCCTAGATGCAGAATTTAAAATTAAAGATTTGGGTGGTCTTTGTTATTTTCTCGGGATGGAGTTTTTTGAAAACTTCCACCGGTTTAGTCATCACACAAGGCAATATTCTAACAAACTCCTTCGTGAATTCAATATTGACAGCAGTAAAGTGGCTGCTAGTCCTCTGGAATCAGGTTTTAAATTATTACCACAAGATAGTCCACCTCTTCAAGACATTGAGCAGTATCGAAGATTATTGGCAACTGAATTACTTGACTCACACCAGACCCGACTTTATGCTTCAGTGTTCAATTATTGAGTCATTTCTTAATGCTCCTTGTGTGAGTCATTTCGGTGCTGCCTTACATTTTTTTACGATATGTAAATGGGACTATTAATACTGAATCTTTCTCAACAATTCTAAATCTCAACAACTTGTTGCCTACTGCGACTCGGACTGGGCGTCATGTCCCATATCCAGACGATCAGTCAGTTGCTTTTACATCCAGCTTGGTGGTTCCCCCATTTCCTGGAAATCCAAGAAACAGGCATGCGTCTCTTTGTCATCCGCCGAGGCTGAGTATAGAGCTTTACGCAAAGTCACTGCTGAACTTGCTTGGTTAAGTCGTCTTCTTCACGATTGGGTGTCACAGACAACATCCCCATTCCAGTCAAATGTGACAATCTTGCTGCTGTTTTCATCGCCCGAATCCGGTTTCTTCATGAACGAACAAAGCACATAGAGATAGACTGTCATTACGTGAGTGATCAGCTCCAGAAAGCCTAATTGAGATCTCTCATATCCCAAGCTCCTTTCAATTGTGGCCGACATGTTAACCAAAGGTAACAGAAAACAGTACAAAACCCAGTATCTGCCAATGGTCAAATTTCCATTTCTAGATGTTTATCTCAAGACAAGAATGGTTATCACCATTCTCGTCTTGCGGGGGGGTGTTACAGTATATAGCTTTTTATTAGTTTCCTAGTTTTTAAATAGTTTCCTTATTAGCTCTCTAGTTTTAATTCTCCTTTTATTAGTCTCCTAGTTCTCATTAGTTTCCTTTTTATTAGTTTCCTAGTTTTTAAATAGTTTCCTTATTAGCTCTCTAGTTTTAATTCTCCTTTTATTAGTTTCCTAGTTCTCATTAGTTTCCTTATACCACGACCTTTTGTCTGGTTTCCTAGCTTTTATATATATCTACCCTCTCTTTCTTTATCGCATTGTAATTTGAATCCCTTTTCTTCATAATGGAAAACTCTCCCAATTCTCTCGAGAACTACTTCTCTCGACTGGGCTCTCTGGTCGCTTTCTTCTGCATAACCATACACAATCTATTCAAACTTTACAACCTACCTCTTGAGCGCAGCGGAATATATATAGGATCGTTCTTTCTGTTCGTTGTCAACCGGCACTAGTAGAAAATGAGGCATTTTCGGCGGTTCTTTTACCACCGCCGAAAAAGGACCTTTCCTCATTTTTGGCGGTTTCATAACCGCCGAAAATTACAACCTTTTTCGGCGGTTCCTAAGGAGAACACCGAAAAAAAACAGCTTTCGCAGGTACAAAATTTGGACATTTTCGTCGGTTCTAAGGTGACATTTTCGGTGGTCCTTACTAGGAACCGCCGAAAATGGGTAAAATCATGATAATTTTTGGCGGTTTTAAGGAAAAAACCGCCGAAAATTGCCATTTTTTTCTTTTATTTTTCATTTTTGTTTACAATCCCACATATGTCAACAAACCTGTAAAATATATCAAACAACATCCAGATATATCCACACATCTCTTTACGTCACATTGTAGAGGATGCCAATCACTTTTTGTAAGCGAATTGTCAAAAAATCAAAATAGTGATGAGATGGTCACAAATGACCATACAATACATTTCAAATGGTCACAAATGACCATACAACACATTTCAAATGGTCACAAATGACCATACAACACATTTCAAATGGTCACATATGACCATATACATATAAAACTACCAAGATATTCACTATTGTACTCAAACCGGTCATCTTTCACATCTAAAAGCCATAAAATTCTAAACAATGTATAAATAACAATTCGAAAAAACAAAGTGAAAATCAAACCAATTCATGCAAATAAACTCCGCCCAATCCCAAACACACCATTGATCGTTTGTCTGTCGTATTCTCCAACACTAGGGAAAACCTTTGAAAAATAAAACAAGACAAAATAATTAGTAAATCATTAAACAAATACATTAGAAAATATAAAATATATAACGTCGACATACTTGTTCTAACGGATCTTGCATATCACCAAAGGGTGACTATGTCATGCATATACCTCATGACATAATACTCACACTCGGAACCCTCGGGTTGAAGTGGACACTTAAACACGGAAAAAAGAAGATTAATAACATAAGGCATTTGTTCTATCAATAATAAACAAGTAAGTGATGCATGTACCTTCACTGCAGTCCAAGGGATAGCACTTTTTATCCTTACACCAAGCTCTGATATCATAACACTTTGATAAACACTGCACATATCATAAATAAATTAATAAAAATAGGATATCCATGCACAACAAAATTAAATTAAAAGAGTTGAAATAATAAAGAAGTGGTTCAATAATGTACTTACATGTTAAGGTGTGGCTTTATCTTGATGTTATTTGGTACTGAGTTCCGAAGCGGATCAAGATATAGTATACGTGCACGATCCAAACACAACACCAGCAGGGTCCAATGAGCACTATGGAATACCAAAACACAAATATGTCATTATAATGTCAAAATCAACAACTACAACATTTATTGGAATAAAAATGATAAACAACAGTTATTACTTTTGATGATAGGGTAGCAGGAGATATTTCTTGTTTGCTTTGATGCTGTTACTCATCGCACTCTGCAAGTAGGTCATACAATTGTCTGCATCACACTTCAAAGCAGTGAACGACATTCTTTCAGGACATAGAAATCCATACTTGGTAAGTGAAAAAGTTTGTATTTTGTCATGCAAAAACTTGTTCATAAAGTTAAAGATATAATAATTAACATTGTTTCAGGGCATCAATTTATAACTTAATTAAAAAAGACTAATACATACAGAATGAATGAGTGCACCACTGAGATAAGCACCCAATCAGATTTCAGGATGTCCCTCAAGTCGGTCGTCCACAACTCGACTTCTAAAACATCTTCGTAGTGAAGGACGTCAGGTTCAAAGCTGAGTATGATAGAAGATCTACCAGTTGGGAAGTCACGAATTATATCATGCAACAATTTCATACTTGGCCCCAAGCGTGCATATATGGAATCATCCACCAATTTTTCTTTGTGAACAACATTTGTGGATGCTTTGTATTTAGAAGATGTAATCTTTTGCTTCTTTTTGACAGGAGACGCAGATTTCTCTTTTAATGCCTATTTGCAATTGACATACATTACTAATCATGAACTGAACATCCACACATAATATATACATATAATTTACAACAATAACTATGTTAGTGGTTTGTATTGGGCGTACCTTCATACATCTGAATCAGACGAATAGGCCACTGAAGAAATGCACCCTTTGTAGACCGAACTGTGCTGTACTCCTCCGTAGGTACAGGGACCTCTAGATCAGGACACTGATAATTGGTTCGTCCACAGAGACTCTCCCGTGATACGGCCGTAATTGCATGCCATGGATCATGTCATTCGGGCCTGATGAGTACACTCTTCCTTCTACGACACATATATTTTGATTGTTGTATGGAGCAGGAGATTGCAGTTTATCGGATCCTACAATTGAACCAGATTAGTAGATGATTGAACTGATAAATATGTAATCAAAGATATGACAAGTAAAAAAAACAGTTAAAGATATAAAAATTTATCTTTACATTCGCGTAAGGATACGAATCATTGGACTCAGTGCTTGTGTGCAGTTTAGCAGGAGTAGCTCCGTCTGAGGGAGGATTATTATTATAACGTAAGAAGGCTTAGAAGTAGGAGCATATGGCTGGGGTGCACCACTGCCCTGACGTAATTCATCCAAAATCTCCTTCCACTGCTCTTTCATGTTACTGAGGACACGTAAATGCTCCTCATAAGAGATCATCTTCTCCTGACTACTCCCTTTCCTTGACCCGTGGTTTCCAAATACTTTTCTTATCCCTATGTTAACCCCCCAAACCCCACTGCTCGGCCTGAATGATCTTTCTTTCCAAACGATCGAGACAGCTGGTCATCATGTCGATCAGGAGCCTAATTCCCTTGGTTACTTGCTCATTTAGCTCACCCTTTAGAAGTAAATGCATAGAGGATTTATAATAAATTATAGGATTGTAACACTAAATTTGTAAAAAAAATTAAAGAGTAAACAAAAGTACTTACCATCTTATTAACAATTTCCTTCGTTTTCTTGAAGGGATACAGACGCTCTCCAGTTTTTGGGTCTATCTTAGTGAGTGAAAGCTTCCAAAATGTGCCCCATTTCTGGTGGTCATCCAGAGTGCTCATATCCGATGGCAGCTCCCCTTCTGCCACCCACACAGGAACTCTTCTATTAACCCCTTTGGCACCCAACACGTGATGATATTCATTCTTTTTTGCATTCGCTGACTGGGCGTCACGATACTCCTATTATCATGTAAACATATAAACATGATGATGATAAAAAATATATACATATGTAAACATATATATATATATACAATACTTGATTATTTAGAATTAGTATGTACCTACGTCTCCATCTTCTTATCATAAAACTGCTGCCACTTCTCTTGGGTTATTGGTGTGTAGATCTCCCAAGGCTGGCGTGTGTCACCGTCATGCCTCTTAAGCCTTTTGGTGATGAACCATTTGACTAGATCATGCATATGATCTGAAAATTTCTTGCACATCATCGATTTGACCATGGTGTAGTACTCGCTTTCTACAGGTATTAGATATCGTTTCTGCATATTACCATAAATGAAACGGATGTTAGTTATGCATACTTATAAGTCATATCAATAAATAATTCAACTATTGTTTATTTACCTATACGATCTCAAACATCTGTTTCTTCAGTCCTTCGTCAACCTGAGGCCAGGAGAGATTGATATCACAATACTCTCGCACTATGATGCCCAGCTCCGTAGTGAAGTCTCCAGCCCATTCCCCAGTCGGTTGTAGGTACTCATTAAACTGCAGCGGCTTTGACTCAATCTTTTTGACTTAATAGCTTTTGTAGGACCTCAAGGTTACGGTCTTGGTCAGTGGGATATCTGATCCAGAAGGTCTAGCCTGTGTGTCCTCAGCTGGTACATTAGACACACGGATCTCGTCTAAGCCATTACCCCCCTAATCAGTTCGGGCCCGTGACTTGTGGCCCTTCCCTCTACGTGTTTGCTTCTTCTTTAGTCGGGATGCCTCACTCAGAATCTCGCCGATCGGGTCATCCATATCATCCATTTAACTGTTTGCACAGATAAACAATGTGATATTAATAACAACACAACACATAATGTAAAAAATACATAATAAGATATCATAAAAAATTATTGTTTTTGCATGGTGAGTCTGTACAATATATGAAATACCCCTAAATTAATTTAAATTAATTAGGGGATTTCTTTATTAAACCTTAAATAATACTATTAAATATTAAATTATTATATGGAATTATGAATATTAAATTATTATAAGGAATTATGGAAATTAATTTAGGGGATTTCTTCTATTTAACCCTAAAGAATACTATTAAGTATTGAATTATTATATATTATTATATAGTGTTATGAATTTAATAATAAGATTTATAAGTCAATAAATCTTGGGAAAATTTCTAAACACTCCAAGTATATTATAAAGATTTTAGAAATAATTTGTACATTAATTTGAACCGTGAAAGTCAAAATAAAATTATAAAAACCTTAAAGCTTATTAAGCCTTGCTAGGGTTGACTTTTTGAGGATGTTCAAACTAGCTCATGAAACCTATATCAATAAAAAGGTTATGGAAAACCATGAAGATTGATAAAAAGAACGTCAAAAACGGATCATCCTAGCCAAAGTTATGATAAAATGAAGTTTAGAGCAAAATTTTGAAAAGATGCTGATGTGGCAAGTCTGCTGACTCACCCGCGTGCCTCGGGATACGCACCCAACACTTAGCCATTTTTATCTCCACGATTTTCGCAACTGATTTCGCCCTAACTTGTGACATCCATATCTCTTCATTTTGGAATTTTTGAGTGTCATCTTTTGCATCTCTCTTCTCCTACGAATGCTCTTTCCAACCATAACTCATACATAAACCAATTCAATATACATTCAGCCGGAAAATCATTCCAAAGTAGCCTACCCGCAAAACTGTAACCACTTTTCCAGAAAAAAACAAGTTGAGCAGGGTAAACTTCATCTCGCCATAATCTCGTTTCTTCGCTCCAAGCCACAATTTGTTCTTTAGCTTGTTTTGAAGATCTCTAATCGCTCTCTAACTTTCTTTTTTACACCAAAGGCTGATTCTCAATAGGGTGAAAGATAAAGGCATCGAAAGTTGCCTCCCTGAGTTCTGGAAAACCAGAAATCTGGAAATTTCAGTTGAAACAGGTAAACTTCGTCCTATCAATCTTCTTTATCCGTGGGCGAAAATTCTTGTTCTATAGCTCGTTTTAAAGATCTCTGATTCCTGTACAATTCTTATGCAGAAACCTCAAGCCAGTTCTCGATCGTTTGGGAGACAGAAGCGTCTAAAGTTGCCTACCTGAAGAGCACAAAAAAATACTAATTTTTCCAGAAAACGAGTTCGAATTGCCTTGCCGGCGCATCTCCGGTACGATTCCGACCAAATTCCACCATCTATGATGTTCGTTTTTGCATTCCCGTTCATTCCCCTCTATCAATTTAACCAATTACGCAATACATTGAGAGAATTTGTAGAAATTCAAATCGGAAACGACAAGAACCCTAACCCCTTTCGTTGCCAGAATGTATTCACTGTATACTGCATGACAGCTTGTATAATTGGTACCATAGAACCGAAATTGAGAATTTCTAATCAATGAAACAAAAATCAGTCGATTTTGGTTCTGTGAGTTGAGAGAAATCAAGGAAAACGTACTCGGGTTTCATTTTGTGTTGCTGATGAACTCGAGTAGCAGTAGCCGTCCGATCGTTAGGGTATATAAATGGACGGCCGAGATTAGAACAGGGAAGTTTTAAGTTGGTTATGAATTATAATATTTCCAGAATTAAACCCTAACTTGTTGAATTAATTTAAATACCTTTCCGAATGTATTTTGACTTGAAATTTTAACCTAGATTCCTTATAAAATCTAGTATTTTGATGTAAATTAATATGGTTTGGAGTTTTAACGTAAGTTATGATTTTTGCAAGTTGTGAGTATTATGGAATTATTTGGAAAATTTAAAAAGATATTTTTATGAAATAAAATTTTTATAATATGTCTAAAATGTTATAGTTGCTGTATACTTAATTTGGGAATTTTGGACAAGAGTAAATAGGTTTAAAAATTGTATTTCTAAGGTTTTTCATAAGTTACCTTATAATATAAGGTTTTTAATGTGACCAAAAATTAAAGTATAGTTGATTAATGAACTTTATAGGTTGGGGAAAATATAATAAGACTAAACTAAATTTAATACAGAATGTTAATAAATATTTTGGGTATAAACTTTTAAGTGAAGTATATATATATATATATAAAAGAAATAAAATAGTAACTTAGGTTAAATCAAGGAACTAAATTATTTTACATTTACATTAATTATATAATATGGTAGTTAATATACTTAATTGGAACTAACGAAAAAACTTTATTTTATAAACCATATATTGGATATAGATATGTGTAAAAGTTAATATAAATAATTAAATGCAATAAAACTACATAAAGAATGTCTTGAATAAATCCTAATATATATACATAAAAAAATAAATAAAAGAAATAAAATACCTTATAGGAAGTAGAATATGAAGGAATTAATAAGTTAAACTAAACATATACATAATACTATTAAAAGATATTATATGAGGTGGTACTAAATTTTGATTATGAAATTAAGCTTAAAGGGTTACCTTTGAATTTCTAAGATTTTATAAACAGTGTTAAAATACATGTATAATATTGTTTGTCAATGACCAGTATGTAAATCTATAATTGGGTTAAGTAAGTAGTAAGTTGAGACTTAGGAAAATATTGTAATTAGATTACATAAAGTGTCACACAAATAGATCTTTTATATAATTAATAATAAAATGAATGAAATACTTTTACATTTAAATGTTCTTATTATATAAACAATAATAAAATAAATGAGATACTTTTCATCTAAATGTGAAGAGGATTAATAAGTCTAGATTTAATCATTTCTTAACATTTATAGTATTGAGTAATAACTTAATATTTTAAGGTAAAATCATTAAAAGGATTATGATATAAAACTATATTAAACTATGATTAGGAAATTACTCTAAATAATAATCCTTAAGTTTCTTAGAATTAGTTAAGCCATATAAAAATACATTTATTACCAATATTCAGGGAATGAGTTTATAAATAAGTGATGTACATAATAGTTAAAGATTTACAAAAAGGTTTGTAAATAGAAATTTGATACTTAAAATCATTAAACCTTTAATTAGATGAAACTAGGTTACGTAAGAGATTATATTGATCTACTCTACGATACTGAAAATATTAATATGTCATTTGAATATAAGGTATGAGGATTTTTCAGAATAGATTATCTATTATATAATTCACAATTTCACTTATGAATCAGAATTAATTCTTAGATAAATTTTACCTTATGTTAAGATATATTGTCCATCCTAATACAATAAAGGAAATTAATTTATTAAGTTATTTCTTTGAAACCTTAGGTTTTGTAAACAACTTAAGACGTATTTAAGACTTAACTTTATTGAAGTTTAGTATAAAAGGATTATACATAGTCTATGGAGGGAATGTGTGTAAAATAAAACATTTAGGAAATTAAATGTAAGCAAGGATACATAAAAGGTTATCTTAAAACACCTTATTTATAGGTAATAATAAAGCAAATAATATACCTTGTGAATATTAAATATGAGAGTTTGATAGGTCTAAGTTAATTATAATATAGTTGTTTCAAGATGCAAAGTAATTTAACCTCTTATGACAGGATTTATAGATGGGTGTACTAACAAGTCATTCAGAACTAAATATACGGTAAATGGGTTTAGTAGCTCAATTAGGTTATAATGAAATGCATCTACGACCCTATGATTCCAATATACAGGTTGTAGATCTTAATTAAGTTAAGGGGAAGAGTTAATCATAATAGGTTGGCTAGTAGATGTTGATAAGAATGAATAATCGTTACATTGTGGGATAATATAGTATTCTCAGTCAAACCTATCATGGGTTATGATACGACGTTATTCTAAATTAAGAATAAAATTATTGAGCTTAAGAATTGTTATTGGAATTCTAAGATTGATTGAATAACATATAATGCACTTATGTTATAAAGGTCTTAAATGGGAGAATTATGGTTAAGTATGGGTAAAGTGGATAAGAGTGGAACAATTAACAAGTGTTAAAAAATACATTCCTTGGTCTTACAACCTTGAGTTATACACCATTCTAAGACAAGTCAAAGGTTATACATAACATTTAAGTGAGGGCTTAAAGACAATTGAGACTTACAAAATAAGAGTGAGGAGTTTATTTAAGCTTAACGTAGGCTACAAGTGATTGATGATAGACTACCTTTAATATTCTTTAGAGTACTGTTGATGTTTGCGCACGTTGACTAGAACTGCTACAGCGTTACCAGTACGATTTCTACTCTTATGCTTTGCTAACAAGACTTAAGGATTTTGACAAACGCTAATTATGCTAAGTGGAATTTCTAAAAAGGAAATGGTTGTGTGGACTAACTTAGCTATGTGACTAACTGAGCCTTGAATGTGAAACTTACATGGTTTTTGGTTCCTTCTATTTGGTTATCCCGTTAGACATTAACTGCCTAGGGTTTACGCTTCTGCACTCTGTAGGACTGAGTGTTTTGGTATTGCTCTGGCGTAGTTAGTGATCTAGTGGAAGTATGGAAAAGACAATCTTGGTAATTCTTCTTTGACTCTGGATATCGTTCATCCATGAGCTGGGTCTTGTTGTTTCGACGTGCGCGCGTCTTCAATGGTAACAGTGAGGGGCTGTATATCCCCTGTCCCAAAAGGGGCGTAGTAAACAGTGAGGGGCTGTATATCCCCTGTCCTAAAAGGACGTACTTGGTGGTGGGGGCCATCTCTCCCAATTGGTTTATTCCACTCTTGAGTATATTTTGTCTATGGGAATCAGTTTTCTGAAATGGTGGGGACATAAACTGTCTACCACGGGTTATGGGTATTCATATCATTCCTAGTCCTTTGTGACTACCTGAGTCTTTCTCTTCTTAACCAGAATTGGTTCTAACATCAATAACGGATGCTTACTAACTATACGGTGTGACTTCTTAAGTGGTTGACTTCACTAGTAGAAAAAGGGCCTATTTCGGCGGTTCCAATGGGCCTATTTCGGCGGTTGTGAACCGCCGAAATGAGCACCACCGAGATAGGGGTATTTTTTTTTTGTTTTTTTCCATCCTAGCTTATATATATATATATATATATATTCACGCATTTGTTTCAATGAGACCTGTAATAAAGCTTCATCCGTACAGGGAGCTCCACCACACATTTAAAAAGTTATAAAAGCTCCCAATTAATACCAACGACGCACCACAATTTGAGAGTTAACAAAAACCAATGCAATACACTATTTACACACTTTCATTACAAATAAAAAACAACATTACAATTCAAATCTACCATTACACCATCCACAAGTGTACAGAGTTACAATTACATACTCTAAAAGTTCACAAAACATCTTCATGATCATCAATTCATTAAACTTGTGCAGACGAACTCCGACCATTCCTCAAGCATCTCAACAATTGAGCATCATCATACTGACCACCTTTGAACACTTGTTCGTAAGCCTTGAAAAAAAATGAACATTAATCTAAAACGTACAAGTCTAACAACATGTAAAGAGCATAACTGAAACTTTCAAAGAATGTTACCATGTCTAACGAGTGCTCTGGTAAAAGGTTTGCCGCTCCTACTATGTCACTCATGAATCTCATGACATAGTATCCACATTCTAAACCCCAGGCTGCACCGGACACTATACAAACGCACATATTGACAGTTATAAACAAGTTTAAACATTATAACACAAATTTATCAATTAATAGAGTACCTTGACTAGGTTCCAAGGGATGTCACGCTTCATTGTTTTATTCTGGAGAGATAATGCAGCTCTCATGGAACTATATACAGCAGCAATACATATAGTTTTAAGCATCAGTAGCAAGTTATGAAACAGTTAATGTTAAGTAATAATAATTGTTGTTTACGATAACAAACTAATTACCCCAGTATTGCGGTGGAGATCTTCGGTCTCTTGGCAACCTTACCAAGTGAGTCAAATTGCAAGATTCGTGGGGGCTTCAACATCACTAGCACAATCAATGACCAATGTCGACTGTCCACAAATTACACAATGTGTTGTAATCATTAAGCAACTAACACAAACTATATGTTTTAGATAATACTAAGAGAAATAGTCAAATATCTACCCTGAATGATATGGCAGCATAATATATGAATTAGAAAATATGTATATCATAAGAGGGCATTCGTCATATACTGCATAAGGCCTTCCATATCACTTGTCATCTGGACTTCACTGCACATAGCAGGACACAGGAATCCGAATCTGTGATCTCATAGACATTGATCGCCTTATCATGCACCCACCTATGAGGCAATATCATTAGTCGATCATTAACTTTTTATTCAAACATCTAATTCATCATCAATCAATGAATTCAAAATACAAAAGGTAGAGAAGTCTCACATGGCGGCTGACTTGATAATCGACACATTCAACCAATCCCTCTGAAGCACTCCTCGAAGTTGGACATATACATCCCAAATCGATGTATATCTTCTCCTTGAATACAAAGTGAAATATCCGCTCGGGATCTTCCACAGTGAGGGAATCACAATCAGGTGGTAGCAGCAACAAGGATGATGGTAGAATCTGCATATTAGTCGGCAGGCCGGCCAATATTCTTTTCTCCACCAAAGCAGGTCTAAGCACGAAAATTGTGGATGCCTTGATTGCACAGGCGCAGCAATTCTTTTCCTTTGCCTTATCAGTCTTCGGTCGGCTCATATCCTATGATATTAGTATAATTAAGTATATGGATACCAGGTGGTACACCAATAGTTTTATAGCAAGGGTTAAGAGTAAATACCTGCCCAGGGAGTCTGACCAATCGTACAGGCCACTGCACTGTCGCAGTTTGTGCGGAACACAAGGTAGGTCTTTGTTTGACCGGCACCGGTAAACCGACGTCAGCATGCTCTGCAACAAATTCGTCCAGAAGCACTCATGCATGGTAATGTCGGAGTGGTTCACACGAAGAGAGGGGAAAAAGTTTTCCCATGCAACCATGACCTCTTCTACTCCAATTTGTAAAAACAGATGGCACTCAGTGGGTTCCTGAGTGTTATGCGGAACTTGTTTAGATAAAAATTGAGAATTCTTCTATGATGATATTAGTGATCAAGTGAAAAATCTTAATCGTCATGTACTCAATTGAAATGTTAGTCTAACCGTTAGAGATGCATAGGGAAACAGATCAGCCGAGTGGACACTACTTCTCACTACCGGTGCACTCTGCTGCTGAAGGGGTGATTGATCAACTGGTGGTCGAGAAACCTCTTGGCTGTCATGCTGCTGTGGCTGAAGCCTTGACATAGCGTGAGCGATCCTCTTGTCGACGTTCTGAGTAATCCTCTGCTCCATCTCAGCCAACGCTCTCAGGTGCTCCTCGTAGCTAATCGACTTTCCCTGTGCACTTTTGGACCCGGGTACGCCAAATGCCTGGCGGATACCAACATGCCCACCAAACCCAATGGCACGACCTGGATGATCCTCTTACCAAGAGCGCGTGTAAGAGGATCATCATTCCTATGTGAGGTCCAGGTGCCCTGGGTGAGCTGAGAGCTTAATTCACCCTAATACAACACACAAATACAGTTATTAGTTTAACATAAGTTCATATACAAATGAAATGAACAGTTTGACTAAAAATGAAATGATATCACTTACCATTTGAGCAATAACTGCTCTCGTGGCTTCATCGTATTGAGGATTTTCTGGAGTAGAGTTCTTCGGAATGTGGCTTAACTCCCACACTTTCATTCTTCTGCCACTGGCATCCAATGAGCCATCCGTGGGCAGATATCCCTTTTGCTCCTATTCTGGTACCCTTTGAGCAATACTTTTTCCACCTAAGTGGTGAGGGTACAGATTCTTCTTAGCATTTGCTTGTTGTTGCGCACGGAGAGCCTGCATAAATTAATGGGATCATGTTTAGTGAAATTGAACACAAAAAAACATAAGAAATTAAGATTAATTTATGTATGTATGACAATAAAGTGCACCTGGAACTCCGGTGTGTGACGCCTCTCAACAAATTGTACCCATTGCTCTTCTGTTATGCCCTCGTAAACCTCCCATGGTGGTCTCTCACCGTCTCCACCATGATCTGGATCATCTGGATCTTCTGGAGTAGGCATCTTGTAGAAGTACTTGTCAGCCAACTTATTCTTGTGGTCCCAGAACTGTTTCGACATCACTGATAGCACATCTTTTTAAGTGCAGGATCCACGGAGAAACGAGACTACGTACATGATCATTCAGTTAGTAAAGTAAACATAAATGTTCTATTATTTCACAAAAGATCATAGTAATAATGTAGAGATTTACCTGAAGACGCTGAAAAATAGTATCCATCAATGATTGAGGCACTTGCTTCCAGTTGTGGTTTATGTTGCAATATGACTTCACCAAATGGCTACCATAAGCGGTGAAGTCATTCTTCGAATTTCCATGGGGTTGGTTGAACTGATTGAAGTCCACCGGTTTTGTAGGAGGGCCCTTGTTAGCCTTCAGCCCACGTGTTGCACCTCTCTTCTTTTGCTTCTTCGCCTCTGGTGGGACAACTGACTCCTCTTCGGTCTGCTGTGAAGGGCCAGCCTCAGTCTCGTGTACTGCTAACTGGTCCTTCTTCTTCTTTCCTCCTCTTGTGACCCGCTTACTTGGTCTATTCTGCTGTGGCTCAGGTTCTCCAGTCGAGATAAGCCGTCCAATGGGGTCATCCATAGGGTGATCATCCACTGCAAAAAAAAATAATAAAGCATTTTCATCAGATAAACTCATAACATAAATACTATGATGCATAACAATAACAGTTAAGATGATATTACAGTCTACATTCTACTAACAACATTACCTGACACGTACAAAAACATAAATCATTTCATATTTTCTACCCAAACACCCTCATCATGGTCTGATCGTGCGTAGAGCAAATTGTTTTCGGAATCATCAATCGAATCCGGTAATCCAGTAGGAAACAAGGATGTTTCCTCTACAGTCCCATTTCATCGTTATCCTCATTTTCATTTTCGATTACAACCGGCCTTCTTCCTGGAAGAACAACAGACCATCTGCAGTCTTTCGGATCCTCAACATACCACACTTGTTCGCAATCCTTTCCCAGAACAAATTGATCATCATTATAACCGTGTAACCGTGAAAGATCAACCATGGTAAGCCCTCCATCATTTTGGTACCCGCGTCGGTTGTCCACCCACTTGCACCGGAACAACAGAAAGGAATCAATGTCATAGTCTAGTTCCCAGATGTCTTCGATGACACCATAATACCAATTACTAACTGGTTGAGATCGGTTACCGCTGTGGTACTCAGTGGCAGCAGCTTCAATTTTTACCCCACAATTCTGGTTTATCGATTTGGCATCTTGGCGTGCAGTGTAGTATGTATACCCACTAATATCATACCCCTCAAAAGATGTAATATTAGTTTCAGGTCCGATTGCCAAACATCTGATCTCTTCGCTTACAACTTCTGGATCTGATGATGCTAATGTCAACACATGATCTTTGAACCATTGGATAAAAACTCGGTTTTGTTCCTTTGTCAGCCAAATGTGGCTTTTCAAAGGATTTTGATGCCTTAACTCAACCATATAGGTTTCCAAATAAGGTTCAACAACCTCAAGATGTTGTAAGACAAACAAATGTGCTTGATGAATAAGTAGACGCGAAACTTGCACGATCTTTCTACCAATAACACCTTTACCCTTAAACCTGCCATAGTGTCGTGGTTTTAGGATACCAATAGACTCTGCCTCACTCAAATAATCGGTCACAAATTCCGTGACTTCCACAGTCACTGTTGCTTCAACAATGCTCCCCTCTGGTCGATACCTATTCTTCATTCTACTTTCAGAATACCCATGTACCGTTCAAAAGGGTACATGTACCGTAAGTATACCGGACCACAGAACTGTATCTCTCGAACGATGTGCACAATTAGATGTACCATTATATCAAAGAAAGATGGTGGGAAATACATCTCTAGTTGACATAATGTGATAACAATTTCACGTTGTAGATCATCTAGAGACGTTACGTCAATTGCCTTGGAGCAAACAGCGTTGAAAAAGAAACATAACCGAGTTAAAGCATTTCTGACATCAGATGGCAATATCCCTCGAATTGCGACGGAAGAAGATGTAACATCAGTACATGATAATCGTTAGATTTCATGCCTAAAAGTTTTAAATCCTTCATCGATACAATGTTCTTCCAGTTTGAAGAGTACCCAGACGGTACTTTTACCGAGTGCAGACATTTGCAGAAACTAATCTTTTCAGCCTTTGAGAGTGTGTAGCATGCAGGAGGTAGGTAGATTCGTTTCCCGTTCTCTTGTGGGTGTAACTCCTTTCGTATACCCATGGTTTGCATGTCCTTTCTGATTTTCAATCCGTCTTTTGTTTTGCGGGTATATTGAGTAAAGTCCCACTCACTGCCTCACCAACGTTCTTCACAATGTGCATGATGTCTAAGCAGTGTCTCACAGAAATATGACGCCAATAAGGTAGTTCCCAAAAGATAGAACACTTTTTCCAAATGTTTTTCGCTGGTTTTGATGTGTTTCCAAATACATTTGCAATGTCCTTAACCTTTTCGTACACTTCCTCAGAGCTCAGAGGTAGACGGGCCACACGAGTTTCGGCTTGACCATTGAACAACTTTCTCTTCGTTACTCGATAAGGGTGATCTTCGGGGAGAAGACGTCGATGACACATATAAACATTCTTCCCACAATGTTTTAAACGGTCCGAACAAGTGTCTTCCTCGCAAATGGGACATGCAAATGCTCCTATAGCCGTGTAACCGGACAAGTTCCCATACGCAGGGAAGTTATTGACGGTACAGAACAACAAAGCCTTGAGCGTGAAATTCTCTCTTGCATAAGCATCATATACCACGGTCCCCTCATTCCACAATAGCTTCAGATCGTCGATCAGAGGGGCAAGGTACACATCAATGCTATTACCTGGCTGCTTGGGACCAGATATCAGGAGAGATAACATGATGTACTTTCGTTTCATACACAACCATGAGGGCAAATTGTAGATCACTAGCAGAACAGGCCATGTACTGTGTTGACTACTCAATGTGCCGTACGGGTTCATTCCATCAGTACATAACCCAAGCCTCAGATTCCTATCTTCATGTCCGAAATGTTCTTTGTACCGTCTATTGATGTTTCTCCACTGAGGCCCATCTGCTGGATGTCTTAGTTTCTCATCACTCTTTCTACCCTCCGCATGCCATCGTAAGTTCTTTGCATCTTTCGGATTCACAAAACAACCGTTTGAATCTGGGTATAATCGGCAAATACCAAACAGGTTTTGCTGGAGGGCTTTTTTTCTGGACGGAGGAGTACTCACCATCTTTATGCTTATACCGGGATAACGAACATTTCGGTCAATTGTCCAGATGTTCGTATTCACCCCTGTACAACACACAGTTGTTTGGACACGCGTGAATTTTTTGTACTCTACTCCCATTGGACACACCCATTTCTTTGCCTCATACGTGGTCGTAGGGAGACCGTTCTCATCCGGTAGCATATCATGAATCAGCTCGAGGAATGCCGTGAAACCTTTGTCACTCAATCCATATCTTCCCTTCAGGTTGAACAAATTCAATATAGCTGTCAATTTCGTGTACTTAGTGCAAGTAGGATACAACGCCGTTTTGGATGCGTCCAACAACCTTTGATACTCATCCGGCCGGTCGACAAAGTTATCCTCAACGTTACCAAGCATCTCGTCAATTTGTTCATCATGATAAGTCGACTCACTGTCAACATTGACTCCGGAAGCGCTTGGGAGTTCTGACTCGTTAGTAGTATCGAATGTTTGCTCGGTTCTTGAGTTACACCGATCGTGACCGTAGGAAGATGAAGCATTATCTTCAACACGTTCTCCATGAAAAATCCATTTTGTATAATGTGGCATGAAACCACGGGTCTTCACATGGAGTTGTACGAGGTTGATGCTTGAATAATGTCTAACCACACCACAATCAACACAAGGACACGGAATTTTCCCCGCCTTTGTCCTGTCCTTGTGTTGCACTGCAGCTTTGCAAAACTCTTTCAGCATTTTGTCAAAATGTTCGCCTCTATCACCATACATCCAGTCACGCTCCATACTACATGTGCAACAGATCACAGGTGTGAGTTAGAGCCTTTGTAGAATATGGTTTGTATTAAGTTGCACATGTTTATTTCTTAATGGAGCATGACTGGGATGATTGTCAATTAGTCTAGCCTAACTCTAAGGTTGCAAACACAAAATAAACTAGCATTTTAAATTTAAGAAATTGTTGCACTTCTAAAACAGAAACCCGGTGTTTAAAACAATATTACGAATACTTTTTCTACAAAAAATTCGGCATGACCATTGCATAATTGTACACATTCCGTGCTTATTATTCAGCACTCACCAAAGTCATCACAACCACAAACATTCCAACAATGGCAGCAACCAACAATTAAAATAAATCAATTCTTTACTAGCTAACTGAAAACCAATTGTAAATTCAGATCATCAAATCAACATTTTCAATACTCCACTGTATAAGTTCAAACCGGTTTAGAGATTAACAAATAATCGAGAGTTAAAATACGTACTTGTTTTTTAAGGATTTATGGATAGGGGAGACTGGTGCCTGAGAGGTAGGCTTCTGTGCGAGAGATGCAGCAATACCACTTCTGATATGTCTCTGCAAGGGAGCAACAAAAAATAAATTACAAAAGAAATGCATCAACAAATATGGAATGAAGCTAAATTATGTACTAGCACTTATATTTAAATACATAATTGCATTTAGTAAACAAAAAATAAGGTTTAGTTACTTACTTGTGCACAGAGGAGGAAAGTGCAACAGTAATGGAAGAAGGCGGGAAACAAGAGAGGTGATTCACGGACTTGAATGTAGTGAGACCTGATAAAAAAAATTAGATATTGTTAGACATATACACATACATCAAACAATATTAATTACGAAGAGATTGTAAAAAAAAATCGGCATGACTTTTGCATAATTTTACCTATCCCATGCTTATTATTAAGCATTCACCAACCATTCATCAACACAAATTTCCATCACAAATCAAACTAATACCAACTTTATCCATCAAACCAAATTTTAATAATTTATGGAAATCAAATACAAAGTAAAAAAAAGACACAACCATGCCTATTATTAAGCATTCACCAATTATTCAACAACACAAATTTCTATCATAAACCAAACTAATATATACCAAATTTATTCATCAGACGTGAAATACCCCGTAATTAAAAACAGTGATTAATTAGGCTAATCATACTTTAAAAGCTTAATTACACTAAAATAAATACTAGGGAACAAATCCCGAAGAAAACGGACCTTTAAAATGGGTTAAAGGCATAAACGAACCTTAAAGCGCGTTTTTCGAGGAAACCGGGAAAACGCGACTTTAAGCGGGTCAAATAGACTCGTAACAATTTGGTCAACTAAATAGTCACTACTAAATATTAGTGAAGCTTTAGAACCAATAAAATTAATTAAACGAGAAAATTCCGGAAAACGGGTACCGGTTAGTAAAAACTGTAACAACCGGTAAGTTATGGGGTAAGAGCGCAAATAAAAAAACTAAGTGTGTCCACTTTGCAAACAAAAATAAAAATGTGAGTGTGTGCGCATATGTGGGCCGATTGTACTAGCCTCCCCCTCTCTTTATTTACTTGTTATGTGTTAAAAGACAAATAAAGTAAATAAAGACAAGAAAGAAAAGAAAGGGAGTCTCTCTCCTACTCCCCCTTACTCTCGCACGTTGGCACTCCCTTCCCTCCTTCTCCTTCTCTGTTTTCCTTCTCCTCTCCAGCGACATTCATGGAGTTTTGAAGAAACTCACACAACTCCCTCCTCTCTCCTCTTGTTAACCCATCAATCTTGCTCCAAAAATTACAAAATTAGTACCACTATAATCCCCTTGCAAAGGAGAACATTTCCCTCCTTTCAAAAATCCAAAAGCTCAACTTTCATTTTGTGGGTGTTCTCCATTTGAAGATTCAAGTCCACCATTAGAAGCACCTTCACCTCCTCTTCATCTTGAGGTAAAAAGAATTTCGAAAATCCATCATTCCTAGCTCTCATTAGCATTTTAAGGATTTTCAGTTTTTGAACTCTTGGTTCCTTGTTGCTTCAGCCGATTTTGGCTCTTCCTTGGGCTAGGAATCTTGTTCTTTCACTAGTCAAGAGCTTCATCTACTCATTGGAAGGTAACACTCTTTTCTAAACCCTAAAACCTAAATTCTAGGGTTAAGTATAAAATGAATGCTAATGGTATTGTGTATGTATTATGGGCTGTAGCACTTTGTGTGTGTGAAACCCATTGAAACCGAGAACAAAGAGAAAAGGAGAAGAAAAGAAGAAGAGGAAAGGAAAGGAAAGAAAAAAACTAGCAAGACAAGGTAAATGCTCTTACCTTGTGTTAGTTTGTGTATTGTAGTGTAACAGTTTTTAGTAGTGAAATGAGTAATGGAATTGAGTAATAAGTAGTAGCAATGTGGTAGTGTATTGAGAATGGATAATGTAACAGTTTTGAAGTATTTTAAATGAAGTTTAAAAGCTTGGGAAAACCATGGGTAGTATGTGTATGTGTGCAGGATTTTTGTTGTTGTAGAAGCATTGGAATGTGAGTATAATGTATTGAGTAAACAGAGTTGTGAGAATGTGAACTTGTGAGCTGAAATAGTGTGTGGGGAATGTTAGAAAATAGGGGAGACTAGTCAAATTTTGGTGTAGGAATGGAGAGGACTTAGGTTGTTTGAGAAGAGGAAGTATTTGGAGAGTTTAAAAGGGATGTTTAGTAGCTTGTAACAGATTTGGAAAAGAGTAGATTAGGGAATGGAACTAGGATGTGAGTAATGAAATTGAGATGCTAGGGTGCATTAGTTGAGAGAGTAATGGAGGATAGAAGATTGAGTGAAAATCTGTAGCATAAGAGGAAGTTAAAAATCTGTAGCATTAGAAGAGTAAGGGCTAGTGTAGGTGTTGAGAGAAGAATGATGAAAATGAGTGTAAGTTGTATAATGATTGAGTAGTAAATTTAATGGATGAACTAAGGTGATTTAGAGTGTTAATTAGTGCTAAATCATGTGGGGAAACATAGGTAAAGATTGGGGAAGCAATGGGTAAAGAATGCAATTGGAAACAGATTTTAAAACTGAAAAACTGGGCCGGACCGACCTTAGGACCGACTTGCAAGGTCGGTCGACTCAAAAATTTTCCGTCAAGTAAGATACTGGAATGGACCGACCTTGCGACCGGACTTGCAAGGTCGGTCGGCTAAAATTTTCGAAGACGAAACTTACTGGAATGGACCGACCTTGGGACCGGACTTGCAAGGTCGGTCGGCCCTGGAATTTCACCCGAGGTAGTCTACTGGAATGGACCGGACTTGCAAGGTCGGTCGCAAGTCCGGTCGGGTCAAAAAAAAAATGTTTTAATTATATGATTATAGTAATCATATATACATATATATGCCTATGTACACATATGCATATATAGGTAGTAATACACCATTAATAAGGTAATAATGGTAAGAAAGTAAGTAAGTTTGTAAGAAAACAAGTTTATGAGGTAGTAAAGAAAAGAATGGTTTTACAACCAAGTATGAATGTAAAGAAGTAGTAGGTATACATTGAAAGTATCAATGAAGGAGTAAGTTAGATCAATAATAGATCATTGATCATACTACTTCATGTATGTATAGGAATCAAATAGTTGATCTCCAAAGGAACCGGTAGTACGTATTCGACGGTGAACGGTATGATTTCTTCATGCCCTGTATCCTAACTTGGTTACCCTGATTTGTTGTGCTTATGTGATCACCAACAAGATAAATGCATGAATCGGATTTATATTACACATAATGTGTTTGAAACTATATTGTTCTTGTTTATTGCTCTTGACACTTAGTTTGTATAATTCATGAAATGAATGAAAGGAAATGAAGTGTATGTGTACGTATGAGTACTTGTGTATGTATGTATGTATGGAAGTAAGTATGGACTTCTACTAATTCCTAACAACCTAACTCCTAACATGAGTAATGAGTAAAATGGAATGAGTAGAAGCCCGATATAGTTTCGGCCACGCGTGAGGATAAGGAACCACAAGAGGTTGGAACCGAATCCTGGCTATAATCTTTTCCTTGGACCAAATCCCTTGAATGGGTAGCATCCTGGATTAGTGGGCCACCCTAAAGCCCGGTCGTGGGATGTAGTAATCCCTGCCGGAGGTCATACCGACTTAACTGGAAGTAAAGTATGTAAGAAGTAAGTATTGTATTTGTATTGGTCTTGACTATTGTAAGTCATTGACGGGAGTAAAAGTATTGAACACCCGATTAACCCGGGGTGTGTAATAAGGCTAACAAGACCTTTGTACGTATTGGAGAATTGTATCTCCGTGATGCGGTGAGTATGGTAATTATGAATGAATGACTTGTGTTGTATTCCTTGTATGTATTGTATGTATGTATGCTTGGTGAAATGAATGCATGTATTGGATTGTATAAAGCATGTATGTATGTATGAATGAAACGAACCGCATGTACTCGACCAAATAGTTGGCGTACCCTCGCTAGTACGCGGGGTATGCGGTTATCATATGCAGCGTAGCTGACCCCCTAGGGGGAATGTTTTTACTCCACAGGTACCCCCGAGGTGTGAAGGTAAAGTAAGGTCAAGATGTGATTCTTTTTGGAGTAGTAGTAGGAATGAAACGGTGTACTGAGTTGTACACGGCTAAGGCCTTTTGTAGCCGGTGTACCATGTGGTACACCTTTTTGGATATTGAAATCTTGATTGGATAGTAAGGAGAGGATGTATAAACTCTCTTTTTGGGAAAGTATTGGAAGTAATTCATATGTTCGGTAGACTTCGTAATCAAATGTAAGTAAGTATTTGGTATTGTAAAGTAAGTAGTATGTATGTATTCATTCTAATCATCAGACTGAAACAGTAAGTAATAGTAGCCTTGTTAACCTTGGAGGGTTAACGGCGTTGTATCACCCGCAGGGAGTAGGTAAGTATTCCGCTGCGAGAAGGGTAAGTATGGGATTGATTAGAGGATAATGGAAGGATTAGTGGGTTGGGGTGTTACAAAAATGGTATCAGAGCGAAGTATCGCTCTGATGATTAGAATCTTAAGAGTAGTGATTACGAGTTAGGATTTCAACCGTCTTAAGACGGATATTTAGAAACCTAACTAGGAACTACCGTTAGCAATAACGGATACCACTAACGTCTGCAAAACGATACCATTGTTTGAATGAAGACCATGAGGTCATAGTATCACGACATCTAATGTAATCCACACTTGTTCAGATGTCAGGACGTGGTCCAGGTCGTCCCAGAGGAGGGGGCAACGAAGGACCAAGCGCGCAGACGATAGCCGAAATCGTCGCCGCCACGGTAGCACAGATGCTACCGGATGTAATCACGACTGTGCAGCAAACACAACAAACACAGCAGCAGCAGCCCGACCCACCTCATCCCCGAGAACGAATTGGGTGAAAGCAGTCGCCGACCTTCGACCTCCATGCTTTAGAGGCGAGAGCGACCCCGCCAAACTCGAGGCCTACCTCTCCGAGATGGAGACGGCCTTCGAGACACTTGAGACTCCTGCTGGAGTTCGAGTGAGGATAGCTGCGTACTACCTCAAGACGCGCTATGGACTGGTGGAAGCTCGTTAAGGCCGAGCACATAGCTGACCCTGCTTTCGGATGGGAAGCATTCACCTCTCTCTCCGATCTAAGTATTACCCCGAGCATGTCAAGACCAAGAAAAGGCTTGAGCTCGATGCACTAAAAATGACCGAGAAGATGACGGTTGATGAATATTACCACACACCACCTCTCTTCTCCGACTTCTACCCGACCTTGGGTATACCGCCAAGTCTTGGTCGACCGCTTCTACGGCGGGATTGAGCCATCGACTCCAGTATGGCATGGGCTTCACACGGTTTTACCTCCCTTCAGGTAAACAAGTTGAACCCTTAAAAAGCCATGAGTAATGTGAATTAGTATTCCCTTATGTAAATGTAACCTAATGCCTAAGTAATTCAGGAGTGTTACCACACGCTGCATCTCGAGTTGAGATCACCTGCCAGCTAAGAGATGAGGAGCAAGCGCTGAAGCGCAAGGTGAGCGGCAAGGGTAACCCCTCCGACGATCAAAACCAATCCAAACTCTGGAAGAAAAGGAAGGGGAAGCACTCCCACCATAAGAACACTTCCGGAGACGGCGGTGCCCATGCTGAGAAGGGCAAGGCAACTGAGCCGTTACAGATTGCCTACACCGCACCAGTGGCAGCAAAGCCACTGAGGTCTCAGCCCTACAGGGGTAAGAAACCGAAACCGAATTAGTACACTTGTGAATTTGCATGTATATAGATATTGTAAGGATACCGAACCTTGCTAACTTGGAAGCTATAGGTTCTGGATTTGGCCAGGGAAAGAACCAATCTGATGGCCGCAGCTACATCTGTCGTAACTGCAACAAGGATCATCCCGGCACAGATTGCCAAGGAAGGGAGATCCGCTGCTTCACTTGTCAGAAACCGGGCCACCGTGCCAATGCATGCCCGGAGAACTCTAAGCCCAAGGGCAACTACCAGGGCTACAAGCAGCGTGAGGGCAAGGAGGTTGCATCTGGCGATGCTCATGCCCAGCATACCTCGCAGGGACAGGGATCCCGAGGTCCGTAGAAGGGCGCACCGCAGAGGCAGCCGACCTTACACATCATAGACCGTGATGGGACCGGGACTAAGTCCGGCCGGTAACCACTGTACCTTTAATCCTTGAAGAGCATGACTAAGTATTAAAGTAATTGTATGAATGAAAGCATGAATGTGTGAGTACTTGAAGTATGAAATTGCGCATGAGTAAGTAACATGGAAGTATGTATTGAGCATGAAATGAATTCGTAAGCCTAGAACTCATTCTAGATGAATTTACCACCTTAGGGAAATTCCATATCTGTTACCCAATACCTTCAAACTCACCTCATGAAGAGACTGACATCGCCAATCACCACTTCCACAACGAACAGTGTCAGGTCATCCGCCCAGGTATGATCTTATTAAAAGGATACCTGACACCCGAAGCACAAATTTCAATCATCCGACGATGCAACGAGTTAGGAACGGGTCCAGGAGGATTTTATACACCCGAATTCCCCGGTGGAGCTACAATGAAGCTGAAAATGATGTGCTTGGGAAAGGACTGGAACCCTTATACCAAGACATACCAAACAACGCGAGCAGGAGACGGAGCAACACCTCCAGCAATACCCCCAAATTCCAAACGCTTGTCACACAAGCTGTAGAAATTGCACAACAATGTGAAGATGAACCAATCCCTACACTTGAAGCAGATCTGTGTATCGTCAACTTCTATGAGAAAGAAGGGCGACTTGGCTACACACCAGACGAGGACGAGACAGCGGAATCTCTTGAACTAGGAGTGCCCGTAGTGTCTTGGTCCATTGGTGATGACGCCGTATTTTTATATAGCGAGCGGAAAGCGTGTGGACCTCGCAGAAAATTGGTATTGAGATCAGGAGATGTTCTAATCATGGGTGGAAAATCAAGGTTGCTGTATCACGGGATCCAGAAGATCAAGTTGAATACGGCACCACCGGCAATAATCAATGCCACACACACTGAAATACCCCAAACCTTAATAAGTTGTTTAAACATTAAATAATAAATTATTAAGACTAAAAAGAGTCTCCGAAACATTAGTAAACAATGTTATAAATAGTAAATACAATTAATTGCCTAAAAGGCAATAAGGACAAAGTATGCTCTAAGCTTGGGATAATTTTGATTAAGGCTTGATGAACTTACCAAGACCTTACTTATATATTAATGAGCCTATTAAATCAGTTATCAAAGAAACCGAGCTAGGAAACAAGTTAAACACAAAAATGTGCATTAAGGAGCCTTAAAACACATTTTTGAAAAAAAATTGTCTTGTAAATGGGTTTTGAATGGCTAAATGTCCATCATTACTCTTTAATTAATATGTGTACTACTTAGTATCACATTTGGAAGTTTAAATCAATGGGAAACCAAAAATTTCACAGTTATGTGCCTTGTTTGTATGAATAGTGACTTTTATAAGCTAGTTTGTAACATATGTTATATTAAGTAATTAAATGTGTTAACAAAGACCAAAACACACCCCTAAGTAATATATGGGGGCCATTTTTGTAAGGTGAGTCACCACCACCTGCAATCAAATAAGTGAAGGAAGACATAAATAAAATACTATACTACTTTATAAAGCACTATTTGCTTTACGTAACAATTATCTTCAAAAGCATTTGCAATCAGTGAATCCTCTTCATTTCCTCCTTTGCTGTCTCACGTAGACTATCCCCTTCCTTGCTCTCTTTCACGATAATACACAGCACCAGCACCATATTCCATCTTCAAATCCTCTTAACTTCTAGCTCACTTGTCCAAATTAAAAACTAAGACCACCGATCTCTTAGTCTCGTCAAGCTCTTCGACCTAGTCCTTTCAAATCTTCAAGAGCTCCATTTTGGTGCCAAGAGGAATCTCCATGGCAGAGCTTGAGTTCATCTTTCCATATATTATTGTTCTCCTTTGCTTCAAGGTAAGGAAACTCAAAGAAAAATGGTGTTTCCTCCATGTTTTATGTTGTTCGAAAATTTGCCTTAAATGTCCTTACGTTGCCTTCTTTTAGCTTCATTCCAACCTTTCAAGGACTGGGTGGAGTCCTCTCTTGACACGTTTCCAACTCTCTCAAGTTCTAAGTTGACAAGCAAGCAAATATCCTTACCGATTCGGAAACAAGAAAGAAGTTGTGAGGAAAGGAGGTAATTATGCTAACCAAAAAATAGCTTGAAATTCCTTTGGAAAATGAACGTATGTTGTCTACTGAAACTACCTAAAGAGCCAATGGTAAATGACTTAGAAAATTGTTCCCAAAGAGACTAGTAAAGGACATACGTATTGTTGTGTGCATTTGCAGGTCAAAGGCAAAATATTGTGGGAAATTCAGTGTTTAAGATTTATGCATTTTAAGAGCCTAAGTGCTATGCAATTTAAATTGTGCACTATGTTGTACTGTGGTGTATATTTGGTGAAGTTTTGAGTATAGAGTGTACTTAAGATCATTGGGAAGTTTATACATATGATGGGTGTAAAGAACTTATGTAGCAGGACTTGAAAAATACGAGTACGTCATTCTGTAGGTTGGGTCCGGGACCTAAGTCATGGGTCATGTCCTGGACCAGAGGTGCAAAATAGGCCGAGAGTTATACATAGATATAGGTCCGGGACTTGGGTCTTGTACAAGGACCCGGACCACCCTCCTTAAATCACCCGAGAGTTTTTGCCTAGACTGGTCCGGGACTTAGGACCTGTATGAAGTCCCGGACCACCCGTTAAATGTAGCCGAGAGTACAAGACTGTCTTGGTCCGGGACTTAGGGTGAGTACAAGGTCCCGGACCACCCTATCAAAACATACCGTGAGTTTGTGTAAGTGTTGATCCGGGACTTAAGGTAAGGACCAAGTCCCGGACCACTGTAAAGATGTTGTTTAAGGTATAAAAATGATGTGTAAAGATGGGGATTGATAAGTAATGATGTTGTAAGGATGTTAAGGACATGTTAGATGTGATATAAAGACAACCAAGTGGGTGGAAGTTGTAATAAAATGTGAAAGTAAAACAAGTTAAAAAATGTCAAGTTGTTTAACTAGTTAACGAGGGTAAGTTATGAGCATTAGACTTTAAACAAACATGCTACCCCGATGTTGATAAAAGTAAATGTAATGTTGCCAGTTGTTCAAGAACTGTTCAAGGAACTTAAGACGACACGTTAGAGTGGACGATGGTGACAGGTAGGTTTTTTCTTGCAACCTGTGTCCTACCGGATTACACCGGCTTGTATGCCAATGTGTTTTTCTGTATGTTTGCCACGTTGTAAGATAAAACATGTAATGAGTTTACAGTAATTCATATATGAGGCGTGTTTAGTTCCCGATACCATTTAACCTCGAAAGTGTTAAACCTTAACTAACTGAGTCTAGGATCACATGGGAGTTTGGTATTCGGATTAAACGACCCGAACCATGGGGCGTTCTAACCACGGCTATGCGTGAGTTAAATGTGTGGTATGTGTATGTGAATGTAGGGATCTCCCTTGTATGTTTAACCCAAAAGTAATACTGTATGTGTGTAGGTACGATAGACTCCGTAGTGGGGTTCTAACGAAAAATTAAAAGTAAGTATGTACTAACAATAGTGAGGAATCCGGTTTGGCCGGTCGCGCGTTGTTGGGAGTGGGTATCCTTTTTAGCTTTACCCTTCTCTCTGTTATGGTTGTTCCCCTCACGGGTTATGATCTCCCATTAGCTTATCCCCCAATCTTAGCTATTCTGACTTACGATCGGTTTAGGGGGAACATGTGTTTGTGTTGTGTGTTCGGGTCACTAAATCCGATCCATCTTTAGGTAAGTTACTCGTCCGACTATTAGGGCGGTAATGAGTTTTTTATATAACAGCTTAACATGGGGTGATATCATTCTCTAGGCTCACCAGTGTATTAACTATGTTTGGGCCGGTTCCTAAGAGATCCGTACCCGTTATGTATGTGTTATTTGTATGTTGCAAAGTTATTGTGATGTGATGTTATATGTCGCTTAGAAGTGAAATATGAGGATCATGGATATGATTCCTAGTATGTAAAAGAGACGTTTGTGGAAACCCGATAGTGGGTAAGTGTCGTCTGTTGAGGAAATAGCTCTATTAGGGGAGAAATACTGTAGGGTGGAAGAACTCAAAGAGTGATTGGTTAAGTATGTGAGAAGGGAAGAAATGGCGCCGGACCAAAGCAGGCACGTAAAGCATCCGGCCGCTTTGGCCGGATGGGGTTAAAAGCACGTAAGGCATCCGGCCGCTTTTGCCGGATGAGATTAGGGGCTTGTAGGGCATCCGGCCACCTTAGCCGGATGAAAATGGGACTAGGGCAAAGCAAAACGTTACTCGACCGGCCGCTTGTGGTCGGTCAAAGATACTAAAGAGGGGGTAGAACTGTACTTAAACATGTAAATACAGGCTGGCACCAAAGGGACCGGGCCCAAAAAACTATAAATAAGGGTGTACCCCCATGAAATAAGACACGTGATTTTGGGCAATCAAACTCGCATTCGATTCTAATAGAAGCTCTCTCCCTCCCTCTCTACTTTCGCGAGACTCTGTGTCCGAAATCAGGTAAAGTAGGATAGAAGATTAGATCGAGACGTACTAGGATAGATGTACTGTTGCATTGGGATCGAGCTTGGACGCATTAGGATTAGTGCACTGTGTCACGATAAGAGGAAGCCAAAAGATGGCCCGAATGTGTGAAGTCCGTATCATGTACAGCCTTCCTAGTGAGGAGGTGGTCAAAACTGTGGGATCAGACAAGGAGTTCAAGGGAAGGTTACCTTCCTCCTCAGGGCCGGGTCAAGGAGAAGAAGAATGTCGAACAACCCAAGATCCCCCCAGAGAGAAGGGCAACATTCGCTTGGAGCACGGACGAGATGCCTGGTATAGACCCAAGCGTTATCCGGCATGAGCTCAGGGTGGACCCTAAACATCCGGCGGTCAGGCAAAGGAAAAGGGTAATAGGGGCGGAAAGAGATTTGGCCGCACGAACCGAGGTCCAAAAACTCCTCAAAGCCGGATTCATCAGGGAGGTTGCTTATTACCCACGGTGGTTGGCTAATGTTGTTATGGTGAAAAAACCAAATGAAAATGGAGAATGTGCGTGGATTTCACAGATTTAAATAAGGCATGTCCTAAGGATTTTTATCCTCTACCATCAATAGATAGATTGGTGGTCTCAACTGCCCAGAGTTCCGTGCTAAGTTTTTTGGATGCTTTCTCTTCTCCGCTATAATCAAATAAAAATGAAAGAGGATGATTCGGAAAAGACTTCCTTCATTACTTCAGCCGAACATTCTGTTACAAAGTAATGCCTTTCGGCCTAAAGAATGCAGGGGCACTTTTCAGCGAATGATTGACAAGTGTTTTTTGTCAACAATTGCTCGGAATGTGGAAGCTTATGTTGATGACATAGTTGTGAAAAGCCCGTCAAAGGAACAACACGAAGGATTTGGAAGAAACATTTGACACTCTGGATAAATACCAAATCAAGCTAAATCCAGAGAAGTGTGTGTTTGGAGTAACCAAAGGGAAATTTCTTGGCTTCATTGTTGGGCAGCGAGGTATCGAAGTTGATCCGGAAAAAAGTCAGGCAATCCTCGACCTTTCCCCACCAAGAAATATCAAAGATGTCCAAGCTTTGAACGCTTTGACGGAAACTCACAGCATTAATTAGGTTCTGTTCTAAGCTTCAGGAAAAATCAATCCCATTCTTCAATATTCTAAGGAAGAACAGTAAATTCCAGTGGGGGCAAGTGTATAGAAGCATTTGAGAAGATAAGGAGATGCTCCGGGATTTACCTAAATTGGTGTACCTGCTCCGGGACAGGATCTATACCTTTACTTGTCCGCAACGGATTGGGCGGTTGCAGCTGTCTTAATCATGGAAGAGAAAAGGGAGATACCAGTTTACTATACAGGCAAAATCTTGAGTCCGACAGAAGGACGGTACACTAATATAGAGAAAGTCTTGTTTGCACTGGTAGTGGCATCAAGAAAACTACGACCCTACTTCCAGTCGCACCGAATCTTTGTCAGGACCAATTGGCCGCTCAAGCAAATTGCGAACAATCCGAATGCCTCTGGCCGGATGGTAAGCTGGACAGTAGAGCTGACACAATATGAGATTCACTTCATGCCCAGAACGACGATTAAAGCTCAGGCCTTAGCAGATTTCATAACAGAAACAAGCTTCGCAAAAGAGAGAAAACAAACTCAGAGTCCATATGTCATCTCGGTTGATGGGGCTCGATGCAAAAGCGGGGCAGGAGCTGGAATAGTGGTGCAGGCGTCGGATGGGCAAAGCTTGAATTATGCCTTCCGGCTGGACTTTGACGTCACTAATAATGAAGCCGAATACAAGCTCTTATCCAGGGTTTGGAAGTTGCCACAGCCCTAGGTGCGACAGAGTTAGAGGTATATTCAGACTCTATGTTGGTGACGAGACAAAATGACAACATCTACGAGGTTAAAGAAGAAAAACTATGAATGTACTTGCTAAAGGTCCAGGAACTAAAGGCAAATTTCCAAAAATGCGAACTAAAACATCTTCCTCGTGAAGAAAATGTCGAAGCTGATGCCTTGGCCAAGTGGCAAGTATGGCCGAAAAAGTACCCAATGAGATATGGCTGGAAGTCAGAACCTCCCCAAGTATAGAAGGAGCTCAGGTATTGGCGGTAGGGTAGATGATCAAGAAGAATCTTGGATGACCCCGATTATAGATTACATACGGCATGAAAAACTGCCGGAGGAAGAAAAGGAGGCCAGAATAGTAAAGAGGCGGGCCGCATCATTCTTTATTGAGGATAACCAGCTGTATAAGCGCTCTTTTGCAAGACCTGCTTGAAGTGTGTCACCATAGCTGAAGGAGCGGAGTTAGTAAGAGAGATACATGATGGGCTCTGTGGAAATCACCAGGGAGAAAGGACCACAACTCACAAAATCTTAAGACTCGGGTATTTTTGGCCAAAAATGATGGAGCACTGCAAGGAATACATACAAAGATGCCGCAAGTGTCAAGAACATGGAAATAAGATACACACTCCTCCGGCGGAGCAAAAATCTGTTCTATGTCCAATTCCCTTTGCTATGTGGGGGTTGGACATTGTGGCTCCATTCCCAGAGGCCTCACCAGGGAGGTTCAAATTCATGTACGTTGCTATCGACTACTTCACGAAGTGGGTTGAAGCAATGCCTACTATCTCCATCACGGCCAGGAAGTCACAGGAATTCATTTGGAAATATGTGGTATGCAGGTTTGGTATACCAAAAGCCATAGTAACTGATAATGGGACACAATTCAATTGCGAGAACTTCCGAGAATTCTGTGAAGAATGGAAGATCGACTTGAGATTTGCATCAGTAGCCCATCCTCAGGCGAATGGGCAGGTTGAGAATGCAAATGGCCAAATAGTAAAAGCGATGAAGAGGAAACTCGATGAGAAAAAGGAAAGTGGGCAGAATTGTTACCCCAGGTCCTATGGTCGTACCGAACAACAGAAAGGGGACCAACAGGGGAGACACCTTACAGATTGACGTATGGTTTGGAAGCCGTTATTACGGCGGAGATTGTGGTGCCATCCATAAGATGGGAATCATATAACGAAGAGACCAACAATCAGGGAGTTCAGGATCACCTTGACCTCCTTGAAGAAACCAGGACGGCCGCCGCAGTAAGGATGGCAAAGATAAATCCAAGATAGAAGGTATTTCAACAGGAGGGTGAAAGAACGAAGTTTTGCTCCAGGAGAGTTAGTCCTCCGAGAAGTAAAGCAACCCAAAAAACTGGAACCCCAATGGGAAGGGCCATACATCATACACCAGAAGACAGGACGGGCTTCATACCGCTTAAAAAATGCTGAGGGATATGAGTTGCCGCATTCTTGGCATGGAGAATGTTTGAAAAAATTCTATGTGTAAAATTTATAACTATTCAATAAAAAGTATTATTTTTTGGAATGTGAAAGGAAAAAGTAAGCACCGGCCAACGAGCCGCAGGCTATCATGCCTTGAAAGTAAGCACCGCCAACGAGCCGCAGGCTATCATGCCTTGAAAGTAAGCACCGGCCAACGAGCCGCAGGCTATCATGCCTTGAAAGTAAGCACCGGCCAACGAGCCGCAGGCTATCATGCCTTGAAAGTAAGCACCGGCCAACGAGCCGCAGGCTATCATGCCTTGAAAGTAAGCACCGGCCAACGAGCCGCAGGCTATCATGCCTTGAAAGAAAAGTGAGCACCGGCCAACGAGCCGCAGGCTATCATGCCTTGAAAGTAAGCACCGGCCAACGAGCCGCAGGCTATCATGCCTTGAAAGAAAAAGAAAGCACCGGCCAACGAGCCGCAGGCTATCATGCCTTGAAAGAAAAGAAAGCACCGGCCAACGAGCCGCAGGCTATCATGCCTTGAAAGAAAAAGAAAGCACGGCCAACGAGCCGCAGGCTATCATGCCTTGAAAGAAAAAGTAAGCACCGGCCAACGAGCCGCAGGCTATCATGCCTTGAAAGTAAGCCCGGCCAACGAGCCGCAGGCTATCATGCCTTGAAAGAAAAAGAAAGCACCGGCCAACGAGCCGCAGGCTATCATGCCTTGAAAGAAAAAGAAAGCACCGGCCAACGAGCCGCAGGCTATCATGCCTTGAAAAGAAAAAAAGCACCGGCCAACGAGCCGCAGGCTATCACGCCTTGAAAAAATAACATCCGGCCAACGTGCCGCAAGCTGACATGACTTTTAATTAAAACAAAACTGACCAACGAGCTGCAGGAAGATCCAGCTTAAAATCATAGAGAACCATGCTCCAACAGAAAAGAAGGGGCCCGCCGGAACAAAAGTCCAAAGCCGCAAACCAAGCCGGCATAACTTGCATAGGATAACTACACTTGCATCATTTAAAAGAAAGGTAGAAGACAGGAGAAAAGAAATATCGCGGCAATAAAAACTCGGCTCAAAAGGAGTTGCTCCGGCAGACAAATAACTAAAGATGATAAGATACAACTTATATTTCTCCCAAAACTATGGGGTAGAGACAATTACAACATATGATCGTTCGGCAGAAAAAAAAAATACATGTCGTAACAAGAACTTCTCTAAAAAAAAACCTCTATTCTACTCTATTCTACTGCCTTTGCAGTTTCTTTGTCAACAGCTTCTTCTCTGGTGGTTAGTAATCTATCGCCGCTACCTGCTACACTCCCGGAAGACTTAGATCTCCTCGCAAGATGCTGCATCCCTCCGGCGGATGGTAAGATGTTGCTTCCGGCTGGAAGGAATGAGGCTTCACCAGCACCAAAGCATGTCTCTCCGGACTGCGGCAGAATCTCTCAAGTTCTAAGAAGAAGTTGGATTTCTGGGCAACAGCCTTGAACTCCAACTTATTGTACAAGTCGTCATCCAGTAACTCTCCTTTCTCGAGAGAGTGATCTGAGACGATCTGCTGGCAGATGTCAACTAACCGCGGCACTGAGAAGCAAAGGACTCCTTTAAATGGGCGTTAATGGTGCCTTGCTTCTGTATCTCCTCCTGAGATTGCCGGGAAAATGTCCTGAGCCTGGTCACTTGAGATTCAAGGGTCAGGACTTGGGCACGGTACTTGTCACGTTCAGAATTGGCGAATGATAGCTCCTCCTTAGCACGGGCTATTCGTCCACTCAACTGGGTGACGTGCTTCAATAAATTGGCGGCACTCATGCCTGGCCGGAACAAAAAAGAATAAGAAGAAGAAAAGGCCAAAAAAAGAGGAAAGGGTTGTAGGCCTGAAAGCTTACCATGACCTAATGGCTCAGTATTCTCCGCTTGAGAGCGGGACTTGGCTTCCTCCAGCTCTCTCACTTTCTCCTCCAGCCTCGCTTTCTCTTCTATAAGGGCGGTTTTGTCCGCATCAAGAGCTTTCTTCTCTTTTTCCAAAAGAGAACAATCCCGGAGCAGAGACTGCTTCTCTTGATCGAAGGAAGATTTTGACTGCTCCTCCAGCGCAGCTTTTTCTTCCAGCAGGCGGTCGTGCTCTTGAATAAGCTCTTCTTTTTCCTTCACAAGAGCTTCGTTCTCCCGTTTAAGAGACTGCTTCTCCAGTCCAAGATCTTCAGCCTCCTGCTTGAAAGATTGCCCCTCCTGGGGAAAAAGACCTTCTCTGCCTGAAGATTGTTTATTTCGCTCCGAAGATCGTTTACTTCTTTCCGGTGCATGGAGCGAACCTGGTCCAGCATAATGTCCAGGTCAAACAGGGATCAAGCTAGCTGGCCCTTATTCAAGAAAAAGCGAGAGACAGTTCCATACCTCTATCAATGTATTATCGGCCTCCTTAATCCGGCCTCTCAGAGAGAAGTTCTCTTCCCGAAGTTTTTTCAGCTGCGCCTCATACTCATCGCGCTGACGCTCGCACTCACGCCGGGACAACTGCAGGTCTTTGTTAATCGCCTCAGTCCTCTCCTTTGCCTTGCGGTCGATCTCATACTCGACCTGGTCAATATAAGCGTCATGAGAAGAGCGGGACAGCTTCAGCTCCTCTTCAACTCTATTGGCACGGCTTTCCTCATAGCGAAGCCTGGATTGGAGGTTGCCAAAGTGAACCTCAGCACTTTGGGCCATGGACATCACCTAAAAAAAAACAATACAATGCATAAGTTCAGGAAACCCAAAAACAAAACAAAAGAAGAGGAGTACGGGTAACGTAAATGTCAACCTGAAAGATTCCCCCCCACATCATGTCAAACGCATCTTTTGCTGGGATGGAATGTCGCATGATGGCATCCGCCCCCCATCCCCGATCCGCAGCCTCTCTTTGGTAGCAGTGAAGGTCGCCGGAGGAGCAAAAATTCCGTCCGGATGACCGGATCTCTTGATTGCCTCCTTCCAAATAGAGGAGTACTTGGCAGCGTCACAGGATATCAAGGGAAGAGGGTGCCCGCGATGGTAAAACCACCCTTCCTTTTGGGAAGGACCGGTGTAGGACTCTTGAGCAGGAGGAGGAGGGGAAAAGGAGGAGGAAGCTATGTAGCCTTCTCTCTGCTCACCCTGGGGCTCAGGACCCTCCGGCAAAGAGGAGGCCACGTGATCCTCTCTTTGCTTACTTCGGAGCTCAGGGTCCTCCGGCACCTGCCGATACTCCTTGCTCTATCCCTTGCCGCATCCACGGCCGTAGCAACGTCAATGGAGAATGATCCTGAAGCTTCGGGATCACCAGAGGTTTGTGGCTCTACGGCCTTCGGCCTCGATGCTGTTTTCTTTTTTGATTTTTTCTTGGCAGGAGCAGTGGCTGCCGCAATGATAAAGACAATTAGAACCAGAAGAATGAAGCTAAAAAAGAATACCAAAAAAAGAAGGAAACTTGAAAGACAGGAGAAGACGACAAAGCAAACAAAACCTTCTCCAGCCGAAGGATCAGCACAGAGGTCTCCGGCCTCCAGGGTGTTTCCCTGAGCAGGATCTGAGGAAAAGTAACCCGTCAAATCAGGAAACAACTCACAAATAGGAGTCGGATGACCGGACTCCCGCCCCAGGCGAGAACCAAGGTCAGAACCTGAACCAGGGGTGAGGGGAAGGGTGACACGGTGCCCAGACTTGGGGCTCACGTGCCATGTACCTGACAATCCGGCGTCAGCATGAACAGGAGATTCAAGCCGCTTCTTTTTCTTCAAATTACCAGCTTGGTCATCTCCAACCTCTCGTCTGGAACGCTTTGCCGGAGCAGCGTTCTCCAAAAGCTGCTCGGCCGCATCAGTGGCCGCATCCAGCGTGTCGTAGTAGTCAATTTTTTCGCCCCCATTCTTGAAGGTGACGAAGTTCCAGTTATAGAAGGGACCAATCTTGTCCCCCTTCTGGAAAAAGTCTGCGACAATACATCCAAACGATAAGGAGACCGAAAGAAACGACAGAATTCATACTAAGCAAAAAGAGAACACTTACTGTGATATGTCTTCAGAGAAGACAAGCGTTCTTTTGTAAAAAACGCCTCGACGGTCGGCAATTTCTTGTTTACCGCCCGCAGAGCCTTCGAAATAGGAATTTCAGCCGGAGGAGTCTCGGGGCTGATTAACTGACCTTTTCCGGCCTCAGCAGCATGGTATGCCCAATACTCGGCCGGACGGGGGAACGACGACGAACCACCGCGACCCCCACTCGTGGGCCTTTTTGTAGTCAAAAAGAGAATACCCGCTCTTCGCAATGAGGGTTAGGCTCTCAGGGTCCTTCCTAACTGTGAAGAATCGGACGAAATCAGTACCCTCCGGCCGAATTTTGATATCGTCACAAAGGGAGACGAAAGCCTGAAGGTGTGAAATAGCTTTGGGTGAAGATGGGCGAGGGTGCAGCAGCGACGGAGAAGGAACCCTAGCACGAAAGGGTGTGGGGGAATGGTCAAACCTGACCGGAAGAAGTCGGCATAGACGACGTACCCGCAACCAAAATCGTCGTGGGGATGGGAATCAGAGGATGGCAAATAAATTTGTGTGCCAAGTGGAGCTTCGACCCCCCGAGACAGTCACAGAGGAAGAGTAGTTGAGAGAAGAAAGAAAAGGTTGACGCCCAGAGCGGAAGGGTCTTATCGGCTTCAGGTATGAAGGGCGAAAGCCGTTAGGGGACTGAGAGCCTTGAATCGCTCCGATGGCGGGCGGAAATTTAGCAGCAAGTTTGCTCTGTTTAGTGGAAGAAGAAGCCATTGTCAAGTTAGGCAAGAATCAAGGGATGACGGCGATGAGAGGAAGGGTAGCGCACAACGACAGGAAAGCAAGAAGAAGAAAGGTCGAAGTAACGGGCCAGTAGAGGAAAGAGGAAAAAGGAGAGAACTCGAAGAGTTGGGCTTTAAGGGAAGTTCTTTCCCGCTCAAATAAAAATATATATATGTGCGAAAAAGTGTCTTTTTTTACAGGGGAAGAGAAGGGGTCGCACGCTTCCTAAAAACGCAACCGACGTCCAGTCGAAAGGAAGGCCCTGCATATTCTACATCGGTAACGGGCGGAAAATTCGAAAAGAGAAATACACCAGGACACGAGCTACGCGCGTGGCCAACAAAAAGTTCCTTTTCTCCATGTATGAAGAAAAAGAACTTGTGGGACTGAGATAAAGAGACAACAAAGCTTGGGAGTCGCAAATAGAGTCAGAGTTGGCCGCAGGGAGTCGCAAATAAGAGTCAGAGTTGGCCGCAGGGCGTCGCAAATTTTTTCACCAAAACGCACAGAAGTTCTATTTTTCTTCACCGAAATTCAGAAAGATAGAACTTGTGGGACTGATGAGAAGGGAAGAAATGGCGCCGGACCAAAGCAGGCACGTAAAGCATCCGGCCGCTTTGGCCGGATGGGGTTAAAGGCACGTAAGGCATCCGGCCGCTTTGGCCGGATGAGATTAGGGGCTTGTAGGGCATCCGGCCACCTTAGCCGGATGAAAATGGGACTTGGGCAAAGCAAAACGTTACTCGACCGGCCGCTTGTGGTCGGTCAAAGATACTAAAGAGGGGTAGAACTGTACTTAAACATGTAAAATACAGGCTGGCACCAAAGGGACCGGGCCCAAAAAACTATAAATAAGGGTGTACCCCCATGAAATAAGACACGTGATTTTGGGCAATCAAACTCGCATTCGATTCTAATAGAAGCTCTCTCCTCCCTCTCTACTTTCGCGAGACTCTGTGTCCGAAATCAGGTAAAGTAGGATAGAAGATTAGATCGAGACGTACTAGGATAGATGTACTGTTGCATTGGGATCGAGCTTGGACGCATTAGGATTAGTGCACTGTTTCAGTATGGATGAGTTATTTTTGTTAAGCCCATTGGGGTGAAATATATTGTGTCGTGAGTTTATGTTTCGCATGCTCGATTTAAATGTAATCAACTGCATGCTAAGACGACAAATAGTTGTGCGTGGCCCGGTAGCATATGGGCTGCGGGATTACCATACCAGCAAAGGTGCTGAGCCCCTGGGGGCCACCCTTTCTTTCCTTTTTCTGTTTCAGGTACAAGGAGCTGGAGCCGTTCGAGAGTAGGACGGGGTAGTTATTGTGTACGGGTAATTGATGCAATTACTTGTAATCTGTAGGTGTAGTAAGACCGAATTTGTTCTCGGCATTAGTTGTAAATACTCGGTACAGTTGGAAGGTTTCTGTATAGTGAATGTTGGTGTTGATAAAGGGGACAGTAATGTGTAGTTGCTCGGGGATCTAGTCCATCAGACCGATACAGTTGTGTAAATGTTAGCCTTGTTAGCCACGTGGGTGGTTAACGGCGTGTAACACCGATGAGTTAAGTTATGTGATGGTGTGTATTTTCCGCTGCAGTTTAATGTTAAGTATGTTGTTGTATGTTGGGGTGTTACAAAAAGTGGTATCAGAGCGAAGTGTCGCTCTGATGACTGAATTACCGAGCTTAGGATGTACCGAGTTAGGATTTCAGTACATGTGGGTTAAGGGATGAGTGATAGCGTGAGAGATACGCTAGTTAGGAGGACCAGTGAATATTGGAAATCTACCATATACATCCCACCCTCCACAATCCCTGGTTATAACTTGGGGAAGAACGCCAGAGAGATGAAAGTCCTCTCTTACTCGGGAATACCCGATCTGGCTGTATTTAAATGTCCTTATAAGTACGGAGAGCCTGTCATACGGTAGATTCCGAAAGGTGTGAATCCCGAAGACGGTTCCCATTTTAACAATGTCTGCCGCATAAGATAGCAAAAAGTGAAGAATCTTGTGTAAAAGAGAATAGAATTTCCAGCAACCTGGATCGACATGCCAAGCAGTCGAGAAAAACCAGCTTGCAACGCACCAAGCGTGCAACAGGCAAAAAGTGAGGTAATGAAACCCGAGACAAGTGTCTACGGGACTACAATGTTAACTAATACACCAACAGTATACCGACCGAATAAGGAACTACAACGTAGTATGAGGAGGATGTAATACTAAGTAAAAGGGGTCTCCCAGAATGGGAAACACCTTAGTTAATTGTCACCATGTGAAAATAGTGAGAAGTACCCATGAGAACTATCGTTAAGGCTGTAAGATAAAGCAAGGGCCAACAAGGCCACTGATGTCAGTGCGGGTGAAAGTAGTACCCAACCGATGTGTGTCGAACTGACAGCCAAGTCAGTATGGCCACACTTGCCATGGCAAGTGCTGCTAAACAAGGCTGTACGAAAACTTTAAACAACTACAGGTACTTAGTAAGGTACCTGTGAAGTTAGTGAGATCAACATAGTGTGGAAGGGCTTGCAGCCTAACCTCTGTAATTGGAAGTACACCAGTCAGCAAGAAGCTAGACTGGGTTAAAGTGAGGAAATGTTGTGAAACCATGAGAATTAATCTTTTAGACTTAAATTCATCTTCAAAACCTTTTCCAACCAAATTTTCTTTCAAACCCAATTTACTTCCAACTTTCTTTGAAACCGAACTAGAAGACCTACACCAGCCTCAGTGCCACATGGTAGGTAAGTTATACCCAGGACTTTTAAATAACCGGATGGAAACCGGTAAACCCAAGGGTAACAACCCGAGTGACGAATGCATACTATTACAGGATAATATAAGGGAGTTGACAACAGAATACTTCACCTAGGCGCGTGACGGACACTGCGAGTGTACCAACTGAATTGTGGGACGACCGCACTCCGATAGGAGCTTGTGGGCCTAGCAGACCTTCTTATAGGTTAACCGGGTAAGTAGCAATGTATCAACAGGATACCCCACATATGTATACAAGTGGAGTCTGAAACACGGGAAGTAGTCGACTCCATACCACGGTCCGAAGTAAAAGTCAGACAAAGTAAAAATTACCAAGAATGGTAGAAGTAAAGAAACCAGTAAGGTTAATAAGACTACAAGAATCAGTGAATTTATTTTAAGGAAATGTCTAAGGTGAACAAGTGCGAAGTGCACTAGTTGGTAATAAGAACATGGAATATGTCTTAAGAATCCTGAGGGATGAATGTAATAGCTGGAGTAAGCACCCAACCTACAGATGGTGAGGCAGATGCCTATTATGGATATGTTAATGCGCAATGATCGGGATGAGACTCCAGATGATCACTAGAGATATCAATCTCACTAAAGAGAATATTTAACCCAGTCAAGAACGCAAGGAAAAGCGGTTAATTAAATGTACTCATAATGGAAAGCCAGATGTAATGGCATAACCTAGTAACACCCAGGAGCTATCCTGAAAGGGGTGTTTGGATCAACAGTGGTTGAATGGAATAACGTGACAGAACGCAAGGGTTGAAACTAACACCCAGTTTAATCTTAAGGCGTCAGGAGGAACTCTGACATCCTTGAAGGGACATCCCATGAAAGGAATAACGACCTTGTCATGGAGCCCAATACAACCTGTAAACCGTGTACATTGTTCGGAGAAGTAAATGAATGTGAACAGCCTACAATGAGCAGAGCTCGAGGCAACAGGGCTTATAAGCCACAAGTAAAATGTCATAAGTGAATTTTGTCGACTACAAAGTTTATGGTATATAGGTAATAAAAGCGGATAACGAACCACTACCTAAAGAGTGGGGACACCTCTGAGTATTGTGAAACCGCCAGAACGGTAGTAATGAGTAGGAATATGTCTAGAGAATATGTTAAGGGTTGACCATATCGTTATTACCCAGGAATGATGTGAGTAGGAAAAGTACGAAAAGGAGTGTTCGTACCAGTTGTGGAGGCCGAAGGGTAATAAGTCTAATAGCCACCAGAGGTGTGTGATGCTAAATGTGTAATGAGCAACGCTCAAGGAGCATAAAGACCCGAAGAATAGAGTACCCAGTAATCAGCCAAATAAATGGCGAAACACAGTGTAATGGCGGAAGCTAATATAACAGCAGATGCAGTGTGCGAGTTGATATTATACAATGAGTAACCGCACGGTGCGCAGCAAGCGACCGTTGCATGAGTATTATTAAATAATAAAATGGCCAACAAGCACAGTTATGAATTAGACACAATGAACATGTAAGATAAGTGATGACATACAGACTGGGCAGCAAGCCAGTACTTGATACTATGTGATAAGGAATACTGTGTAAATCCCTTGCAATCGCATAAGAGATTTACTATCAAGAGTTTACGCCTCTGCACTCTGTATGACTGAGCATTTTGGTATTGCTCTTGTGCAGTAATGATCGAGTGGGATAGCTAGAAATTCGGGAGACGTCAATTGTGATAGAAGTATAAGGAGTATTATAACACGATAAGGACCGAGGCTTAGGAAATGCAAGGTCGTATCGATGGAAGGATACTTGATTCACAATAAGTGACTATAGTTACACAGTATGTTAAATATTGGTATGGATATACCACAATTGTTGAAAATGACTGAGCGAATACTACATGTTAAGTAGTGGCTCAAATTCAACCGACAGTAAGTCGGAAGAAATCAAGTAAATCAGGGTGAGTACAGTAAGTTATCATGGAAATGCATAGAAAGTTGAAACTCACCGAGTTCGCGCATGGTAAGAAATACCACGTGTCGGTTGAGAAACCGTTATTACCTAGATAAGGGTGATAATCAGGAATGTACAATACAGTAGGAATAATGTATGAACAACTAAGTTCAAAATTATCAGGAATCGCATAGCAGAAACTAGTGAGCCAGCGATCCAAGTGTTGGATGTGCGTTGTGAATATGAGTGAATGGCTAATTAGTAACGCCTAGAAGTTTCACAGGCCAGAATCGAAACTGGTTATGAATTAAATAAACTCTAAAGAGAATTCTTGGTTAGGGACTAAACCGCCAATGGCTAAGATCCTCAAACCAGAACACATTGTATAATAAACCGCGTGGGGATTAAACACTTCACGACGGTAGAATGTTATAACACAGTGAGTAAGTGACTGATTACGTGGGCGTAATCCCTTTTAAGGGGGTAGAGCGCAAAGCCACTTAGTGTCTATTACTGTACAAGTGTACGTGAACTATGGTGTGCATAGCACAAAATAAGTTGTTTTGGTTAGTGGTGTGTGTGTTACATAAACATACGCATACATTCATGGTTTAATTGTGGTAATTACGCACAAAAGATGCGAATACCATTGTGATGAATGTGTTAATATTGGTAACAGTTGTGTGTGAGGGTACAAGTGTGGGAGTAAAGAAACTCCCGGGGAACTAAAACCCCGACAGTATATGTTCATATGATACTAAATGTTAAACTGTGTGTGGGTATTTTGATAAAATATGTGTATATGTACAATATAGTGACCTATGAAAGGGTATGAAACCGACATAGAACCTAGTGAGAATAAGATTCCCTAGGTAACTGGATTAAAGTGAATGGAGATAACTGATGGACGGAGTTCTATCCCTTGGAGATGTATGTTTATGACTAGAAGGATTAAAGATAGAAAATGATACATGTTTGAATTAGTTGCTGTTTGAAAATGAAGTGGGAGGTGGAACTTGATTTGCATGCGATCAAGGGAAGCCGAACACAAATTGGGGTGGAAGGATAGTTCAACATTGATGCTGATCACATCAGGGTTGGATGATTCTTGAAGCTCCCTACAAGTGGTCACAAATAACCACGCTGGAAAAAAAGGGAATAAAGAGCATAAGTTGGACTTGGAGTTGTATGTGTTTTCAAAAGAGTTTTGAACCGGTATTTATAAAACGTCGATAGATACCTTATATAAATAAGTTCTCTTACTTAATCTCATAAGAAATTTTAAATTTAAGTGATTGTTTTGATCTCCCAAAGGAACGGGGGCAATATGTGTCCATCGCGACCGGGTTCTGCGGGAGCACAGTGTATGTAAAAGAAATTTTTAGCTGCTATACGTGCTAAAACGTGTTGTGTGGAATGTGTAAGGAAAAAAAAAATTTAATTGGACCTTGAGTCCTAACGTGGTTAAGTCCGAAGTGTTATGTTATCAAGACCTATGAGTCTAAATGATGTTGTGTTACCTAGACCTATGTGTCTAAAGGATGTTATGTTATCAGGACCTATGGGTCTAAATGTTGTTATGTTGCCCAGACAAGAGAGTCTAAGGGTTGTTATGTATGTGCAAATGTTGTTAAGGTACCCGGACCAGCAAGTCCGAGGTTACTATGTAAGTATGTTATGTGATGTATGGATGTGGATATGTTACTCGGACCGTCAAGTCCGGGACTGTGATGTAAAGTATGTTTGGTTATGGAAGTGTTTTATATACCAGTAATACCCGTATTCTAACCCAATGATATGTGAGAAGTGTGAACTTCGGGGACGAAGTTCTTTTAAGGGGGGTAGATTGAAATACCCCAAACCTTAATAAGTTGTTTAAACATTAAATAATAAATTATTAAGACTAAAAAGAGTCTCCGAAACATTAGTAAACAATGTTATAAATAGTAAATACAATTAATTGCCTAAAAGGCAATAAGGACAAAGTATGCTCTAAGCTTGGGATAATTTTGATTAAGGCTTGATGAACTTACCAAGACCTTACTTATATATTAATGAGCCTATTAAATCAATTATCAAAGAAAACCGAGCTTGGAAACAAGTTAAAACACAAAATGTGCTTTAAGGAGCCTTAAAGCACATTTTTGAAAAAAATTGTCTTGTAAATGGGTTTTGAATGGCTAAATGTCCATCATTACTCTTTAATTATATGTGTACTACTTAGTATCACATTTGGAAGTTTAAATCAATGGGAAACCAAAATTTCACAGTTATGTGCCTTGTTTGTATGAATAGTGACTTTTATAGCTAGTTTGTAACATATGTTATATTAAGTAATTAAATGTGTTAACAAAGACCAAAACCCCCTAAGTAATATATGGGGGCCGTTTTTGTAAGGTGAGTCACCACCACCTGCAATCAAATAAGTGAAGGAAGACATAAATAAAATATTATACTACTTTATAAAGCACTATTTGCTTTACGTAACAATTATCTTCAAAAGCATTTGCAATCAGTGAATCCTCTTCATTTCCTCCTTGCTGTCTCACGTAGACTATCCCCTTCCTTGCTCTCTTTCACGATAATACAGCACCAGCACCATATGCCATCTTCAAATCCTTGTAACTTCTAGCTCACTTGTCCAAATTAAAAACTAAGACCACCGATCTCTTAGTCTCGTCAAGCTCTTCGACCTAGTCCTTTCAAATCTTCAAGAGCTCCATTTTGGTGCCAAGAGGAATCTCCATGGCAGGAGCTTGAGTTCATCTTTCCATATATTATTGTTCTCCTTTGCTTCAAGGTAAAGAAACTCAAAGAAAAATGGTGTTCCTCCATGTTTTATGTTGTTCGAAAATTTGCCTTAAATGGTGTCCTTACGTTGCCTTGTTTTAGCTTCATTCCAACCTTTCAAGGACTGGGTGGAGTCCTCTCTTGACATGTTTCCAAACTCTCTTCAAGTTCTAAGTTGACAAGCAAGCAAATATCCTTACCGATTCTGAAACAAGAAAGAAGTTGTGAGGAAAGGAGGTAATTATGCTAACCAAAAAATAGCTTGAAATTCCTTTGAAAATGAACGTATGTTGTCTACTGAACTACTTAAAGAGCCAATGGTAAATGACTTAGAAAATTGTTCCCAAAGAGACTACTAAAGGACATACGTATTGTTGTGTGCATTTGCAGGTCAAAGGCAAATATATTGTGGGAAATTCAGTGTTTAAGATTTATGCATTTTAAGAGCCTAAGTGCTATGCAATTTAAATTGTGCACTATGTTGTAATGTGGTGTATATTTGGTGAAGTTTTGAGTATAAGAGTGTACTTAAGATCATTGGGAAGTTTATACATATGATGGGTGTAAAGAACTTATGCAGCAGGACTTGAAAAATACGAGTACGTCAATTCTGTAGGTTGGGTCCGGGACCTAAGTCATGGGTCATGTCCCGGACCAGAGGTGCAAAATAGGCCGAGAGTTATACATAGATATAGGTCCGGGACTTGGGTCTTGTACAAGGACCCGGACCACCCTCCTTAAATCACTCGAGAGTTTTTGCCTAGACTGGTCCGGGACTTAAGACCTGTATGAAGTCCCGGACCACCCTGTTAAATGTAGCCGAGAGTACAAGACTGTCTTGGTCCGGGACTTAGGGTGAGTACAAGGTCCCGGACCACCCTATCAAAACATACCGTGAGTTTGTGTAAGTGTTGATCCGGGACTTAAGGTAAGGACCAAGTCCCGGACCACTCTAAAGATGTTGTTTAAGGTATAAAAATGATGTGTAAAGATGGGGATTGATAAGTAATGATGTTGTAAGGATGTTAAGGACATGTTAGATGTGATATAAAGACAACCAAGTGGGTGGAAAGTTGTAATAAAATGTGAAAGTAAAACAAGTTAAAAAATGTCAAGTTGTTTAACTAGTTAACGAGGGTAAGTTATGAGCATTAGACTTTAAACAAACATGCTACCCCGATGTTGATAAAAGTAAATGTAATGTTGCCAGTTGTTCAAGAACTGTTCAAGGAACTTAAGACGACACATTAGAGTGGACGATGGTGACAGGTATGGTTTTCTTGCAACCTGTGTCCTACCGGATTACACCGGCTTGTATGCCAATGTGTTTTTCTGTATGTTTGCCACGTTGTAAGATAAAACATGTAATGAGTTTACAGTAATTCATGTATGAGGCGTGTTTAGTTCCCGATACCATTTAACCTCGAAAGTGTTAAACCTTAACTAACTGAGTCTAGGATCACATGGGAGCTTGGTATTCGGATTAAACGACCCGAACCATGGGGCGTTCTAACCACGGCTATGCGTGAGTTAAATGTGTGGTATGTGTATGTGAATGTAGGGATCTCCCTTGTATGTTTAACCCAAAAGTAATACTGTATGGTGTGTAGGTACGATAGACTCCGTAGTAGGGTTCTAACGAAAAATTAAAAGTAAGTATGTACTAACAGTAGTGAGGAATCCGTTTGGCCGGTCGCGCGTTGTTTGGGAGTGGGTATCCTTTTTAGCTTTACCCTTCTCTCTGTTATGGTTGTTCCCCTCACGGGTTATGATCTCCTATTAGCTTATCCCAAAGCTTAGCTATTCTGACTTACGATCGGTTTAGGGGGAACATGTGTTTGTGTGGTGTGTTCGGGTCACTAAATCCGATCCATATTTAGGTAAGTTACTCGTCCGACTATTAGGGCGGTAATGAGTTTTGTTATAACGAGCTTAACATGGGGTGATATCATTCTCTAGGCTCACCAGTGTATTAACTATGTTTGGGCCGGTTCCTAAGAGATCCGTACCCGTTATGTATGTGTTATTTGTATGTTGCAAAGTTATTGTGATGTGATGTTATATGTCGCTTAGAAGTGAAATATGAGGATCATGGATATGATTCCTAGTATGTAAAAGAGACGTTTGTGGAAACCCGATAGTGGGTAAGTGTCGTCTGTTGAGGAAATAGCTCCGTTAGGGGAGAAATACTGTAGGGTGGAAGAACTCAAAGAGTGATTGGTTAAGTATGGATGAGTTATTTTTGTTAAGCCCATTGGGGTGAAATATATTGTGTCGTGAGTTTATGTTTCGCATGCTCGATTTAAATGTAATCAACTGCATGCTAAGACGACAAATAGTTGTGCGTGGCCCGGTAGCATATGGGCTGCGGGATTACCATACCAGCAAAGGTGCTGAGCCCCTGGGGGGCCACCCTTTTTCTTTCCTTTTTCTGTTTCAGGTACAAGGAGCTGGAGCCGTTCGAGAGTAGGACGGGGTAGTTATTGTGTACGGGTAATTGATGCAATTACTTGTAATCTGTAGGTGTAGTAAGACCGAATTTGTTCTCGGCATTAGTTGTAAATACTCGGTACAGTTGGAAGGTTTCTGTATAGTGAATGTTGGTGTTGATAAAGGGGACAGTAATGTGTAGTTGCTCGGGGATCTAGTCCATCAGACCGATACAGTTGTGTAAATGTTAGCCTTGTTAGCCACGTGGGTGGTTAAGGGCGTGTAACACCGATGAGTTAAGTTATGTGATGGGTGTATTTTTCGCTGCAGTTTAATGTTAAGTATGTTGTTGTATGTTGGGGTGTTACAAAAAATGTTGTTTAAGGTTAGGAAAAGTTGTCTAAAAATGTTAATTAATTAGTAATGATGTTATAGAGTTATATAAGGCATGTTAGGAGTGTAACAATGACAATTTAAAAGGTGAAAAGCTATAACAAAGTGTGAACACAAGATAACTAGTTAAGTGAAGTAATAAATTAACAACGGGCTAGTACGTTAATTAACCGACATTACTAAATGTGTATAGGATTCTTCAAAGGTGGAAACCAGTCGAAGCAAGGACCAAGGTATGGTTTTCTTGCAGTCTGTTGCCTACCGGTTTACACCGGCTTGTGTGTTGTTTGTTTTTCTGAGTGTTTATGACGTTATAAGACTTAATCATGTAATGAGTTTACAGTTGTTCATATTATGGTGATGTTATGACGTGACTCATTTCCCTTATGTGTGTCTAACATGACTTACCACTTGCTTATGAAATTGTTTGACAAGTTCCACTGTTGAACTTCTAACAAGTGTTAACTGGGAAGTGAGGAATCCGGTTGTCCGGTCATGCATGTAACTTAAGAGTAGATATCTGAATCAGATTCGACTCTTATGTTGTTAAGATTGTTCTCCTTAAGTTGGCGTTCGATCTCCTCCCGCTAGCTTCCTCAAAGCTTACCTATTCTGACTTATGATCGGTTTAGTGGAACATGTGTTTGTGTGGTGTGTTCGGGTCACTATATCCGAACCATCTGTGACTTAAGCTACTCGTTCGAATAACAGAACGGTAATGAGTGTCTTGTGTAACGAGCTTAACATGGAGTGAACCACTCTTAGGCTTCTCCCTTGTTTAACCTTCTTGGTTTGTGATTGTGGATAGAGTATCCACTGTGTATGTGATGTTTATGCATGCAATAATGCTATGCCACATATTATGTTTATGTAATGTGTAAATGAATGCCATGTTATCATGACAATTAGTTGCGGTATCAAGGTCGTATCGGTAGCCGATGGCTGGGCGTTAACCATACCAGCCAAGGGTTGCTGACCCCCTCGGGGGCTCCATATTTTTACTGCAGGATGAGGATCGAGGAAGCAGAGTGGCTGTAGGTTCTAGGCTGCAGATGTACTTTTGGTTATTTTGGATGTTGAGCCCGGGATGCGCCTGTGCTCCCGTGGCATTATATTTTGATTCCGTTGATACTACTTGTGGAAGTATATTGGCAGTTTACAGTGAAGAAATGTAATTAAATACTCGGTATTGTATATGACGTATTTATGGTTTTAGTTCTATGCTCGGGAGTCTGATCATCAGACCGGTACACTTGTATTTATTCTGCCTTGTTAACACGTGGTGGTTGACGGCGTTGTAGCACGAAGCGTTTAGTTAATGTTTAGTTGTTTATTTCCGCTGTGATTTCAATTAGTTGTGAAGTACGATGTAGGGGGTTACAAAAAGTGGTATCAGAGCGAAGTATCCCTCTGATGACTAGAATACCGAGCTTAGGAATATACCGAGTTAGGAAACCTAACCACAGTTACCTAAGTGAGCAGATATGTAAAGGTTAACCACTAACTAAGTGAGGAGATACCTTATTGTCGGGAAACGTTACAACCGTTGGAACCGATAAGTGTGTAAGCATAATGCTAATAAGTGTTCGTGTGAATTCAGATGTCAGGTAGACCGCGAGGTCGAGGCCGCGGAAGCGGCATTGGTGATATTGGGAACCAGGGAGAGAACCCTACGGCACCAAGCCATGGCCGAAGCTGTAGCGGCCGCCGTAGCCCAAATGGTCCCATAACTTGTAGCTGCAATTCAACAGGGGCAACAGCCCGAAAGTTCAACCACCACCGCCACCGCCACGAGAGACCGACTGGGTCAAGGCATTGGCAGACTTGAGACCCCCGTCGTTTCATGGGAGACGACCCACGTAAGCTGGAGGCGTACATCTCCGAGTTGGAGACCGCCTATGAGACCTTGGATGTGCCTGCTGGGGCCAAGGTCCGTCTTGCCTGTAACACCCAACCGCTAATCCTATGCTTACCGTCCAATTGTCCTCTTAATCCTATCAGTACGCAGCGGAATATTTCTACTTACTACGGCGGGTGATACAACGCCGCTAACCGCCCATACGGCTAGCAAGGCTATTACTCCTTACAGTAACGGTCTGATGAACATAATATACCGAGCTACTATATTGCATACCAAATAACAAGATAAACATTCTTACTTTACCGGATCACCGAGTATTTAAAGTATATTCAATACATTCCCATTTCCAACCTACCAAAAGTATGAGTTTAATCACTACCTCATCTATACCAATGCTCCATTTATCCATGTCCAAAAAGGTGTACCCCATGGTACACGGCTAACAAAAACTCACAGCCGTGTACTACTTAGTACACCATTCTCAAATTCATTGTTTACAGACAAAAAGAAATCAAAAGGACTAGCTACGTCTCTTCGTGGCCTTCATCCTTCTCTTGTACCTGCGTGTAGTAAAAATGGTGCCCCAAGGGGCTCAGCAACGCTGCGTATAAACTCCGCATATATCCGAGTGCTAGCTAGGGCACGCCGACTATTTGACGTCCACTAAACATGCTGTTCATTTATTTCATACATACATGATTTGCATACAACATACATTCGTTCACAATACATTATTCATTCCAAGGCAACAATACAATAATGCTCAATATTTACCTTCACAAGGTTAGCCAAATTATGCATCGGGGTTAATCGGAATGCTATTTACTCTTTTACTCATTTCACATTACTCACTCTTACTTACTTCTTACTTACTTTCATTACTTACTTACTCATTCTTACTTACTTATACTCAAGTTAAGTCGTCGGGACCTCCGACCCTGGGGACTACTCCGTCCCACCTCCGGGATTTGGGCCGCGGACCAGTTTAAGAGTCAGGAATTGGAGCCAACCTCTCATGACTCCTCATCCTCACGCGTGGCCGAAACTATATCGGACTTCTACTCATTCCAATTAATTACCAATTTAAGTTAGATTGGTTAGCTTGTTAGGAATAAGTTAGAAGTCCAATCACAAACAATAATCGGTCACAGTACAGTATATCATACATACACACATTCATTATCATCCATACATTTCATGAATTATACAAACTAAGAGTTAAAGAAAATATACACAACATACCACACTACATATCACAAGTAAGCATGATAACTCCGATTCGTGCATTTATCTTATTTGGTGATCAATTAGCACACAACACACAAATCAGAGTAACCAAGATAGCATACGGGGCATGAGGAATTCATACCGTTCACCGTTGTACGTGTTTCCAAATGTTCCTCCGGTGTCACAAATCAAATCCTATGATATACATACAATTGAATGATTAATTTAACTATCATTAACTTAATTCGATCACTCTTACGTTTCCTAACTCATACTTACTAAGTCTTCACATTCCTATACTTTACATTTTATTTACTTACTTTAATTACTTAACAATGGTTTACTTACATATATACGTACATATGTATAGGTGGGTATACATATAATATATATATATATAATTATATATACTACTTATATAGTTATACATTTTTTTTTTAAGTAATGGGCCGTCCGACCCACCGTCCCGACCCAAGCCCTGGGTCCGACCATTCCAGTAGGTTTACGCCCTCTGAAATTCTTCCCGTCTGACCCAGCACTATTCCGTCCGACCCATACACCTCTGGGTCTGACCATTCCAGAAAGTTTCGGTTCCGTCGTCCAAGTCCTGTCCGACCCACGTCCGACTCACCCTCTGGGTCGGACGGAGTCAGAAACTTTGAAGACGGAAGGTTTTTGCCTGTCCGACCCATGTCCGACTCACGGCCCTGGGTCGGACCATTCCAGAATGTTTACGTTCTGTTATTTAAGCCATGTCCGACCCACGTCCGACTCACCGTCTGGGTCGGACGAAGTCAGAACATTGCTACAGATTTTATTTTTTTTCCCAATTTCACCCATGCTTCCCAATCTTCCTACATACATCCTAACATGTGTTAGTACAATTTAAACACCCTAAATCATGCCAATTCATTTCCTAATTCATTACACAATTTATACTAACCCATATACACAATTCTCTAAGTTCCTCAACACCTACACAGTTTTCTTCCCTTACCATACTATGGTACAGATTTTGACATTTACACTCCTCTTCTACATCTCCCCTTCTAATGTCATTTCTAACACCTCTAATACCTTACAACTACATTAACTATCTCTCCAAATATACCCTCTATTTATTTAAATCAAAATCTGTTACAACTTATACTTTCCACCTAGTTTTAATTCATTAAGTGTTCTAATCCTAGGCAAATTTTGCCATAGTCTCCCCTATATTTTTACACTCTCACCACATTGTTTCCTCACACATTAACATCAATCTCACCTGTTTTCAACAATCATAATATACAAAATCTCTTACACCAATACCAACACAACAACACTATTAAAATTTCCTGCACTTAACATCCCATTCCCAAGCTAGTTTGTAACAGTTTTTAAAATGTCTTTGAAGGGTTTAAAACACTTACATTCTCTTATACATCACTCTACCACACAATACCATTTTCATTACTAAATTCAAACTTCTAAAATCTGTTACACATACATATACAAGACTACACAAAGATTAGTATAATTACCTGTTCTCTTCTACTAGTTTCTTTTCTTCCTCTTGCTTCTTCCTTCTTCCTTCTCTCCCTCTCTCTACCGGTTATAGTTCTAACAATCTAACATTACAACCCATTCATATATACACCATTCAACACTAAAAATTAACCCTAACATTATTTAAGCTTTTAATGTGGATTTTAGGGTTTAGAAGATTCCTTACCTTGCAAGGGTGTAAATGAAACTTGGAGTGGCTCAAGAACAAAATTCCAACTCCACCAACAAGGCCAAAATCGGCTAGCATAAAGAAGCAAGCAAGGGTTTTAGTTTACATTTTCGTTTTGCCCTTGAGGCTAGAAAAAGATGGAGTTTTAAGAATATTTTTACCTCAATAGAACAAGGAGAAGAAGGGCCTTCTAATGGTGGTCTTGAGGCTCCAAATGGGGCATACCCATAAAAACGAAAATGCCCTTTTCCAAATTTTGAAAAGAGGGAAATGTTGCTCTTGAGGAGAGGAAGACAATGGTGTAGTTTTTATAATTTTGGAAGAGGTTTGAGGGGAGTTTCAAGAGGAGAGAAGGTGGTATTTTGTGATGTTCTTCAATTCTCCATGGTGCCATCGGTTTGAGAAGAAGAAAGAAGAAATGAGAGAGTGAGGAAGAGGGGATTCACGTGAGAGAGGAGGGAATAGGGATAAGAGAGAGAATGTGAGAGTGGGGTAAGTAATGGAGTGTTACTTTTTGCTTTTTATTATTTTTGTCTTTTGTGAGAAAAGAGTAGGGTGTGTGTGTGTGGGACAAAATCGAACATCACACAGAACCCATGAGGGTTTTAAAATTTCATTTACAATATTGGACACATAAGTTTGTGTTATTTATGTTTCTACCCCCAACTTCCTGTTTTTGACAGTTTTTACTAATTTCTCGTTTTATTGATTTTATTGGTTCTAAAGCTTCACTAATATTTATTAATGATTATTTAGTAGACCAAAACTGTTACGAGTCTATTTGACCGCTAAAGACACGTTTTCCCGGTTACCTCGAAAAACGTGCTTTAAGGTTCGTTAGTGATTTTAATCCACTTTAAGGGTCCGTTTTCTTCGGGATTTGTTCCATCATGATTATTTATACTTAATTAAGCTTCTAAATTACATATTAGCCTAATTAATCACTATTTTTAATTACGGGGTATTTCATTGCCGCTTACTACCTAAAGGGATCGGCACAAAGTTGGTGGAAGCTTGTGAGAGAGGACAGATGGCGGATCCTCAGTTTGGTTGGAGGGAGTACACGGCTCTGCTGCGAGCCAAGTATTACCCTGTGCATGTTCAAGAGGCTAAGTGCCTAGAGCTGGATAGTCTGAGGCAGGGGGATAAGATGTGGTCGACGATTACTACACCGCTTTCACCGGCCTTATCCACTTGTTACCGGACCTGGATACTCGAACCGGGCGAACCGGTGTGCTGGTAAACCAGTTTCTACAACGGTCTCAGCCACCGTCTTCACTATGGGATGGGGCCACTGAGTATACTACCTTGCGGATCTAATAGAATACAGTGTGATGTGAATAAGTGTAATCCATAAGTGAATATTAATGGGGTGTTTGTGAGTTTGTTTTGCGGGGCATGACTGACATCCTAAATTCAGGAGTGCTATCATGCCGCCCTGCAGGTGAGATTACCGTCCGTCTGAGGGACGAGGAGAACGCGCACAGCGCAAGGCGCCACGAGCGAGGGCCAGAGTCCACAGCGGAGTACGGGGGGAGAAGAAGAGAGAAGAAGCCTTATCCCCAGCCCCAGAAGAGTCAGCACCAGGGTGACAAGGGCCAAGCCCAAACCACCACAGCTGAGGATCCACTAAAGCTCACATATGCAATACGCGGCAAAACCCTACGCTCTCTTACCCCCCTAAGGGTAATTATTTAATAATCACGTGTGACACAAGTTGAAGTGTATGTTGTTAAGTTAATGAAGTAAGTATTGATTGTGTACTGTGATAGCAGCTAGCACGGGTTCTGGACCGGAGCGCCACTACTACTGTAAGTGGTGTAACGGAGACCACCCCGGCAAGGACTACAAAGGAACAACGACGTGCAGTGTCGTTACTGCGAGAAGTGGGGTCACCGTGACTACGAGTGTTACCGGAACCCCAACAGCAGAGTCAACAAGCCAAGGGGCAGTGGAAGGGTAAGGCCACAGCGACTATTGATGGCCCGAAGACGGCTAACCAGCCACCCAAAGATCAGAGGAGCACTGATTCCCGAAGGGGAAGGGGTCGGGACCTAGCAAGGCCACCCTGCATGTGGTGGACGGTCTGAGGCGCCAGGGCCCTCTTCTAGACCAGGTACCACCTAAACAATTGAGTGAAATAAGTATTTCATACCGCATTTCATGCATGTGTGTGTTAGTGAGTCCAAGTGTATTATCATGTGAGTGAAGAAGTAAAGTATAATGTGAAAGTCACCTAATTAGATATTCTAACTTAAAGGAGCCTTCAATATATGTTATCCAATCCCACCCACACCAAACCTTGAAGAAACCACCCATCAACATCACCGACTTCCCAATGGAGCAATGTCAGGTTATCTAGCCAGGTATGATACTCTTAATTGGATACCTGACACCGGAAGCACAAGTCCACATCATCAGACGATGCAATGAACTTGGAGCAACACCCGGAGGTTTCTACAAACCCGAATACCCGAATGGATCAAGAATGAAATTGAAGATGATGTGCATGGGTAAGGACTGGAATCCTTACACCAAGACATATCAAGAAGTGCGAGCTGAAGACGAAGCAATTATACCAAGTATACCTGAGGAGTTCCTTGCAGTCGTTAACCACGCCGTGGGAATTGCTCAACAAATTGAAGCGGATTCAATTCCAAGTGTTAGGTAAGATTTGTGTATTGTGAACTTCTACCAAAGGTGGACGGTTGGGTTTACACCAGATAAGCACGAGTCACCGAGTCTCTAAGTAAAGAGTACCCGTGGTGTCTTGGTCCATTGGTGATACCGCAGTGTTTATTACGCGCAGAGTTAGCGAGCCAGAAGCGTGCTGATCTCGAAAGAAGTTAGTGTTGAAATCAGGAGATGTGCTAATCATGGGTGGGCAGTCAAGGATGCTATATCATGGCATCAGGAAGATCAAACTGAATACTGCACCGCCGGGCAGTGATCAACGCCACACACATGAAACCCGGACGTTTGAATTTGACCTTCAAACAGTTTTTAAAGCCTTGTATAATTATGTAATGTGTTAAGCCAGTGTATGTTAAGGATGTTATATATGTGTTAGTTATGACAACAGTGTAAACCAACGTATGTTGTAAAGAGTGTGTGTTAATGAATAAAGTGGAGTTCTTGAAGTATATCAACCGTGTTGTTACCCAATACTTATTAGTTTGCAAATGAATTAGGCTGTGCACTCGGAAAGGGAGGTACACTGAGTGTCTGCAATGAGGCAGAAGTCGGCAAGAGCGGCACGATCCTCACCGGTACCTTTCCAGTCAATGGCGTGGACGCTTCGATCTTGTTCGACTCCGGAGCCTCACATACATTTATTTTGCTATCCTTTGCGAAGAGGCTGGGGTTAGACGGTAATGAGATGCCAGACATTCCTAGTCACTCTCCCGTCGAAAGAGCGGATCAGGTGTACCCGCTACCACCCCACCGAGATGTTGTTGTTGCGAATCAGAGACGAAGAGTTTCCGATGGACTTGATAGAGTTTGACGGACTTGTTTTGATGAGGATTGTCGGGATGAACTGGTTGGAGCGGTACATGGGCAGAATCCTGTGTGCCGAGCATCGCCTGCTTCTTCGGAGTCCGTCTGGGGTTACTATATCTTACCGCCGAGGCCCAGGGAGCCTTCGACTCAGATCATCACCGCCATGGCTATGTATCGTGAACTGCGACGAGGGAATGATGTATACCTTGCTATGTCCAGGATGTAGAGAGAGATCCAAAGTTTAGCCAGATGTCCCGGTAGTGTCGGAGTTTCCTGATGTATTTCCTAAGGAACTACCGGGCATGCCGCCAGCACGGGAAGTTGAGTTTGAAATTGATTTGGTTCCGGGCACCGGACCAATTGCGAAGGCACGCTATCGTATGGCTCCAGCAGAAATGACAGAGCTCAAGGAGCAGCTGAGAGACCTACTCGACAAGGGTTTATTCGCCCTAGCGTTTCACCATGGGGAGCGCCGGTCCTCTTCGTGAAGAAGAAAGACGGTAGTCACCGCCTGTGTATTGACTATCGAGAATTGAATGCAGTTACGGTGAAGAACCGTTACCCTTTACCACGCATCGACGACTTGTTTGATCAGTTGAGGGGAGCATCGGTATTCTCCAAGATAGATCTATGATCCGGATACCATCAGATTGCTATTCGTGACAGTGATATTGAGAAAGACAGCATTCAGAACAAGGTATGGACATTATGAGTTTACAGTTATGCCGTTTGGATTATCCAATGCACAGCTAAGTTCATGGACTTAATGAACCGCTTGTTCCAAGATCAGCTGGACAAGTCAGTGGTAGTCTTCATCGATGATATCCTTGTGTACTCGAAATCGAGAGGTGAGGTGAGCATGAAAGCACCTGAGAAATGTGTTACAAACATTGAGAAAGAATCAGTTATATGCTAAGTTTTCAAAGTGTGAGTGTTGGTTGAACCAAGTATCCTTTCTTGGTCATGTGATTTCTGACGCCGCGGATCGCTGTGTTGATCCGGAAAAGATTGATGCAGTGCGCACCTGGCCTAGGCCGAAGACAGTTACCGATATCAGGGCTTCCTCGGTCTGGCAGGTTATTATAGGAGGTTTGTGAAGGACTTCTCCAGTGTCTCGAAGCCGATGACTTCCTTGATGAAAAAGGATGCACCATTCGAGTGGATAGTCGACTGTGAGAGTTCTTTACAGAGTCTCAAGGATGCTCTGACATCTGCACCAGTCCTGACTATACCAGACGGTCCAGATGGTTTTGAGGTCTATTGCGACGCATCAGGCAGAGGTATGGGTTGTGTGTTGATGCAACACGGGAAGGTCGTAGCATACGCCTCCCGACAGCTGAAAAAGCATGAAGAGACTACCCTACCCACGATTTAGAACTGGGTGCCATTGTCTTCGCATTGAAGATATGGCGACATTATTTGTATGGGGTAAGTGTGACAATTTGTTCTGACCACAAAGTTTAAAATACTTGTTCACTCAGAAGGAGTTGAACATGAGGCAAAGAAGGTGGGTTGAGTTTAAATGACTACGACATTAACCTACAGTACAAGAGGGTAAGGCAAATGTGGTAGCTAACGCATTGAGTCACCGAGCACACTCTCTCCATTCGCTAGTCTCTCATACTGGCTTGGTTGAAGAGGTGCGGAGTGCTCAGATGGCGGATCAGTATATGTTGGAGATCAGGCAGAAGCTTATTGATGGCACATTCGAGGGTTAGAAGTATGACTTCCGACTCCACGATGATGACCTAATTAGGCTCAATGGCCGACTGTGTGTGTCCGAGGAGTAGCGCTGAGCTGAAGGAGCGCATACTGAGTGAATCCCCTGTTCTACGACTTCGATTCACCCTGGAGCTTCAAAGATGTATAAGGGTATGAAACGTTATTATTTTTGGTGGACTGGCATGAAAAAGGATGTTACTGATTATGTATTGAGGTGTCTCACTGCCAGAAGGTCAAGTTTGAGCACCGACGGCCTGGTGGTATGGTGCAGCCAATGCCAGAGCCTGAGTGGAAGTTCCATGACATTTCTATGGACTTCGTAGGGCTTCCGCCTACAAGGGGAGGTCTGAATATGATTTGGGTTGTTGTTGACCGACTGACCAGGTGGCTCGATTCATACCGATGAAGGACACCTGGAAAGTGGCAAAACTAGCAGAGCTCTTCGATAGAGAGATTGTAAGACATCATGGGGTACCGAAAACAATTATGTCTGACAGGGATACCAGATTCATCTCTAGGTATTGGAAATCCACACGGGAAGCGCTTGGTACCGAGCTGAAGCTAAGTACAGCGTTCCACCCACAGAGAGATGGTCAGAGTGAGCGCACCATCCAGACACTTGAGGATATGTTACGTGCAAGTGCACGTGACTTTCAGACCAGCTGGGATGGATAAGTTACATCTGATCGAGTTTAGTTACAACACAGTTACCATGCATCGATCAAGATGTCTCCCTTCCAGGCCTTGTACGGTAGACCATGCCGCACGCCATTATGCTGGGATGAGTCGAGTGAGACGGTCATTATAGGACCAGAGTATCTGGAACAAGTTCAGGCAGAAGTTCGCCAGATCCGGGCTAACATGAAGACATCTCAGGATAGACAAAAGTCGTACGCAGATGTGCGCAGGCGTGACCTGGAGTACGCCGTGGGCGATCAGGTATTTCTTAGGGTATCCCCCATGAAGGGAGTATTCGTTTTGACCAGAAAGGCAAGTTGAGCCCAAAATATGTGGGGCCTTATGTTGTGACAGAGCGGATCGGCCCGGTAGCTTACAGACTTGACCTACCCGCCGAGCTGGGCAAGGTACATGATGTATTTCATGTGTCCCAGTTGAAGAAATATATGTCTCATCCGTCTCATGTGCTTCAGCCTGAAAGGCTAACCTTAGAGCCGACCATGCGATCAGTGGAGACTCCGGTACGGATTCTGGATACTAAGACTCGAGACACTCGCCATAAGTCAGTGAGACTGGTGAAGGTTCTTTGGTCTAACAGGACGTCGAGGAGGCCACTTGGGAGCTGGAAGATAAGATGAAGGCGAAGTACCCGTCATTGTTTACTTCTTAGTGTTTATGTGTATAGGGTACGGGGCGTACCCCTTTTTAGGGGGGGGTAGAGCCGTTTCGGTTATGTGTGTACGACGTGTATTTAAATTCATCGTCTATGTTATGTTGTTATGTACAGACCATTGTGTCTGAATGATGTTGATGTTGTTGTATGGACCTTGTGTTCGATGTTATGTTGTATGGACCTTGTGTCCGATGTTATGTTGCATGGACCTTGTGTCCAATGTTATGTAAGTGTGTTGTTAATGTTGTTATGGAAATATTGTTTTATATTTTTCCCGTGTTCTAATATTTAGAATATGGGGAAGTGTGAACTTTGAGGACAAAGTTCTTTTAAGGGGGGGGGAGATTGAAATACCCCAAACCTTGGTATGTTGTTTAAACATTAAAATATGGTATATTAAGACTAAAAAAGAGTCTTAGAAACATTAGTAAAACAATTTAAACCATAGAAAACACAAATAATGCCTTAAAAGTCATTAGGGCTAAAAAGTGTGTTCTAGCTGGGATAAGCTAGGGTAATACCTAACGAGCTTACCAAGACCTTATTTATATACTAATGAACATATTAAACCAATTACCAAAGAAAACCAAGCTTGGAAACAAGTTAAAACACAAAATGTGCTTTAAGGAGTCTTAAAGCACATTTTTGAAAAATTGTCTTGTAAATGAGTTTTGAATGGCTAAATCGAGAGGTGAGCATGAAAGCTACCTGAGAAATGTGTTACAAACATTGAGAAAGAATCAGTTATATGCTAAGTTTTCAAAGTGTGAGTTTTGGCTGAACCAAGTATCCTTTCTTGGTCATGTGATTTCTGACGCCGGGATCGCTGTTGATCCGGAAAAGATTGATGCAGTGCGCACCTGGCCTAGGCCGAAGATAGTTACCGATATCAGGAGCTTCCTCGGTCTGGCAGGTTATTATAAGAGGTTTGTGAAGGACTTCTCCAGTGTCTCGAAGCCGATGACTTCCTTGATGAAAAAGGATGCACCATTCGAGTGGATAGTCGACTGTGAGAGTTCTTTACAGAGTCTCAAGGATGCTCTGACATCTGCACCAGTCCTGACTATACCAGACGGTCCAGATGGTTTTGAGGTCTATTGCGACGCATCAGGCAGAGGTATGGGTTGTGTGTTGATGCAACACGGGAAGGTCGTAGCATACGCCTCCCGACAGCTGAAAAAGCATGAAGAGAACTACCCTACCCACGATTTAGAACTGGGTGCCATTGTCTTCGCATTGAAGATATGGCGACATTATTTGTATGGGGTAAGTGTGACAATTTGTTCTGACCACAAAAGTTTAAAATACTTGTTCACTCAGAAGGAGTTGAACATGAGGCAAAGAAGGTGGGTTGAGTTTCTAAATGACTACGACATTAACCTACAGTACAAAGAGGGTAAGGCAAATGTGGTAGCTAACGCATTGAGTCACCGAGCACACTCTCTCCATTCGCTAGTCTCTCATACTGGCTTGGTTGAAGAGGTGCGGAGTGCTCAGATGGCGGATCAGTATATGTTGGAGATCAGGCAGAAGCTTATTGATGGCACATTCGAGGGTTAGAAGTATGACTTCCGACTCCACGATGATGACCTAATTAGGCTCAATGGCCGACTGTGTGTTCCGAGGAGTAGCGCTGAGCTGAAGGAGCGCATACTGAGTGAATCCTACTGTTCTACGACTTCGATTCACCCTGGAGCTTCAAAGATGTATAAGGGTATGAAACGTTATTTTTGGTGGACTGACATGAAAAAGGATGTTACTGATTATGTATTGAGGTGTCTCACTTGCCAGAAGGTCAAGTTTGAGCACCGACGGCCTGGTGGTATGGTGCAGCCAATGCCAGAGCCTGAGTGGAAGTTCCATGACATTTCTATGGACTTCGTAGTAGGGCTTCCGCCTACAAGGGGAGGTCTGAATATGATTTGGGTTGTTGTTGACCGACTGACCAAGGTGGCTCGATTCATACCGATGAAGGACACCTGGAAAGTGGCAAAACTAGCAGAGCTCTTCGATAGAGAGATTGTAAGACATCATGGGGTACCGAAAACAATTATGTCTGACAGGGATACCAGATTCATCTCTAGGTATTGGAAATCCACACGGGAAGCGCTTGGTACCGAGCTGAAGCTAAGTACAGCGTTCCACCCACAGACAGATGGTCAGAGTGAGCGCACCATCCAGACACTTGAGGATATGTTACGTGCATGTGCACGTGACTTTCAGACCAGCTGGATGGATAAGTTACATCTGATCGAGTTTAGTTACAACAACAGTTACCATGCATCGATCAAGATGTCTCCCTTCCAGGCCTTGTACGGTAGACCATGCCGCACGCCATTATGCTGGGATGAGTCGAGTGAGACGGTCATTATAGGACCAGAGTATCTGGAACAAGTTCAGGCAGAAGTTCGCCAGATCCGGGCTAACATGAAGACATCTCAGGATAGACAAAGTCGTACGCAGATGTGCGCAGGCGTGACCTGGAGTACGCCGTGGGCGATCAGGTATTTCTTAGGGTATCCCCCATGAAGGGAGTATTTCGTTTTGACCAGAAAGGCAAGTTGAGCCAAAATATGTGGGGCCTTATGTTGTGACAGAGCGGATCGGCCCGGTAGCTTACAGACTTGACCTACCCGCCGAGCTGGGCAAGGTACATGATGTATTTCATGTGTCCCAGTTGAAGAAATATATGTCTCATCCGTCTCATGTGCTTCAGCCTGAAAGGCTAACCTTAGAGCCGACCATGCGATCAGTGGAGACTCCGGTACGGATTCTGGATACTAAGACTCGAGACACTCGCCATAAGTCAGTGAGACTGGTGAAGGTTCTTTGGTCTAACCAGGACGTCGAGGAGGCCACTTGGGAGCTGGAAGATAAGATGAAGGCGAAGTACCCGTCATTGTTTACTTCTTAGTGTTTATGTGTATAGGGTACGGGGCGTACCCCTTTTTAAGGGGGGTAGAGCCGTTTCGGTAATGTGTGTACGACGTGTATTTAAATTCATCGTCTATGTTATGTTGTTATGTACAGACCATTGTGTCTGAATGATGTTGATGTTGTTGTATGGACCTTGTGTTCGATGTTATGTTGTATGGACCTTGTGTCCGATGTTATGTTGCATGGACCTTGTGTCCAATGTTATGTAAGTGTGTTGTTAATGTTGTTATGGAAATATTGTTTATATGTATTCCCGTGTTCTAATATTTAGGATATGGGGAAGTGTGAACTTTGAGGACAAAGTTCTTTTAAGGGGGGTAGATTGAAATACCCCAAACCTTGGTATGTTGTTTAAACATTTAAATATGGTATATTAAGACTAAAAAAAGAGTCTTAGAAACATTAGTAAACAATTTAAACCATAGAAAACACAAATAAATGCCTTAAAGTCAATTAGGGCTAAAATGTGTTCTAAGCTTGGGATAAGCTTGGGTAAGACCTAACGAGCTTACCATGACCTTATTTATATACTAATGAACATATTAAACCAATTACCAAAGAAAACCAAGCTTGGAAACAAGTTAAAACACAAAATGTGCTTTAAGGAGTCTTAAAGCACATTTTTGAAAAATTGTCTTGTAAATGAGTTTTGAATGGCTAAATGTCCATCATTACTCTTTAATTAACATGTGTACTATATAGTATCGCATTTGGAAGTCTATATCAATGGGAAATCAAAAATTTCACATCTATGTGCCATGTTTTAGTGAATAGTAACTAAAATAAGCTAGTTTGTAACATATGTCAATGTAAGTAATTTAATTAGTCAACAAAGACTAAAATACCCCTAAGAATATTAAGGGGGCCGGTTTTCTTAGTGGTGAGTCACCACTCTTGTTAGTTTGTTAAGTAATTAAAAGATGACTTTTAGGTTACTATTTACTTTACATATAAATATCTTCCAAATGTAGAACTTATCTTCTTCTTCATTCTTCATTTCCTCATGCTCCTCCTCCAACACTTCTCTCTCTTCACTTCTTCACCTTCTTGCTCTCTTTCACGGTAATGCTACCCACCACATCAAACTCCATCTTTGACCATCTATAATTCATAGCTCACTTTGCCAAATCAAATTCTAAGACCACTGCTCTCTTCCTCTCATCTAGCTCTTCAATTCTATCCTTTCAAAATCTCAACAGCTCCATTTTGGTGCCAAGAAGAATCTCCATGGGAGGAGCTTGAGCTCATCTTTTCACACATTGTTGTTCTCCTTTGCTTCTAGGTAAGGAAACTCAAAGAAAAATAACACCTTCTTCATTCTTTTTATGTTGTCCGAAAATTACCCTTAATGGTGCCCTTATATTGCTTTGTTCTAGCTTCAATCTAATCATTCAAGGACTAGGTGGAGTCCTCTCTTGACACATATCCAAACACTCTTCAAGTTTTAAGGTAAAACAATCATCTAAATGTTCTAAGACAATATGTGTATTTAGGGTTTAAAATGAGATGAAGCACAAAGCTTGTATACTCATTTCATTACTTGTACATTGTTTAGAAGTTGACAAACAACCAAACATCCTTACCGTTTTATAAGGAAACAAGAAAGAAGTTGTGAGGAAAAGAGGTAAATATGCTAACTTAATGTAGTTTAATGTCTTAGGAGAAATGAGCTTATATTGCTTGTTAAAACTACTTAAAGAGCCAATGGTAAATGACTTAGTTAAATTCTCTCAAGGAGATTATTACGGGCATGTTGTTATGTTGAGTGTACTTGCAGGTCAAAGGCATATATATTGTGGAAATTTAGTGCTTAAGGTTTAAGCATTTTAAGGGCCTAAGAGCCATGCATTTAAGGGCCTAAGTGCCATGCAATTTAAATTATGCACTATATTGTGATGTAGTGTAAATTTGGTGAAGTTTGTGTACAAGAATATTCTTGATGGATTTTAGTGTTCATGGATGTTAATGGTGAAAATAATGTGTTTTTGGTGTAACAGGATGTTAGTAGAACCCATGTCAAAAATTAGGTAATGTATACGAAGTTATAAGTGTTTAAAGGAGTTTTGGTGAACTAGGAAGTCTTAGAATGGCTAGGTATCTTATTAGGGAAGAAGGTATATGTTAAGGTGTTTTTAGAATGCAAATGAGTGTTTTGGGACACACCAAAGTCATTTCGGAGTTGTTCTAGGACTTAGGCAAACTTTGGTAAACAAGGAGAAGGAATAAACTTGTAAAAGGACTACAAGGATGACATAAGGAATTTAGTTGTAAGAAAGATGCTCAAGAGTGGATGTTTAAATGGAAAAGAAATATTATGTTATAATGGTTACAATAGGCATAAAACACCACTTAGAAACCTAAGGAGAAAATACTATAAGTGTTAGAGGTTTTGGTGAAAATTGGTTAAGTGTTTAAAGGCTTAGAAAATGAGTGTTTTGGCTTGTCCGAACATCCGTCTGGACATGGACGTTCGGACAGGCCCTGTTGCGTAAAAATTCTCAGAGTCTCAACTTGTGTCCGACCATCGGAAGTCCGGACACAAGTTCGGACGTACCTGTTTCTTTCCCTCAATTTCATCTCGAACTGTGTCCGAACTTCGGAAGTCCGGACACAGGTTCGGACACATAAGATTTTACTTTGAATTTTCCTCGACCCATGTCCGAACTTCCGAAGTCGGGACACATGTTCGGACATGCGTCTGTTTAGAGTTTTAAGTCACGACTTGCGTCCGAACTTGGGAAGTCCGGACACAAGTTTGGACATGCCACTGTTTTGGCCAAAAATGTTGTTTAAGGTTAGGAAAAGTTGTCTAAAAATGGTGATTAATTAGTAATGATGTTATAGAGTTATATAAGGCATGTTAGGAGTGTAACAATGACAATTTAAAAGGTGAAAAGCTATAACAAAGTGTGAACACACAAATACTAGTTAAGTGAAGTAATAAATTACCAACGGGCTAGCACGTTAATTAACCGACGTTACTAATTGTGTATAGGATTCTTCAAAGGTGGAAACCAGTCGAAGCAAGGACCAAGGTATGGTTTTCTTGCAGTCTGTTGCCTACCGGTTTACACCGGCTTGTGTGTTGTTTGTTTTTCTGAGTGTTTATGACGTTATAAGACTTAATCATGTAATGAGTTTACAGTTGTTCATATTATGGTGATGTTATGACGTGACTCATTTCCCTTGTGTGTGTCTAACATGACTTACCACTTGTTTGTGAAATTGTTTGTCAAGTTCCACTGTTGAACTTCTAACAAGTGTTACCTATTCTGACTTATGATCGGTTTAGTGGGAACATATGTTTGTGTAGTGTGTTCGGGTCACTATATCCGAACCATCTGTGACTTAAGTTACTCGTTCAAATAACAGAACGGTAATGAGTGTGTGTAACGAGCTTAACATGAGAGTGAACCATTCTCTAGGCTTCCAATGTTGTTTAACCTTCTTGGTTTGTGATTGTGGAAAGAGTATCCACTGTGTATGTGATGTTATGCTATGCAATAATGCTATGCCACATATTATGTTATGTTATGTTTAAAATGAATGCCATGTTATCATGACAATTAGTTGCGCGTATCCCGGTAGTCGATGGGCTGCGCGTTAACCATACCAGCCAAGGGTTGCTGACCCCCTCGGGGGCTCTATATTTTTACTGCAGGATGAGGATCGAGGAAGCAGAGTGGCTGTAGGTTCTAGGCTGCAGATGTACTTTTGGGTTATTTTGGATGTTGAGCTCGGGATACGCCTGTGCTCCCGTGGCAATATATTTTGATTCCGTTGATACTACTGTGGCAGTATATTGGCAGTTTACAGTGAAGAAATGTAATTAAATACTCGGTATTGTATATGACGTATTTATGGTTTTAGTTCTATGCTCGGGAGTCTGATCATCAGACCGGTACACTTGTATTTATTCTGCCTTGTTAACCACGTGGGTGGTTGACGGCGTTGTAGCACCGAAGCGTTTAGTTAATGTTTAGTTGTTTATTTCCGCTGCGATTTCAATTAGTTGTGAAGTACGATGTAGGGGTGTTACATTGAGACATATAAACTGTTCATACATAGTAATCAGTGCTCCTCGCACTTCATAACTCTTAATTGTTTCCTCCTGGAATGAGTTCTCTGACTCTTTTAATCTCATCGGTTTAACTGAGTTCTTCCTCCTCAATTGTTTGCGGTAATTTACTTTATGATAAGTTTGCATCTCTGACTGTCGTACGGAGTCGACTACTTCCCGTGTTCCTTACACTACTCGTTTACATATATGGGGTACCTTAATGATACATTGCTACTTTCCCGACTAACTTATAAATAAGTCCATCAGGCCCACAAGCTCCTTTGCAGTGCGGCCGTCCCACATCTCGTTTAAGTATACTCGTAGTGCTCGTCACACGCTTGGTTATAGCTAATTCGTGAAGTATTCTATTGTCGATCTCCTCTTTCATCATTCCATGATAACGCACATGTCGTTCTTCTTGAACTTAATCAAGGAATATCCATCTACTGGGTTCATAACTGCATTATACCTTCTGTATTTGGTACGGACTCGATCCCTTAGTAATTGGAGGTCTCTTTCCTTAGAGCCTCTTATTTTATTTCTCATGTCGATCTACTAGGAATGTACTTCCAGTCCCTTACAGAATGGACACTGTGCTTCCTGTGAAATCTTTCATCACATGGTCCAGACAACTGGCGTTACTGCACACTCTGTCTCCCATTTCATCACCTTACTTACATCGGGTTTTAATTCATAAATCTGATTGCTTTCGTGTCAGTATTTGATAGCTTATATATAGTGGTTGCTTTATTGTGAACCATAACTTAATTTACCTGACATGTATTATTCTCATGGCCTCCATAATCGAAGTAGCTTTAGCTTTCTCATATTGCCCATTGATGGCGTGATTCTTTGGTCATTTTACTTCAACGACTCGTCTTATATTCAATATTCCCTTTCATGGTGTAAACACACTAGGACTTCTCTAAATTTCGGTGTTTGGCGGTTGCCGTATCGTGTTGTAAAATGGGTATCTTTAATATGAAGGTGTTCTGCTTCATCTCAGGTTCGTAAGTAGGCTAATTTCTCTCACATTCTTTCATCTTTATGATGTTATTTACCATGTAATTTAACCGGTTACTGAAGAAGTCATCCGTTGGATCACAAGCTCTTTTGAGCGTTGGTCACTTGACGTGCCATACTGCGCACTCACAATGTTTATCTCTGACGATTGCTGATTCTTAAATCTTGGGTGTTAGATATGAGGTCCGTCTCTATAGCCTTCCATATTATTTACGTGTAACAGGAATGTTCTAAGGTAATTTCAAGGTCTACGGTTCCCATTCTCCAATAGAGAGTATTCAATCTCTAAGAAGTGAAAGCCCTTTTGAGGGGTTTATTTCCACTCATGGCCTCACAACAAGGAGAGGTATCCCCACCCTAAAAGGAATGGTTCGTTCTCCGCCCCTGTCAATAGCACTATTTCAACATTTCAATTGGTGCCCTTTTCTGGAAATTCTTCCTCAGTTTAGTATAGGTTCTCATAACCACTCGTATGTACGAGTTGTAGTTCACTCATGGCCTATATAAGCCTTTTTATGCTTTCCTGCGCCTCGGGCTCTGATGTATTTAGCATCCTTGGCTCATGGGCCCTTAATGCTTGATTAGTCTCAAGTGATAGCCGGTGTTCGGTTCACTGTTGTATTCTTAATCATCTGTAGGTTATCCACGTAATTCTCTTGTTCTCTGAACTCTGTCAATGTTAGGTCACATCTTTGGATGTACTATTGGGTTTAACAATAAGTTGTTGTATCTCGTGTCCTGCTGTGGAAGTTCACTTAGGTAATCCGATGTTAATTAGTGTCCGTGACAATACTTTTGCTCTCATAGAGTTGCGTCTTTTAGCAATTAAGGATTACTTTTCATTAGGCCTCTGCCTTCAGGTGTCTAAGTCGGATATTTACCCTGGCTATCATGTGCTGCCATGTCAATACTTTGTTTAACTTTCATTGACTACACCACCCGTTAATGACTAATCATACTTGGGTGTTAATGAGTTTAGGCAAGCAATAGTAACCATCGTTTATGGATCTTTTTCTACTCAACTATACCAACTCTATGGTGTAGTCCTTTTGAGGTTCTCTCTTTTATGATTTCACATCCTTAATTCTAGGTAGGTCATTGCTTAAATTTGTTTTCTCTGATTCTGTTACTGGGTTTATCAATATCTTCAATGAAAAGTGCTTGTAATAGTATTATTCTGGGAATTCTTCCCGTTTTTATTGAAAGTTGTTTATGTCCTCCATCTTCATTATATGTCGTAATACCTTTCTTGTAGGTTTATTTACATCCGGTCTTCTCACATTGTTGAGTAATCTCTTCGGTTCTTCTATTCAAGGTTAGGCTTGGTTTTGGGTTGATGTTCTTACTTGTAGTGTCGGTTGTCTGTTGCTGATGCTCACGTCATTTAGTTTCTTGACCAAGTCCAGCTCCCTACTGACTGGTGTATTGATTTAGTGGTCATGGTCAGGCCGTCAAGCCCTCCCGATATTTCGCTCTTTAGTATTAAGGATCGTAATCCGATGTTAATATAGATTATATCCGAGGTTTTTACCATTTGGTCTTCACGGCTTCCTGTAAAGCTTCATTGCGGCGGCACTTGCCAAGGCAAGTGCGCCATGCAAGATGGGCTATCGGTACTGTGTACGTCGGCAATGGTACATTCTCCTAAACTCCATGTAGGTGGTAGTCCATGGGACTCCTTCTTTGCCCTGTTTGGCTTTGGTTAATTGATTATCTGGGCAGCTTCCTGACTGCTTTTGTTAGTATAGTTACTTATCAGGGTATTCCTCTTTCTGAGGGGACCCTTTTTCTTTCGCTTTCGCCTTGGTTCTCACTCTCGTTTCCACACCTTCATCGTGGTTATCGTATTGAATCTCCTTAGGCACTAAGTCGTAGTCCTATCTTGGAGTATGACTTACATATGCTTCGTAGTCGTCTGAGCTATTGCAGTTAGGTCTTAGCAACCCCCTTTTTGTTTGTGTAAGTTCAGAGTTACCCGCTGCATAATTGACCTTTTAGGTAGTCCTTATGCTCTTGCGTGGTATTATCCCACTGTTATTGCTCCCTTGGACTGTTGTCCGGTGTTTCTGTCACTTCTCTTGTCCTCTCATTGCACTCGTAGTGCTTTCCTTATTACTGGTATGGCAGGGTTATATCGACTGCGTAGCATGTCGACCCAAGTTGCCGGTAATTATTATTCTCTCATTGGTAGGATTTCGTTGGTAGGACCTGTTCCAACATTGCGCTCCAATTAGGACCTTCTAGTCTTGAAAGACTATTGCATAACGAGGTGTTTCTCGTATTTGCATCATGCTAAGTAACTGCCAGATCGGGTTTTCCGAGTAAGAGAAAGCTTCATCTCTCTGGCGTTCATTTCTGGTATCTTAGAACCAGGGGCACGGAGGGCGGGTCAGGTATTATAGATATCCGATACACATCGGGGAATCCTAACTAACGCACCTCTCGCACTAATACTCAACCCTTATCCCAAAGTCTAAAGTTCCTAACTCGGTAATTCCTAAGCTCAGTAATTTCCAGTCATCAGAGCGTAACTACGCTCTGATACCACTTTTTGTAACACCCCATCTCCAAATACAATGATCGTCGCCCTAAGTCCATCTCGTACATTAACAACACAGCGGAAAAGTTCTACTAAATTGGTGTTACCGCCGTTAGTCACCCACGTGACTAACTACGCCTATTCTCTTACAAGTCACGGTCTGACTAACCGGATAATTACTCGAGCATCTATACAATACAAATCATAATCCACAACTGTACCGAGTATCTTATATCCTACTAACATCTCATCAATTACTAAACGAGTGTACATGCACAACTCGTGTAACAAATGTAAAAGCGACCCGAAGTACTCTACCCGCTCCCACTCTCAGGTTGAGTCCTCATCTAGCATCTACCTGCAAAGTTTAAATCACAGGCCCCAAGGGGCTCAGCATATTGCTGGTACTAAAAACGTGCAGCCCACAAGCTAACAGGGCTACACACGACTACTTTGTCGTATATATGAAGTTGATTATTCATACAATTAATAGTAAGAAGTACAATAACAAACAACACATTTATGTGAAACATTCACAGCTCAAATAAATCGAACGTTGTAATGGACGCCCATTAATGAGTAAGTTAGATTCCTAACTCCTAAGGCATGAGAATTGTTTAGTTCTCGTGTTTGACCATACCTTATAAGTGTCAACCGTTCTCTTAAAAGAACTGGTTGTTCTCTAACTGAATTGTTTATTTTTGTCTAGTCAAGGTAACCCTAGCCAATGAGTTATTAGCTCCATTGGGTTAATAAACACAAATTCTTAAGTTATGAGGGGTGTAGGCTTAACCCTCCCGCGCCTCCTGAATTTGCCTCCCACCTTGAACTGTTCACTTGAGCTGGTCAGGTCTGTTTGTCGACCCTAGGCGACAAGTCGTAGACGAGCCATTTGCGGAAGACAGATCTAATACAGATGCCGACCTCCTAACCTAAACATGCATTACCGGAGTCAGTCCCGGATTCCTCTCCTCCCAAGTTCCAGTTAGTTGAAGTCTCATTGACAATTTGTTAGTTAAACCTCTCTCGGTATTAACCAACTAACAACGAGGAGTATTTATAACTTTATACAATTGTTACTAAACATAGTTAATGAACAAGCTCTGAATCTAGTCGTGTTAGTGTGCAATGGACACACAATAACAATACAGTAAATTGGTTTCATACTTAATCCTGTTTGGTCGTATCACAATAACACATAGCACACAAACCGAGGTAGACCCCGTTAGCAAACAAGCTACAAGAATCCCATACCGTACACCGGAGATTGGCTAGCTCTTAATCCCACGCTCGCCTAATCCGCTGAACGCCTCTGACTATCTAGATCTGTAACAAGAACTAGTATTAGTATCCTGTGTCTTACAACTAGTTTGGTTCTCTTTTCAACTTAAACCTCTTTCTAGGTTAACCTGGGTATAATAGTTTACTGTTAAACGGGTTCGTTCATTTAGGAGCGTCTTCTAGCTCAATTCTAATTCATTAACATAATAACGTCGTTAGCAGTCATTTAGTTGCACAGTTAGCAACTTTAGACTTATACGGACCTTGTATCTGGTTTTAGTATTTTTCACTATTCATCCGTATTTCACTATTCATTTATATGGTCTCGTATTCTACTATTCATTTATACGGCCTCGTATTTTACTATTCACCGTATTTCACTATTCACGTATACGTCTAGTATTTGACTATTCATATATATGTAGTTACTATTTATGTATACGTATTTACTATTCATGTACAACAAACATTTTCGTATACGTCCGTATGATACTCCGTATCATACGTATTTATTTCTTTTTCCAATATAACTTGTATTTTCATTAAAAATACTTTAAGTATTGATTTCTCCTTTACTTATTAAATTACGGGTATACCCCTCGTATACCTTAATTTATATACGGGTCTCATTTACCCCGTGTTAACTCAGTTTCTTTTACAACTTGTTTCTAAATTCTTTATTTAATTTCCTTAACCTTCTAAACACATAAAAATATGTTATTTACATTACTTACCCATAGTTTTCTCTTAATCTCTATTTTACTCATAATAAGTTCTAAACTTGTTATTTTTATTTCTAATTTCTTCCAAAGTCTTAATTAATTTCTTTTATACTTTTGGTCAATTACCAAAATATACCCAAGTTTGACCAGTCTTTTATGGTCAAACCCCCTAACTTTCCATAATTTACAATATTACCCCTAAAGTTAATTTAACTTAACTTTTTTATTCCTTTATACTTTTAAATCTAATCTGTTGCTACAAATTTTATTCTAACTTCTCTAAACATTTTATAAACTGTCATTGACCAAGTTTGACCATGTTTGACCTGGCAAATTACCATTTTACCCTTGTGATCTTTTCTTTTATCCTAACTCATTTATTAACCAATTTAACTCTAATTAATTTCTAATTTTCGTAACTAATTTACCTACAGATTTTTAAACATCAAAATTCATTTTAAACATCTCTAAATCACCAGATTTAATTATCTAGTGTTATAGTATATATATACCACCCTTTATTTACCTTAAATATACTAAAAACCTTATAAATTCCTTATAACACTTACAAACTCTTTATAAATTGTAAACTTAATTCTACAATTATTTTCTCATCATCTAAACTCTCAAAAATTACGTATTGACCCCATTAATTTTCGGTATTCACTTATAGGTACCAAAACTTCCTAAAGTTTTCATATTACTCTTAATTACTCTAATTCCTTTCATTTAACTAAGATAGATAATTTTTCTAAATCATTAATAACCCTTAATTTTTGGCCGTATTGAAATTCATAGTATATGAATTTTTCTTGTATATTATGATAGCTTATATTGTAGCTTATATCATAAGGAGTATAAATCTAATTTTAGATTTACAAAATATTAACATTTAATGTGTCATAAATTAAATCTAACACACTTATAATTTTGGTAATAATAAACAAGAAGAACAATATGTTAGATCATATATAGATCAACAATTAGAACCTTGAAATAGGTAGTTGTAGGATTTACCTTGTATATTAACCTTTAGCTTAATATTAAGCTTGTTTTCCTTAGAAATTTTGACAGCAATTTGCTAGAGAAATTGGCTCCAAAATCATATAATAAGATGAAGAATAAGAAGGGTTAGTAACCCTAGGCACTTGGCCTTGATGAAAATCAAAGAAGGAAGAGTTTCCAAGAAGGCAATGTTTTACCTCGAGAATCAAAGGCACTTCTTCATGGTTTTTCCTGAGAATCTGGGGGCTCATGAGCTATAGTAGTAAAGCTCTCCGGAAGAGGATTCCAATGAGCTATCAAGCTTAGAATTTGGACATCAGATGAGAAAGTTATGATCTGTGAAATACAAGGTGTTCTTTAAGGCACTAATCTAAGAACATTGGAGTTTTTTGTGTTGTTTCTTCAAAGAGAGGAGGAGCTACGAATTTGGGAGCTCTCATATGACAGGTAAGTATCTAATTAATTATTTACTCGGGGGACAATGTAACGACCCCAAAACCACCCTAGGTTAGGGACGTTACACGCCGCGTATCTATTACCTAATAACGCAAGGCTCTAACATACGAAACCCAAAACTGAAACAAAGTACACTTTTATTAACTAGAAACAGTTTACAGGGTCTATCTGACATTACATACAGAAGCCAAACTACATTACGTCACATAATCAAATTACAAAGGGCCTTAAGCCACAACTACAAATACAAAGCCAAGGACGATGCAGAAAGCAGAGCGGAGTCTTCAAAGGAAACTTAAACCTGCAAATCAGACGGAAATAGGGGTGAGCCAAACTATAGCTCAGCAGGTGATAAACTTCATCAGCTGAGCATGCTCAAAACATATACTGAACATAATCTTATACTAATACATAAGCTTAGCAAATCAGACCGAAAGTGTAACAGAAATCAGGTAGAGAACGAAGCTTTCTCAAATCAGAGGAGTGACAGATCAGAACCAAAATAGAAGTTTGTCAAATCAGAACAGAGAAGCAGAAACTGAGCAAATTGAACGGAAGTCTGAAATCAGAACAAAGCAAACCACAACCTCAGAAGTTCATATCAGAAGCTCAATCAAAACAGAGGTGGGACACTAGACACCAGCTGACACATCAGAAGGACTCATATAACGTCCTATGGATCTGAAGATCCCACAACAGAAGCCGTAGAGACAGCTATGGACCCGTCGGTCACTAAACATCCAAGAGACCCTGAGAGAGAGAACAGAAGGGAACCCGAGGGAATAACAGAAGGAATTCCTGCGCAGCATGCTACGGGACAGCCTGACCCGACTATCCAAGGCTCAGAAGCTAAACATCTAGGTCCCAAAACAGAAGCTTTACAAAACGAAGCAGAAGCCTTTAACAGAATAGAACAGAGGGCCAAAGCACATCAAACGGATCATAAGCCCTTATCAAAACAAAAGTCATACACTGACTAGCAAACACGAAAACCAAACAGAAGCGTAGAAGCTCCAACAATGTTTCAGAGCAAATCAGAGTTCAAAGGATTATCTAAGACATTCAAATTAAACTACACATATACATGTGCTAAAACATATTAGATCAGATAGTACTCGAAAATAGGAATCCAACGCCGCAAACGGCACTCAAAACGGAGCTCAAACGAAGAAGTTATGCTAAAACAAAGGCCGGTCTGAACATGCGTCCGACCTTGCATGTTCGGACCTAATTCGAGAGTCTGGAAATCCTCCGGCGTATGATGTCCGAACTTCAATGTTCGGACACATGTTAGGACATACCGAAAACTGCAAAATCACTTACGGAAATCAGCCATAACCAAGCCACAAATCCCCCACAAAACATACATAACTTATTGTAGCAAATTAACCAATCGAAAACACCCTTCCATGGGGTTTTAACGCATCAAACGCACATCAAAATCAACCAAAAACATCACCAAATCAAAGAGTTAAAACAATCATATACGAAGAACAAACAAAATCAGAAATCCCCATGGACGAACACACACAACCGAATCCATTCACCACCTACCTCACATCCGACGCAAAGCCATCTCTGCGGACCCGACAACAATCTCTACTCGAATTCCATCACGAAATCACAAACACTCGCACAAATCGAAAAGGACCAACACCGAAGGGAGATGCAAGGAACTTGACTGATGAACAGCAACGCACACTCCGACTCTACGGATTGGAATCCTCGATGCTGAACTTAGCCACTAGACTAATTAATTCGCAGGATGGAAGAATTGTGAAGAAGAGAGAAATTGAGGAAGAGGAAAACTTTGCAGAGCGGAAGTTTCTTCTTTGGGTGAGAAGAAACTGACGTGAAATGTCGTCAGGAAAGAAGGAAAAAGGAAATTAAATTAGATTTGGAATTTCTTTCCATTATGAATAATAGCATAACGTAAAAAGAAGGAAAAGGAAGGTTAGTAGTCCTTTTACTAACCAAAGAATAAATAACAAAAAGGAATAAAGAGTTATTAATAACTATCATCTCTTACTGATAATTAAGTAACGAAAGGAAGAAAAGAACAATGTAAATCTCCTTTCTCAAAATGAATACTAAAGACCGGAATAAATCATAGACGAATCAACTCAAGATTCAAAACATGATTAGTCTCCCTTTGCAAAACCGAAACAAAATAGAAGCAGGATGAAATAAAAGAAAAAAAACTGGGGCATAACATTATACCCCCCTTAAAAAGAATTTCGTCCTCGAAATTCGACGAAACCCAGAATACGAACAGACGCACTACAAGTGCAAGAATACTACAATCACTAAGGCACGTAAAAAAAGAAACTCACAGATCGAAAGGTCAACCACACAGGAAGTTGACACTCAGAACAAGATTCACAACTGATAGTCTGACAGAATGACATGCAGAATATTACTGGTGCAAAACTTTAGAGCACAGAAGGAAACACTTACATCTCACAGAGCTAACACGCCACCTTGGAAACTGACTTGCTGACCAAAGGAACGAAGCAAAGGTAACTAAGGACTAAACCTGAAAGCACAGGAGCCACACCCAGATTCACCACTGACTAACAAACATGGAACATACCAGAAGATCCCTACAATCTCAGACTAAGGCACAAGAAACACACTCCACATCGCTAACCATACCCAGGCTAACACACCGAACCTATTGGCTCAAACGCTAACAAAAGAACGAAGCAGAAGGTTACTGGAGGCTGGGCCTGAAGGAACTGGAACATTATCATCTCACTACTAACTGACTGACAGAAGAGCACACTAGAAGGTCACCAACACTTAGTCTCAAAGCACAAGAGAAGCACTCACGCACCTTAGAAACTCGCATTACAAAGATCCAGCCTTCAGAACATACTAGCAGACTCACTGATAAAAGGAACAAAGCAAAATATTACCTAACCACTTAACCTTAGGGCACCGAAGGAACACTCACAATCTCAGAGCTCTATCCTAAACAGGCCAGCTCATCGAACCACAGATGGTCTCGCTGACAGAAGGAAACAAATTGGGAGATCGCTAAAATGCTCAAAACTCTCACACTTCCAGAAGCTCTAATTTTGCATGAGCTATCACACAAACCTCTCAGACTGACTCACCAACAAAAGGATCAAGACAGATAACTACAGAAGGTTAGGCTCGAAGCATATGCACAACACTGAAACTCACTACTGACAAGCTAACAGAGGAACTCAACAGAAGATTAGCCTAAAGGTGCAGGAAGAACTCATCACAAACTCACTCATTTCAGAGGCTCTACCCCCAAAGAGCTAGCACTCAGAGTTCAAGAAGCATAAAAAGATGACCACTCATCTCAAAAGCTCTACCTCGCTCCAGCTAACACACAACCTCACAGGCAGATTCACTATCAGAATGAGCGAAACACAAGATCACAGAAGGCAAAGGTTAAAGGACTAGAGCAACACTCACACTCGTTGCTGACTGACAAACTGAAGGGACATACCAGAAGATTACTAACACTCAGCCTAGAGACACAGAAGAGACGCTCAACTCTCTCAGAAGACGTCCTTCTACAAAGGACCAACCAAACAAATCTCTCAAACCCATACCTCAAGCCACACAAAACCAAAGCTCACACACCCTCTAAAACACACACTGAAGCACCCATTTTCTCCCATCACACAACTCAAGACTCTCAGCTAAGATTCTCACCCAAACGCAGAACTTCACATGCTAAGCTCACACCAAAACCCACTCAGAACTAAAGCACAACCTACACTCCAGAACACACGCTGAAGCACTCCTAGACATCCATCACACATCTCAGACCTCGTAATCCAAACCTTCACCTAAACACAGAGCATATAAACCAAGCGCACACCCGAACTTACATCACAACGCATCACCTTACTCAACTCATAGCCCATACTCATAGCACAGTCAACACGGCTAAGGCACAACGCCTAGTCAGAGCACCTAACTAAGACACCCCTGAACCCACATCACCACTCATCACCTTAACCAAACTTATCTGATCTCACACACATCTCACAGCCCGATCACAACGCACTAACTCACGTCCCAGAACATAACACAAACCCACGTCACCAGCACACAACTCTAACAAACCGGAACTTGCATTCGGTCATCCCGTTCCAAAGGACCCGACTCCCTCGGATTCAGTCTCAAGCACAAAAAGCACACAGACAGTCAGAAACTATGCTTCCGCTACGCTACTCTGTTAGTGGACAACCACAGAGCAGACGCACTCAATAGACTCCAAGAAACAATCAAATCATACAGCAAACTACAGTCAAATCACGCAGCAGGCAGCACACAACACATAACAGGCAAGGACAAGGAAGCGTAGGCATGTAGACACCCACAAAACCCAAAGAAAGCCAAACCTGGCTCTGATACCACTAAATGTAACGACCCCAAAACCACCCTAGGAGTTAGGGACATTACACCCGCGTATCTATTACCTAATAACGCAAGGCTCTAACATACGAAACCCAAAACTGAAACAAAGTACACTTTTATTAACTAGAAACAGTTTGCAGGGTCTATCTGACATTACATACAGAAGCCAAACTACATTACGTCACACAATCAAATTACAAAGGGCCTTAAGCCACAACTACAAATACAAAGCGAAGGACGATGCAGAAAGCAGAGCGGAGTCTTCAAAGGAAACTTAAACCTGCAAATCAGACGGAAATAGGGGTGAGCCAAACTATAGCTTAACAGGTGATAAACTTCATCAGCTGAGCATGCTCAAAACATATACTGAACATAATCTTATACTAATACATAAGCTTAGCAAATCAGACCGAAAGCGTAACAGAAATCAGATAGAGAACGAAGCTTTCTCAAATCAGAGGAGTGACAGATCAGAACCAAAATAGAAGTTTGTCAAATCAGAACAGAGAAGCAGAAACTGAGCAAATTGAACAGAAGTCTGAAATCAGAACAAAGCAAACCACAACCTCAGAAGTTCATATCAGAAGCTTAATCAAAACAGAGGTGGGACACTAGACACCAGCTGACACATCAGAAGGACTCATATAACGTCCTATGGATCCGAAGATCCCACAACAGAAGCCGTAGAGACAGCTATGAACCCGTCGGTCACTAAACATCCAAGGGACCCTGAGAGATAGAACAGAAGGGAACCCGAGGGAATAACAGAAGGAATTCCTGCGCAGCATGCTACGGGACAGCCCGACCTGACTATCCAAGGCTCAGAAGCTAAACATTTAGGTCCCAAAACAGAAGCTTTACAAAACGAAGCAGAAGCCTTTAACAGAATAGAACAGAGGGCCAAAGCACATCAAACGGATCATAAGCCCTTATCAAACAAAAGTCATACACTGACTAGCAAAACGAAAAACCAAACAGAAGCGTAGAAGCTCCAACAATGTTTCAGAGCAAATCAGAGTTCAGAGGATTATCTAAGACATTCAAATTAAACTACACATATACATGTGCTAAAACATATTAGATCAGATAGTACTCGAAAAGAGGAATCCAACGCCACAAACGGCACTCAAAACGAGCTCAAACGAAGAAGTTATGCTAAAACAAAGGCCGGTCCGAACATGCGTCCGACCTTGCATGTTCGGACCTAATTCGAGAGTCTGAAAATCCTCCGGCGTATGATGTCCGAACCTCAATGTTCGGACACATGTTAGGACATACCGAAAACTGCAAAATCACTTACGGAAATCAGCCATAACCAAGCCACAAATCCCCCACAAAACACATAACTTATTGTAGCAAATTAACCAATCGAAACACCCTTCCATGGGGTTTTAACGCATCAAATGCACATCAAAATCAACCAAAAACATCACCAAATCAAAGAGTTAAAACAATCATATACGAAGAACAAACAAAATCAGAAATCCCCATGGACGAACACACACAACCGAATCCATTCACCACCTACCTCACATCCGATGCAAAGCCATCTCTGCGGACCCGACAACAATCTCTACTCGAATTCCATCACGAAATCACAAACACTCGCACAATTCGAAAAGGACCAACACCGAAGGGAGAAGCAAGGAACTTGACTGATGAACAGCAACGCACACTCCGACTCTACAGATTGGAATCCTCGATGCTGAACTTAGCCACTAGACTAATTAATTCGCAGGATGGAAGAATTGTGAAGAAGAGAGAAATTGAGGAAGAGGAAGAGGAAAACTTTGCAGAGCGGAAGTTTCTTCTTTGGGTGAGAAGAAACTGACGTGAAATGTCGTCAGGAAAGAAGGAGAGAGGAAATTAAATTAGATTTGGAATTTCCTTCCTTTATGAATAATAGCATAACGTAAAAAGAAGGAAAAGGAAGGTTAGTAGTCCTTTTACTAACCAAAGAATAAATAACAAAAAGTAATAAAGAGTTATTAATAACTATTATCTCTTACTAATAATTAAGTAACGAAAGGAAGAAAAGAACAATGTAAATCTCCTTCTCAAAATGAATACTAAAGACGGAATAAATCATAGACGAATCAACTCAAGATTCAAAACATGATTATCTCGAAACCGAAACAATCAACTCAGATTTAAAAAAGTTCCCTTTGCAAAACCGAAACAAAATAGAAGCAGGATGAAATAAAAGAAAAAAAAACTGGGGCATAACATTATACCCCCCTAAAAAGAATTTCGTCCTCGAAATTCGACGAAACCCGGAATACGAACAGACGCACTACAAGTGCAAGAATACTACAATCACTAAGGCACGTAAAAAAAGAAACTCACAGATCGAAAGGTCAACCACACAGGAAGTTGACACTCAGAACAAGATTCACAACTGATAGTCTGACAGAAGGACATGCAGAATATTACTGGTGCAAAACTTTAGAGCACAGAAGGAAACACTTACATCTCACAGAGCTAACACGCCACCTTGGAAACTGACTTGCTGACCAAAGGAACGAAGCAAAGGTAACTAAGGACTAAACCTGAAAGCACAGGAGCCACACCCAGATTCACCACTGACTAACAAACATGGAACATACCAGAAGATCCCTACAATCTCAGACTAAGGCACAAGAAACACACTCCACATCGCTAACCATACCCAGGCTAACACACCGAACCTATTGGCTCAAACGCTAACAAAAGAACGAAGCAGAAGGTTACTGGAGGCTAGGCCTGAAGGAACTGGAACATTATCATCTCACTACTAACTGACTGACAGAAGAGCACACTAGAAGGTCACCAACACTTAGTCTCAAAGCACAAGAGAAGCACTCACGCACCTTAGAAACTCGCATTACAAAGATCCAACCTTCAGAACATACTAGCAGACTCACTGATAAAAGGAACAAAGCAAAATATTACCTAACCACTTAACCTTAGGGCACCGAAGGAACACTCACAATCTCAGAGCTCTATCCTAAACAGGCCAGCTCATCGAACCACAGATGGTCTCGCTGACAGAAGGAAACAAATTGGGAGATCGCTAAAATGCTCAAAACTCTCACACTTCCAGAAGCTCTAATTTTGCACAAGCTATCACACAGACCTCTCAGACTGACTCACCAACAAAAGGATCAAGAGAGATAACTACAGAAGGTTAGGCTCGAAGCATATGCACAACACTGAAACTCACTACTGACAAGCTAATAGAGGAACTCAACAGAAGATTAGCCTAAAGGTGCAGGAAGAACACTCACTCATTTCAGAGGCTCTACCCCCAAAGAGCTAGCACTCAGAGTTCAAGAAGCACAAAAAGATGACCACTCATCTCAAAAGCTCTACCTCGCTCGAGCTAACACACAACCTCACAGGCAGATTCACTATCAGAATGAGCGAAACACAAGATCACAGATGGCAAAGGTTAAAGGACTAGAGCAACACTCACACTCGTTGCTGACTGACAAACTGAAGGGACATACCAGAAGATTACTAACACTCAGCCTAGAGACACAGAAGAGACGCTCAACTCTCTCAGAAGACGTCCTTCTACAAAGGACCAACCAAACAAATCTCTCAAACCCATACCTCAAGCCACACAAAACCAAAGCTCAACACACCCTCTGAAACACACACTGAAGCACCCATTTTCTCCCATCACACAACTCAAGACTCTCAGCTAAGATTCTCACCCAAACGCAGAACTTCACATGCTAAGCTCACACCACAACCCACTCAGAACTAAAGCACAACCTACACTCCAGAACACACGCTGAAGCACTCCTAGACACCCATCACACATCTCAGACCTCGTAATCCAAACCTTCACCTAAACACAGAGCATATAGACCAAGCGCACATCCGAACTTACATCACAACGCATCACCTTACTCAACTCATAGCCCATACTCATAGCACATTCAACACCGGCTAAGGCACAACGCCTAGTCAGAGCACCTAACTAAGACACCCCTGAACCCACATCACCACTCATCAGCTTAACCAAACTCATCTGATCTCACACACATCTCATAGCCCGATCACAACGCACTAACTCACGTCCCAGAACACAACACAAACCCACGTCACCAGCACACCCACACAACCGAAGCACACAACTCTAACAAACCGGAACTTGCATTCGGTCATCCTTTTCCAAAGGACCCGACTCCCTCGGATTCAGTCTCAAGCACAAAAAGCACAAAGACAGTCAGACACTACGCTTCCGCTACGCTACTCTGTTAGTGGACAACCACAGAGCAGACGCACTCAAAAGACTCCAAGAAACAATCAAATCATACAGCAAACTACAATCAAATCACGCAGCAGGCAGCACACAACACATAACAGGCAAGGACACGGAAGCGTAGGCATGTAGACACCCACAAAACCCAAAGAAAGCCAAACCTGGCTCTGATACCACTAAATGTAACGACCCCAAAACCACCCTAGGAGTTAGGGACGTTACACGCCGCGTATCTATTACCTACTAACGCAAGGCTCTAACATACGAAACCCAAAACTGAAACAAAGTACACTTTTATTAACTAGAAACAGTTTATAGGGTCTATCTGACATTACATACAGAAGCCAAACTACATTACGTCACATAATAAAATTACAAAGGGCCTTAAGCCACAACTACAAATACAATGCGAAGGATGATGCAGAAAGCAGAGCGGAGTCTTCAAAGGAAACTTAAACCTGCAAATCAGACGGAAATAGGGGTGAGCCAAACTATAGCTCAGCAGGTGATAAACTTCATCAGCTGAGCATGCTCAAACATATACCGAACATAATCTTATACTAATACATAAGCTTAGCAAATCAGACCGAAAGCGTAACAGAAATCAGATAGAGAACGAAGCTTTCTCAAATCAGAGGAGTGATAGATCAGAACCAAAATAGAAGTTTGTCAAATCAGAACAGAGAAGCAGAAACTGAGCAAATTGAACGGAAGTCTGAAATCAGAACAAAGCAAACCACAACCTCAGAAGTTCATATTAGAAGCTCAATCAAAACAGAGGCTGGGACACTAGACACCAGCTGACACTCAGAAGGACTCATATAACGTCCTATGGATCCGAAGATCCCACAACAGAAGCCGTAGAGACAGCTATGGACCCGTCGGTCACCAAACATCCAAGGGACCCTGAGAGATAGAACAGAAGGGAACCCGAGGGAATAACAGAAGGAATTCCTACACAGCATGCTACGGTACAGCCCGACCCCGACTATCCAGGCTCAGAACTAAACATCTAGGTCCCAAAAGAAGCTTTACAAAACGAAGCAGAAGCCTTTAACAGAATAGAACAGAGGGCCAAAGCACATCAAACGGATCATAGCCCTTATCAAAACAAAAGTCATACACTGACTAGAAAACACGAAAACCAAACAGAAGCGTAGAAGCTCCAACAATGTTTCAGAGCAAATCAGAGTTCAAAGGATTATCTCAGACATTCAAATTAAACTACACATATACATGTGCTAAAACATATTAGATCAGATAGTACTCGAAAAGAGGAATCCAACGCCGCAAACGGCACTCAAACGGAGCTCAACGAAGAAGTTATGCTAAAACAAAGGCCGGTCTGAACATGCGTCCGACCTTGCATGTTCGGACCTAATTCGAGAGTCTGAAAATCCCTCGGCGTATGATGTCCGAACCTCAATGTTCGGACACATGTTAGGACATACCGAAAACTGCAAAATCACTTACGGAAATCAGCCATAACCAAGCCACAAATCCCCCACAAAAACATACAAAACTTTTTGTAGCAAATTAACCAATCAAAAACACCCTTCCATGGGGTTTTAACGCATCAAACGCACATCAAAATCAACCAAAACATCACCAAATCAAAGAGTTAAAACAATCATATCGAAGAACAAACAAAATCAGAAAATCCCCATGGACGAACATACACAACCGAATCCATTCACCACCTCCTCACATCCGACGCAAAGCCATCTCTGCGGACCCGACAACAATCTCTACTCGAATTCCATCACGAAATCACAAACACTCGCACAATCGAAAAGGACCAACACCGAAGGGAGAAGCAAGGAACTTGACTGATGAACAGCAACGCACACTCTCCGACTCTACGAATTGGAATCCTCGATGCTGAACTTAGCCACTAGACTAATTAATTCGCAGGATGGAAGAATTGTGAAGAAGAGAGAAATTGAGGAAGAGGAAGAGGAAAACTTTGCAGAGCGGAAGTTTCTTCTTTTTGGGTGAGAAGAAACTGACGTGAAATGTCGTCAGGAAAGAAGGAGAGAGGAAATTAAATTAGATTTGGAATTTCCTTCCTTTATGAATAATAGCATAACGTAAAAGAAGGAAAAGAAAGGTTAGTAGTCCTTTTACTAACCAAAGAATAAATAACAAAAAGGAATAAAGAGTTATTAATAACTATCATCTCTTACTAATAATTAAGTAACGAAAGAAGAAAAAGAACAATGTAATTCTCCTTTCTCAAAATGAATACTAAGACCGGAATAAATCATAGACGAATCACTCAAGATTCAAACATGATTAGTCTCCCTTTGCAAACCGAAACAAAATAGAAGCAGGATGAAATAAAAGAAAAAAAAACTGGGGCATAACATACAAGGTTATAAGGCAATCAAGGAAGTCATGGTAAGTAAAAGTAAGTAAGCAAATTGAATTTAACACACTTTAATGACTCATCATGAAGTAGGCAGCCTTAGTCACTGTTTTGTCTGATTTGTTTTTGTTTATTCCTTATATTTATGTAATATTAGATGCCCTAAACTCGTTCATAGGACTTATACCATGTGTGTTAGGTATGTTACATAGCCAGAATGCCTAAAAACAACCATTTTATGTGCTTCCGGGTTGACATTGTTTATGGAATTTGTTTTGGCTAGTTTAAATGTGTCCATAATATTTAAAACCTTTAGAAACTTTGTTCATGAAATAGCATGTTTCTCATTCCAATTTAACCAAGTTGTTTAGTGGTTTCTCCTTGACTTTCGTCAATGTTTTAGTACCTGTTTACTGTGGACTTTGTATACTTAATTTGTGTGTATACGCAATGGCTCCTATGACCATTTAATTGTTGTTCCCTTATTTATTTATGGTATTTAGGCTCATTATCCTTTTCGTTCCATGTATACATGCTTAAAGCACATTATTTCTTTAAAGCACATTTTTTGTGCTTAAGGTGCGTTTTCGGTTTAAACGTTAATTCCGCTTAATGCGTATTACTAATATCAGGGGTATTTCACATTTGAAATCTATTGGGAACTTATTGGTAGTTCCCTAATTTATTTGTGCTCCTTAAAACACCTTTTGCTCTAATTGTTCTTAAAGCATGTTTTGGTGTAAATTGTTGTTTAACACTTCTTCTAATTTTTCTAAGGCACGTTCTAGCCTTAGTACATCCTAATTAGATAGTTCATTAATATATTAAGGTTTGGGGTATTTCATGGTTAAAGGATGAAAAACCATGTGTTTGTGTGTAAGGATTGTGTAAAAGAGTTTGAGTGTTCTTTAGATTGTATAAGGTGGAAACTATGTATTTTGGTTGTAAGGTGATACAAGAGAAGCTATGGCAAAATTTAATTGATAAACAAAGGAGTTTATGTATTCTAATGAGATTTGGTGACCTAGATTGTACTAGGAATTGTTAATTGTTAAGATGGTGAAAGGAAGTGAATTAAGGTGTTCATGAGTCCTAGGATGACCTAGGAATGGTCTTGGAGGATTTAGAGATCAATTGGGTGTTTTTAAAACACACCAAGGTTATGTTAGATAAGTGTAAAGTCTTGTTTAAGTTTTGGTAAACAAAGGAAAAATAGTGCCTTGTGAAGGTCTAAGTGTAAACTTGTGGAAAATAGAAGCAATTGAGTAAATGAGGTGTTTGTGAGAAAAAATGTTTTTGGAGTAGTGGTAATGTTTGTGAGACAACACTTTGGTTAGTTGAGGTAGTAGGCATAATATACCACTTAGAAATCTAAGGAAAATGTTATAAGTGTTAGGAATTTTTGTAAGAAATTGAGTAACAAGTTAGTAATGATTTAGGAAGGTTTAGTGCATGATTTAAGGGTGTTTAAACATGTAGGAAACATGTGGAAAGATTATGGAATGATTAGGTAGGTTTTAGGTTGGATTAGGGGTTGAAAATGGTGTTTTAACAACTTATTAAATGGTCCAGGACTTAGCCCTTGTATAAGGTCCCGACCACCCTTAAAAATGTGCCGAAATTGAAGTTTGTAAGTGGTCTGGGTCCTTAGTCCAGGACCAAGACCCAGACCAAGTGAAAAAAAGGTCCGGGACTTGGTCTGGTTTTATGGTCCCGGACCAGGGCAAAAATGGCTTAAAATGTGTTCTAATGACTTCTAATGATGGAGGATTGAATGGTAATGGTTTTAGGTGATGTTTTTGCCTTGTTTGGTGACATGTAAAGGCCTTAAAAAGTGTAAACAAGTGTTAGGTTGGTTGATGGAGAGTTGTGAACTTAAGATCACAAGAGTAAAATTAAGTATAACGGATAACGGGTCAACTATGGGCGTTGGACGTTAAACAATCAATTACCTATTAGTATTATAATAGATGTTAATGAAAGTAATTGTAATGTTACGTTGTTCGAGAATATTCGAGGAACATAAGAGGGCACAATAGAGTGGACCTTGTGAAATACCCCAAACCTTAATAAGTTAATTAATTATGTAATCAAGATTTTCTAAGGCTAATTAAGTCCTTAAGATCATTGGTGAAGAAATAAAACCAAAAAGAAAAAGAAAATGCGTTAAAGTCACAAAACGTGAAAACGCGTATTTAATTATTTTGGGAGGTATATAACCGTCACTAGGGTTATCAATATATTTTTATACCATAATTACACACTAAGAACATGTGGGAAAAATTCCGGAAGGAAACAGATCCAATAATGCGTTAAAACGCTAATAGAGTCTTAAAGCGCGTTTTTCGAGAAAACCCAAAAACGTGACTTTAAACGGTTAAAATGACCCCGTAAAAATTATAGTTCATAAAATAACTATAAAGAAACATTAATGGAAGCTTAAGAACCATTAAAATTAACAAAACGAGAAAAATCCGGAAAACGGACCCGGTTTTGTGAATAGTGCAAATTCGGGTTTTATGGGTGTTATTGGCTAAAGACTAAAATGCCCCTCCTTTCTATATTTGTAAAAATCTGGCACTTTTACTCAGCTACCCACGTTTTTTCCCCCTCTCTTATACATATATATACTACTTTATTAACAAAAGTACAAAAAGTGATAAAGTAAGGGAATAGTACATATACCTTTAATCTTCTCTTTCCTCCTTTCTCAGCACACTCACGATTCCTCTTCTTCATCACAGCACCACCTCTGTTTCTTTCTTCTTCAATGGCGATTCTCAAGCCCTCCAAACAGCCCCATCTTTTTCTTCAATTTTCTACCACTAAACAAACTCAAAACCGAAAATAAATATACCATAATACTCCCCTCATCTTGGAGCTTCTTTTACACCCCTCAAAAGCTTCAAACCCTCAACTTCACTTCCATGGATGTAGCTCATTCTTGAAGGAAGAACTCCATTTTAAGAGCTAATCAACCCTTGTATGTTCTATGGTATGAAAAGCTTCAAAATCCTCCATTTTCTAGTTTTTCTTGCAACCGGGTTTTCTACAGATTTTGAACCCCATTATTTCTCTTCATTCTAGCTTTGTTCATCTTCATGAAGTGCTGGATATTGGTTATTTTGATTGCCCAATTACTCCCGTTGGAACAAAGAAGGTAATTTTCTCCATTTTGATACCTAGACACTCTCTTGTTCTCGGTTAATTTCAAGAGCTTATTTAATCCTTTAATACTCATTAGTATTCCATTGGGCATGGTCATTAGATTACCATTTACACCCCATGGTGACCGGTTGTTGACCAAAACAAAGGAGAAGAGAAAAGAGAACTTGGGGAAATTAAGGTAATAATTTACCTTGATGACTATCTTAATGCTTTAGAAGTTTTAGGATGGGTAAATAAAGAATGAACCAAAACTTATGTTGAAAATGTGTTGGTTCTATATAAGAGAGAATGGTGATTTTTGTTTAATGCTATGGTGAGTTGTGTTTTGAGTTAAGGGCCTAAGTGCCACAATATTTAAGTTGAAGTTGTTTTGTGGAGGTTATGTAAATGTGTAGGACCTTGTGTGCTGGTAGAATCCTATGGATTTGGTTAATGGAGCTTGAATTTGGTTAGTTGTGTTGAGTTTTGAATATTGTGGTTTAGGTGATGAAGATGATGAATTGGATGTGTTAGTATAGTAATGAAGTTATGGCGAAATTTCGGTAGGAAATAAGTGCTTTTAGGTGGCGTGGTAAGTGAGACAACTTAGGTTTCAATTGGGTTGTTTAGTGTTGAGTAGAGTGGAGTGGTAGCCTTATTGGTAGATGGAGAATGGAGATAAGAGAGTGCAAAATCTGTAGCATAATGATGCTTGGCAACTTGGAATTTCAAGAAAAAGAGTTGGTGTTTGTAACTTGTGAAACATGGAGTGAATGTGGGTTTTAGAAGTGTGTTTATGTAGGAATGATTGGTATTGGCAATTGACGGATTTGGTAAGTTTGATGGGAAATAGAAACAAGCAAGAAGAAGTAAGAAATGCCAAAAAGTGTAGAAATGCAAAGTGTGAGAATTTGGATTTGTTGAATTTGAGCAAGAATTGGGTGGTGGATTAAACCAAAGATTTGGAGAGGTTTAGTGCATGTTTTAAGTGTGTTTAAACATGTAGGAAACATGTGGAAATGATTAGGAAAAGATTGCCTGAGAATTGAGGTGAGTTTGGAGTTCAAAGTGGATAATTAAAAGGGGTTCTGCAGCTGACCTACCCAGGCGACCTACCCTAGACTGGTCGGTCGAGCTGAATTCTGTAACTCGGGTGCTTTCTGCAGCCGACCCACCCAGGCGACCTACCCAGAGTGGGTCGGTCGGCCTTTATAAAAAAATTAAAATTTAAAATTTAATTAGATAAATATATATAAATACATATATATACATATATACATACAACATATATATATATATATATATGTGTGCATGAGTAAGGCATTAGTGCTAAAGTAAGGAAGGTAAGAAAGTTAAGCACACTACAGTAAAACTAAAATTAACGGGACAACGGGGTAAGTACGGGAGTAATAATAGTTTACATACCGTATAACCATGATGTTGATAAAAACATTTGAATAATAATACCAGTTGCTCGGAAACTACCCGAGGAGCGTGGAGTGACGCGTTAAGAGTAAATCCTCAGGGACACAGTAGAGTAACCCATGGTGTAAGGTATTGTTTTCTTGCAACCTGTGTCCTACCGGGTTACACCGGCTTGTATGCCAATGTGCTTTTCTGTTTGTTGGCCACCTTGCAAGGTAAAGCATGTAATGAGTTTACAGTAATTCATTTATGTGGCGAATTTAGTTCCGACACCATTAACCTCTAATATGTGTTAAATTGAAATTAACCGACTCTAGAGTCACATAAGAGACCGGTGTTTTACTTAACGTCCCAACCTACGGGGAACGTTCGAACTACGACTATCCGTGCGTTAGTTGTATGTTGTGGTTGTGTGTGATGTGTGTTGCTTTTGTTTAGAATATCATTATTTAATGAATGTGGTTGTCCATGTGTGTGGAATGGAATGTTACCTCCCCTTGTGGGTGATTAACCAAACTTGTAACACCAAATGGTGTCATGTTGTGATAAGTTCCATGAAGGAACTACTAACTAATATGTATATTATGGGGGGTGAGGAATCCGGTCATTCCGGTCGCGCGTGTTGTTTAGGAGTTGACGTCTATAATTGAATTAACTCACACTCTGTTATGTTATGGTTGTTTTTCCTTCCTTGGATTGCAACCACCCACAAGCTTAACCAAGGCTTACCTACCTCATTATTACTCGGGGCTAGGGGGACTACTGTTATGTTAAGGTTGTTTTCCTTCCTTGGATTGCAACCACCCACAAGCTTAACCAATGCTTACCTACCTCATTATTATTCGGGGCTAGGGGGACTACTGTTATGTTAAGGTTGTTTTCCTTCCTTGGATTGCAACTGCCCACAAGCTTAACCAAGGCTTACCTATCTCATCACTATTGGAGCTAGGGGGAAATTGTGTATGGTGTGATCAGGTCTATATTAATACCGACACATCTATGAATGTTGTGTGTATTGGTGTGATCGGGTCTACATTAATACCGACACACCTATGTAATGTTATGTGTATTGGTGTGCTCGGGTCTATACTAATACCGACACATCTATGTAATTTATGTGTGTTGGTGTGCGGACCCATGTTTAATCTGACACACCTTAAGTAAAGTGTACATAACCTAACAAGTGATGATGTGTTTGACTTTGCTGGTTGTAACCCATTGGGTGGTTGTGTATGCTTATAAGCATGTTATGTGTTCATTGTTTTCTTGCATGCTTTAATAAAATAAAGTGCATGCTCACTCGACAATTATTTGTGCGTGGCCCGGTAGCATGCAGGCTGCTCGATTACCATACCAGCAAAGGTGCTGACCCCCTTTGGGGGGCCCCCATACTTTTCAGGAACAATGGAGCTGGCAGCCGTTCGAGAGTAGGACGGGGTAGCTGTATATACATGGATAGTTAATAGTTGATCGTGTAGTTGTAAGAGTTGTAAGACCGAAGTATGATATCGGTAATGGAACGTGTTAGACTCGGTACAGTTTGGTTGTAATTGTATTTGTGCTCGAAATGTAACGGACTTGTAAAAGTAAAGTGTAGTGCTCGGTAATCTTGTCCATCAGACCAGTACGTTGTGTATGTATTAGCCTTGTTAGCCACGTGGGTAGCTAACGGCGTGTAACACCCATTGAATTAGTCAGTGTGCATGATGTGATTTCCACTGTGATTAATAGTTAAGTGTTGGGTTATAATTCCGCTGCTAAACGTTGTTAAGTATGGTGTTTGTAGTTGGGGTGTTACAAAAAGTGGTATCAGAGCGAAGTATCGCTCTGATGACTGGAAGTACCGAGCTTAGGAAGTACCGAGTTAGGCTTGTGGGTGATAGCATGAGAAATACGCTAGTTAGGAATTACCAGCGTGTACTGGAAACCTACAATATCCATCCCGCCCTCCACAATCCCTGTTTTATAACTTGGGAAAGAACGTTAGAGAGATGGAAGCCCTCTCATACTCGGGAAAACCCGATCTGGCTGTTGTTAAGCATATCTGTAAGTACGGAGAACCGGTCATACGGTAGATTCCAAGAGTAAGAACCCCGCAGACGGTTTCCATCTGAACAATGTTAACCACATTTAATAGCGAAGAATGAAGAATCCTATGCATAGGAGACTGAAATTTCCGGCGACCTGGGTCAACATGCCTAGCAGTCGAGGAAACACAGCCAACAAGGAAGAAAGCATTAACTGTGCACAGAAGCGGACAATGGAGGAGCAACAAACCCGAGACAAATGTCTACGGAACCACAATTGTTAAGTAATACCGACAATGGTATAGTAACCGACTAAGGAACTAGTCAAGGTTGGATGATTCCAAACCTACAGCGCCAAAGAGGCTGCAATACCCGATTATCATAGTTTAGACCACTATGGGAGTATTAGTGAAACATACTTCAATAGAACTACGAAGTAGTACCCGAACAAGAAAACCAAGTCTCGGTAACCACAGCAATGCGTGGGAGGAACATTAAGGAAGAACACAGAGTTAAGTGAATGGAAAGACACCGTAGTTAACGACTACCATGTCAAGACCAATGAGATTCGTTCGAAAGTTCTATTATCAAAACTGTAAGGTCAAAGAAAGACCCAACAAGGATACCGAATACGGTAGTGATAAGAGTAGTATCGTAACCAGCACATGTTGAACCGATAGCCAGCCAGCATGGCGCACTTGCTATTGCAAGTGCTGCTAGGACAGGGCTATCCGGGAAAGTTTTAATGACTTTAAAGTACCAAGTGAGGTACCGTATTGTTGAAGGAAGTGATTATAGAATCAAAAATCCAAGAATTTCAAGAGTGAAACCTGGAAGGGCTTAGTGGCCTAACCATTGTATGTGAAGATATACCAGTCAGCGGGAAGCTAGACTTGGTCAAAATGCGAAGACATTTTAAATACCGAGAAGAATTTTCTTATGACCCAGTTTTTCTTCTAAACCCAAATTTATTTCAACCGTTTTCACACCCAAATTTTCTTCCAAACGTATGCTATTTCAACCCTTCTATTAAACTCAAAGTTTCTCTCAAACTTTAGATTTCATTTAAAACCAAAACCAGTAAACCTACACCGGCCTCAGGGCCACACAATAGGTAAGTTATACCTAGTTCAATTCGAACAACCTTAGAACAATCCTACAACCTGAGGGTCATAACCCGAGGGAATGGATTGAGTTCATACTAAATACAAAAGTGGATAGAATTCCCTTGATTAAGTTCGGGAAGCATGGAATGCATGTTATCATAGGACGATATGAGGGAGTTGACAACAGAATACTTCACCTAGGCGTCTGACGGGCACTACGAGTGTACTAACCGAAATGTGGGACGACTGCACTCCGATAGGAGCTTGCAGGCCTGACAGACCTTCTTATGGGTTAGTCGGGTAAGTAGCAATGTATCAGTAGGGTACCCCACATATGTATACGAGTGGAGTCAGAAACACGGAAGTAGTCGACTCCATACTACGGTCAACAGTAAAAGTTAAACAAGAACAACGAAGTGCCAAGAATGATTGAAGTAAAGGAACTCAGTAAAGTTAACGAGACTAAAGGAATTAGTGAATCCATTTCAAGGAAATGTTTATGGGTCAAGAAGCGTGGAGCGCACTGACTAGTAAGTAAAGACATCTCATATGTCTCAAGTATCCGATGAATAAAACATGATAGTTGGAACAAATACCAAGTTTATACATAGTAAGGCCAATGCCAAATATGGACACATTAGGGTGCAACGAATGGGATGAAACTCCCGGAAAGATCACCCAGACTACCAGGGAATATAGATCTTCACAGAAGAGGATAGTAAACCCCGTAAAGAACTCGAGTCGATATAGTTAACTAAGCGTATACTAGCCAGATGTAATGGCATAACCTAGTAACACCCAGGGGCTGTCCAAAAGGGTGTTCGGGTCAACAATTGTCGAATGAAATGTCATGATAGAAACACAGGAGTTGAAGCTATACCCGGTTTAAACATAAGTCTTCTGGAGGCAAACTGTAACACCCCTACATCGTACTTCGCAACTAATTGAAATCGCAGCGGAAATAAAGAACTAACATTAACTAAATGCTTCGGTGCTATAACGCCGTCAACCACCCACGTGGTTAACAAGGCAGAATAAATACAAGTGTACCGGTCTGATGATCAGACTCCCGAGCATAGAACTAAAACCATAAATACATCATATACAATACTGAGTATTTAATTACATTCCTTCACTGTAAACTGCCAATATACCGCCACAGTAGTATCAACGGAATCAAAATATAATGCCACGGGAGCACAGGCGCATCCCAGGCTCAACATCCAAAATAACCAAAAGTACATCTGTAGCCTAGAATCTACAGCCACTCTGCTTCCTCGATCCTCATCCTGCAGTAAAAATATGGAGCCCCCGAGGGGGTCAGCAACCCTTGGCTGGTATGGTTAACGCGCAGCCCATCGGCTACCGGATACGCGCAACTAATTGTCATGATGACATGGCATTTATTTTAAACATAACATAACATATGGCATAGCAACATTATTGCATAGCACAACATCACATACACAGTGGATACTCTTTTCACAATCACAAACCAAGAAGGTTAAACAACAAAAGAAGCCTAGAGAATGGTTCACTCTCATGTTAAGCTCGTTACACACACTCATTACCGTTCTGTTATTCGAACGAGTAACTTAAGTCACAGATGGTTCGGATATAGTGATCCGAACACACCACACAAACACATGTTCCCACTAAACCGATCATAAGTCAGAATAGGTAAGCTTTGAAGGAAGCTAGCGGGAGATCGAACGCCAAATTAAGGGGAACAATCTTAACAACATAAGAGTCGAATCTGATTCAGATATCTACTCTTAAACTTACATGCATGACCGGACCACCGGATTCCTCACTTCCCAGTTAGCACTTGTTAGAAGTTCCACGGTGGAACTTAATAAACAATTCACAACAAGTGGTAAGTCATGTTAGACACACACAAGGGAAAACAGTCACATCATAACATCACAGTAATATGAACAACTGTGAACTCATTACATGATTAAGTCTTATAATGTCATAAACACACAGAAAACAAACAACAAACAAGCCGGTGTAAACCGGTAGGCAACAGACTACAAGAAAACCATACCTTGGTCCTTGCTTCGATTTGTTTCCACCGTAGGTCACTCCTATACATGATTAATAACGTCGGTTAATTAATTTACTTAACCTCAAATTTACTAAATGTTTAACATGATTATAAGACATATTTTAATGCCCAAACTAATCCTTCATTACCTACATTATACCCCCTAGGGTTAACTACATTTGCCACATTCTTTACTGTTTTTTTTTTAAGTTTTGGTCTGTCCGACCCACCGTCCGACCCATCAACTGGGTCGGACCCTTCCAGTGATTTTCGGGTTTGAAAAAAACTCTACTTGTCCGACCCATGTCCGACTCAACCATATGGGTCGGACCATTCTAGAACATTTACCGTCCTTTGAACATACACGTCCGACCCATGTCCGACCCAAGTCCTCTAGGTCGGACCGTTCCAGAACCACTTATTGACGTCTAACAGAGGCCGTCCAACCCAAACTTGGGTCGGACCCCTGGGTCGGACACCACCAGAACTTGCCCAAACATTGTCAAATCTTCACCAAACTTCTCCTAAAGCCTCCTAATGTTTTCTAACATCATTTGGTACACTTACACCCTCATACAACATCCATGAAACTCATTTTCTATCTCCTTAAACACTTACTCATTTCATACCAAAATTCCTAACACTTATGATATTTTCTCCTTGGTTTTCTAAGTGGTGTTTCATACCTATGATAACCACTATGCCAATAATGTTTCCTCACACTACCACACCACATCATCTCCCAAGCATCTTTTCTTCCTAAACAACTCCTTGAACTTCTTTACAAGTTTATAGCTTCCCATGCAACAAATCATTTCATCCCTTTTACACCAACAATACACAAGTCCTAAATACAATCTCACCATGATCTTGAAATGTCCCAAAACATTCTTTTGCATTCTAAATCCTCTAGAACATTGCCTAAGCCCTTTTTACATCTTTAAACACCTTAGTGCATGTTTCTTCCATTAGTTGAACACTTAATCATTCTAAACATTTCTTACCTTACCAAACTCATTTTAAACACCCTAAAGCTTCTTATACATTATCTAAATTTCAACATGGGTTCTCCTAGAACATTACCAAGCTAAAACACATTGTTTTCACCATTTAACATCCAAGAACACTAAAATCCATCAAACACATTCTTATACACAAAACTTCACTCATTTAGCACTACATCACAATATAGTGCATAATTTAAATTGCTTGTCACTTAGGCCCTTAAATAACATGGCTCTTAGGCCCTTAAGGTGCATAAATCATAAACACTGAATTCCCACATTATATTTGCCTTTGACCTGCAAATACACTCAACACACATATGCCTTTTACTAAGTCTTTGAGAACATTTTTCTAAGTCATTCACCATTGGCTTCTTAGATCATTTTAACAAGCAATATGAGCTCATTTCTCCTAAGACTTTAAACCACATTAGGTTAGCACATTTACCTCTTTTCCTCACAACTTCTTTCTTATTTCCTTGATTAAAATCGGTAATGATGTTTGGTTTGCTTGTCAACTTGTAAACAATATACAAACAATATAATGAGTATTCAAGCTTTAAGCTTCATCTCATTGTAAACCCTAGATTATACATTGTTTTAAAAACATTAAGATAATTGTTTTACCTTAGAACTTGAAGAGAGTTTGAATATATATAAAGAGAGGACTCCACCTAGTCCATGAAAGGTTGGAATGAAGCTAGAACAAAGCAACATAAGGACACCATTAAGAGTGATTTTCGGACAACACAAAAACATGAAGGAAACATCATTTTTCTTTGAGTTTCCTTACCTTGAAGAAAAGGAGAACAATAATATGTGAAAAGGTGAGCTCAAGCTCCTTCCATGGAGATTCTTCTTGGCACCAAAATGAAGCTCTTGAGATTTTGAAAGGATAGAATTGAAGAGCTTGATGAGAGGAAGAGAATGGTGGTCTTAGAATTTGATTTGGCAAAATGAGCTAGGAGATACAAGTGGTCAAAGATGAAAAATGATGGTGGTGTTGGTGTTGCTGTAGCAAACCGTGAATGAGAGCAAGAAGAAGATAGAAGAGAGGTTGAAGACGTGTGAAATGAGAGAAATGAGAGAATGAAGATTGGTTTTGCTTTTTAGAAGATATTTATACCTTAATGTAAATAGTAACCATTAGTCATCACTTATTACTTAATAAACTAACTTGAGTGGTGACTCATTACCATAAAACTGGCCCCCTTAATGTTACTAAGGGTATTTTAGTCTTTGTTGGCCAATTTAATTACTTGTACAAACATATGTTACAAACTAGCTTATTTTAGTTACTATTCACTAAAACAAGGCACATAGATGTGAAATTTTTGATTTCCCATTGATATAGACTTCCAAATGTGATACTATATAGTACACATGTTAATTAAAGAGTAATGATGGATATTTAGCCATTCAAAACTCATTTACAAGACAATTTTTCAAAAATGTGCTTTAAGACTCCTTAAAGCACATTTTGTGTTTTAACTTGTTTCCAAGCTTGGTTTTCTTTGGTAATTGGTTTAATATGCTCATTAGTATATAAATAAGGTCTTGGTAAGCTTGTTAGGTCTTACCCAAGCTTATCCCAAGCTTAGAACACATTTTAGCCCTAATTGACTTTTAAGGCATTTATTTGTGTTTTCTATGGCTTAAATTGTTTACTAATGTTTCTAAGACTCTTTTTTTAGTCTTAATATACCATATTTAAATGTTTAAACAACATACCAAGGTTGGGGTATTTCACAAATAGACATTCTTAAGGGGCATCCCATAAAAGGAAGCAGGATGCAACGACCTTGTTAGGGAACCAATACAGCCTCCAAACCATGTGATGGTGTACGGAGAAGTAAATTTGTGTGAACAGCCTATAAGGAGCTGAGCTCAAGGCAACAAAGCAATTAAGCCACAGACCTAATGAGTTATGCAAATTTAATTGATTACAAAGTTTATGTTGTGCAAGGGATTAGAGCGGAGAACGAACCACTACTTTAAGAGTGGGGATACCCTCGATATTGTGAGACCGCAAGAGCGGTAGTTATGTGAACCAAGCTCAAGAAATATGTTGAGGGTTGACCATTTTGCTATTACACGAATAGAAGTGTTTGTATAAATTGTGGAGACCGAAGAGTAGTAAGTTTGATAGCAACCACCATAGGTGTGTGATGCTAAGTGTAAAGTGAACAACGCTCAAGGAGCATAAAGACTCGAGGAATAGCGTGTTCAGTGGTCATCCAAATGAATGATGAGCCGTAACACGAATGATGAAGTACATGTGTAGAAGCTAACATGACAGTGGATATCATGTAAGTTATTGTTGTGCAAGAAGCAAGAACACGGCGCGCAATAAGCAACCGTTGTATAAGCATTGTTAAACAATAATATGGCAATTGAGCACAGTTATGAGTTAAACGCAGTGGAGATACAACAGTAAGTGATAGCAAATAAACTAGGCAGTAAGCCAGTAGCCAATACTATGTGATAAGAATCTTAGTGAAGCATAGTGCGAATTCCTGTTGCAATCACATAAGAGATTTACTACTAAGAGTTTACGCCTCTGCACTCTATATGACTGAGTGTTTTGGTATTGCGCTTGCGTGGTAATGATCGAGTGAGATAGCTAGGAAGTTGGGAAGATGTTAATTGTGGTAGAACAACAAAAGACTTATAACGATATAAGACCGAGGCATAGGAAATGCAAGGTCGTACCAATGAAAGAGTACTGGTACAGAACCAACCAATTGTGGTGGCATGAATAGCAATAAGTGACTGCAGTAACACGAAATACCAAATACTGGTATGGAATATACCTCAAGTGTGGGAAATAACCGAGAGAGCACTACACATTAGGTAGTAGCTCAATCTCAACCGACAGTAAGTCAGAAGAAATTAAGTCAAACATTGAGAAATACATAGCGGTATACATAGTGAACTATCACAGAAGTGGATAGAAAGGTTGTAACTCACCGAATTCGCTCACGGTAAGAGATACCACGCGTCGGTTGAGAAACCATTATTACCAAGATAAAGGTGATAAATGGGAGATGTACAATACTGTAACAATAACGAATGGGGCAAACTAAACTCTAAAGTTATCAGAGTTGCGCAGCAGAGACCAGTGAACCCGTGCTTTGGATACCGAATATGCATTGTAAATACGAATAAATGGTTAATTAATACACCCTACAAGCCTCACAGGCCAGAACCGAAACCAGTTATGAGTTATGTAAACTCCAATGAGAATTCTTGGTTTAGGGACTAAACCGCCAATATGGTTAAGATCCTCTAACCAGAACGCATTGTATAACAGACCGCGTAGAAGTTAAGACACTTCACAGCGGTAGAACATTTTAAACCAATGTTCAGTGATTGATTACATAGGCGTAATCCCTTTTAAGGGGGGTAGAGCCTAAAACCGCTTAGTGTGTTTTAAACGTACAAGCGTACGTGAACTATGTTGTGCATAGCACAAAATAATTTGTTTTGATGATTGGTGTGTATGTAGTATGAACATGCGCATTCATTCATGGTTTAATTGTGGTAATCGCGCACAGAAGATGCGAATACCATTGTGATAAATGTATATACCTTGTTAACTGTTATGTGTGAGAGTACAAGTGTAAGGGAGTAAGAAACTCCCGGGGAACTAATACCCCGACTATGTATGTTCATATAATACTAAATGTAAAACCGTGTATTGTATTTTGATAAAAAATATATATATATATATATATGTATACAGTATTGTGATTCATGAAGGGGACTATAAAACCGACATAGAACCTAGTGAGAATTAAATTCCCTAGGTAACTTGATTTATGATGAATCTGGAAGATGATCGATAGAAAGAGTTCCACCCTTGGAGATGTAATGATTGACTAGATGGATTAAAAGATAGAAAATGGTATATGCTTGAATTAGTTGTTGTTTGAAAATAAAGTGGGAGGTGAAACTTGATTATCATGAGATCAAGGGAAGCCGAACACAAATTGGGGTGGAAAGATAGTTCAACACTGATGCTGATCACATCAGGGTTGGATAACTCTTGAAACTCCCTTTAAGTGGTCACAAATAATCACGTTAAGAATAAGATGCAGTTATCATAACTTGGACTTGGAGTTGTATTGCGTTTTCAAAAAGAATTTTAAATTGGTATCTTCAAATTTTCAATTGGTAATTTCAAGACTTCAATTAATATTTTCAAGATTCTTAAATGGTATTTTCAAAGGAAGGCTTTCTTCACTTGACCTTGTAAAAAGGATTTTCAATTAGTACTTTCCAATAAAGGAGTTCATTCCACTTAACCCCATAAAGGATATTTTCGTATTACTTGCTCACGAGCTGAGGACGTATGAGCCTTTGTCTTCGGACCGGTGACATGAGAAGTATATTTTAAAAATGTATGTGATTGTTTTGATTTCGCAAAGGAATGGGGACCAGAAGGTGTCCATCGCGACCGGGTTCTGCGGGATCACAGTGTATATGTACTCAACATGGGACTCGAGCCCATGGAGAGATGGAAAAGGTATTTCTGTTTGTTATACATGCTAAGACATGTTGTGTGATATGTGTAATAAATATTATCCTGACCTATGAGTCTGAATGTTGATATATGACCCAGACCTGAGAGTCCGAGGGTTGTTATGTAAGTACAAATGTTGTTATGTTACCCTGACAGTTGAGTCCGAGGTTATTAGTAAGTATGTTATGAATGGATGTGGATATGTTACCCCGATTGTTAATTCCTAGGGTGTTATGTAATAGAGTGTTTTAGTATGGAAGTTGTATCTTGTAAGTAAACCCGGTATGCTAATTAACGGATGCATGGGAAGTTGTGAACTTTGGGGACAAAGTTCTTTTAAGAGTGGTAGATTGAAATAACCCAAACCTTAATAAGTTAATTAATTATGTAATTATGATTTTCTAAGGCTAATTAAGTCCTTAAGATCATTGGTGAAGAAATAAAAACCAAAAAGAAAAAGAAAATGCGTAAAAGTCACAAAACGTGAAAACGCGTATTTAATTATTCTAGGAGGTATATAACCTTCACTAGGGTTATAAATATATTTTTATACCCTAATTACACACTAAGAACATGTGGGAAAAATTCCGGAAGGAAACAGATCCAAATAATGCGTTAAAACGCTAACGGAGTCTTAAAGCTCGTTTTTCGAGAAAACCCGAAAATGTGACTTTAAACGGTTAAAATGACCCCGTAAAAATTATAGTTCATAAAATAACTATAAAGAAACATTAATGGAAGCTTAATAACCATTAAAATTAACAAAACGAGAAAAAACCGGAAAACTGACCCGGTTTTGTGAATAGTGCAAATTCGGGTTTTATGGGTGTTATTGGCTAAAGACTAAAATGCCCCTCCTTTCTATATTTGTAAAAATATGGCACTTTTACTCAGCTACCCACGTTTTTCCCCCCTCTCTTATACATATATATACTACATTATTATCAAAAGTATAAAAAGTAATAAAGTAATGGAATAGTACATATACCTTTAATCTTCTCTCTTCCTCCTTTCTTAGCACACTCACGATTCCTCTTCTTCATCACAGCACCACCTCTGTTTCTTTCTTCTTCAATGGCGATTCGCAAGCCCTCCAAACAGCCCCATCTTCTTCTTCAATTTTCCACCACTAAACAAACTCAAAACTGAAAAATAAATATACCATAATACTCCCCTTATCTTGGAGCTTCTTTTACACCCCTCAAAAGCTTCAAACCCTCAACTTCACTTCCATGGATGTAGCTCATTCTTGAAGGAAGAACTCCATTTTAAGAGCTAATCAACCCTTTTATGTTCTATGGTAAGAAAAGCTTCAAAATCCTCCATTTTCTAGTTTTTCTTGCAACCGGGTTTTCTACAGATTTTGAACCCCATTATTTCTCTTCATTCTAGCTTTGTTCATCTTCATGAAGTGCTGGAGATTGATTTTTTTGATTGCCCAATTACTCCCTTGGAACAAAGAAGGTAATTCTCTCCATTTTGATACCTAGACACTCTCTTGTTCTAGGTTAATTCCAAGAGCTTATTTAATCCTTTAATACTCATTAGTATTCCATTGGGCATGGTCACTAGATTACCATTTACACCCCATGGTGACCGGTTGTTGACCGAAAACAAAGGAGAAGAGAAAAAGAGAACTTGGGGAAATTAAGGTAATAATTTACCTTGATGACTATCTTAATGCTTTAGAAGTTTGGGGATGGGTAAATAAAAGAATGAACCAAAACTTATGTTGAAAATGTGTTGGTTCTCTATAAGAGAGAATGGTGATTTTTGTTTAATGCTATGGTGAGTTGTGTTTTGAGTTAAGGGCCTAAGTGCCACGATATTTAGTTAAAGTTTTTTATGGAGGTTATGTAAATGTGTTGGACCTTGTGTGCTGGTAGAATCCTATGGATTTGGTTAGTGGAGCTTGAGTTTGGTTAGTTGTGTTGAGTTTTGAATATTGTGGTTTAGGTGATGAAGATGATGAATTTGGATGTGTTAGAGTAACGAGGTTATGGCGAAATTTCGGTAGGAAATAAGTGCTTTTAGGTGGCTTGGTAAGTGAGATAACTTAGGTGTACAATTGGGTTGTTTAGTGTTGAGTAGAGTGGAGTGGTAGCCTTATAATGGTAGATGGAGAATGGATAAGAGAGTGCAAAATCTGTAGCATAATGATGCTTGGCAACTTGGAATTTCAAGAAAAAGAGTTGGTGTTTGTAACTTGTGAAAGATGGAGTGAATGTGGGTTTTAGAAGTGTGTTTATGTAGGAATGATTGGTATTGGTCATTGATGGATTTGGTAAGTTTGATGGGAGGCAGAAACAAGCAAGAGAAGTAAGAAATGCAAAAGAGTGTAGAACTGTAAAGTGTGAGAATTTGGATTTGTTGAATTTGAGCAAGAATTTGGTGGATTAAACCAAAGATTTGGAGAGGTTTAGTGCATGTTTTAAGGTGTTTAAACATGTAGGAAACATGTGGAAATGATTAGGAAAAGATTGGCTGAGAATTGGGGTGAGTTTGGAGTTCAAAGTGGATAATTAAAAAGGGTTATGCAGCCGACCTACCCAGGCGACCTTGTTATAACCCAAAGTTAGTGCAGAATTAATTTTGTGTAACGTTGTCTTAAGTGGCTTATTATGTGATTCAGGACATGGATGTCCTTTGCCTTGAAGAGGAGGACGAGTTGGTCTTTCCGCCTTTCTATTTTGGTAAGGGATTATCTCTTTGATTATTTGAGTATATTTTAATAACTCTCTAATCACGTTCCTCACCACGATCTAATTCTCAACCCTTATTCTCGATCAGTTCTCAAGACGTTAAGCCTCCCTTCTCCCTTCTCTCTCTTGTTCTTCATAGCATCTCTCCTTACCTGCGTTTGCGTTTGGCTGATTCGTTCGTCTGTGCTGTGCTGTTGGTGGTTTCTGCATTTGCTTCGTCTTCTTCATTACAATCAGGTTTGCGAATTGAATATGGTTAACACAATTCAGTTTGGGGTTTAGGTTTTGGAATTTTCCTCTTTCTAATTCCCTTCTCTGCAATCTGATTGTAATCAGTGAATTTCCCGGTGTTCTCTGTCGATCTCTACTGCTGTTGGCGTGCTCTGCGAATCCGTAGACAGTTTCAGGTGAGGGTTCAATTCTGTTCTGCGTTCCAGTTTCAGCATTGCTGTTGTTATCGGTTTCTGATTGAGAGCGTCTTCTCTGCGTTGTGCTCAGTGGTTCAGTGGCTGTTTGGATTGCATTTTGGGTCTGTGTGCTGCCGTGTCGGTGTTGGTCGTCTGCTGTTCAGATTCGAAGAGACTTCTCTGCTGAATTGAGGTAGGTGGCTTATGGATTCGGCTAGTGTGTTCGGCCTTGGGGAGTTTCATTCTGGTTCTGAATTCTGAATGCGTTCTGTCTTTGGTTTGCGAATTGTGATTGTGAACTGTCTGTTTAAATGCCGTTTTAACACCCTACAAACCCCCAAGGTGTTTTTTTCTGCAAACTTATGATGTTTTGACATTGTTTTGGTGCCTTTGTTTGTGTGAAAATCGCCTCTGTTCACTGTGTTTTTCGGCGTGTCCGAACTTCCGTCCGACCTTGGAAGTTCGGACATGCATCGTTGCGCTTTAAATCTTCTGGAGTTTTCGCTGTGTCCGAACTTCCGTCCGAGCTTTGAAGTTCGGACACAGCCTTCTATATTCTCTGATTTTGCCTCGACCTGTGTCCGAACATTGATGTCCGGACACAAGTTCGGACTTTGCGCGTGTCTGATTTCCGAAGAACGTCTGAACATCTGTCCGATCTTTGATGTTCAGACACCTCTGTCTCTACTACTGTTTTAATGTTCGACCTGTATCCGAACTTCGTAGTTCGGACACATGTTCGGACATCTGTCTGTTTTCGACTTCTGAGTCTCGACTTGTGTCCGAACATTGATGTCCGGACACAAGTTCGGACATGGTACTTTTTGACCATAACTTACTCGTTTGAGCTCTGTTTTGACTTCCGTTTACGGGGTTGGATTCCCCTTCTGATTTCCAAGCCATCTGTGTGCTTTCTGGTGCCTTTGGTGCACATATGCTTATCTGTATTTAAGCTTCTGTTTTGGGACCTAGTTATCTCTGTGTCTAAGCCTTTGGATGGCTGGTTTCGCTGTCTCGTAGCGCGCTATGTAGGATCCTTCTATTCACGGGTGATGCTCCCCGTTCTGTTCACGGGTGTTTTCACCTGTTCTGTCTACGAGTGAGGTTTCCTCGTTCTGTTCACGAGCATGTTGCTTGTTCTGTCTATATACTGTGATCAACTAGTGTCCCGCTCTGTTTTCTGCTTCCGTCTGCTTCTGACTCGGTTTAGTCCTCTATTGTATGGACTTCTGTTCTACTTTTGGACATGCTTATGGATTCCTTTGATTCCTCTGATTTGTTAACATTCTATAAATGTTTTGAGCATGCTGGTTGATGAAGTTTGTCATCTACTGGGCATAGTTGTGTGCTCATTCCCCTACTTTATCTAACATTGCAGATTGATCAGCGAGGGTCACTTTGCAGCTTTGGAGTTTAGTCCGTTTTGTTGTTTAGATTCTTTTGGAGACTTTGTATTTGAATTTGAGCCTTTGGGGCCTCTTCAGTTAGCTTTTGCATTTGGTATTCGTTTTGGTGGGTTCTGTTATTACTTTGGGATGTTACGACATCATTTTGGTTTATACTTGATTCAAGTATTCATTTGGGCCTTATTTGATTATCTGTTTAAGTCTGTTTATTAGAGCCTTGCGTTATTATGTAATAATACGCGGCGTGTAATACCCCTAACTCCTAAGCCAATGTTTGGGGGTGTTACATTTAGTGGTATCAGAGCTCTGGGTTCTAATCTGCTGGGATTTTAAGTTAGCCAGTCAGTCGGAAACGTCAGTGTTAGTGTCTGAGTCTAACTGCCTGCTGTGGACTTTCAGAATGCCGCCAAGAAGAGGAACGGACCCTCCAGGAAATGTGGCTGATGCTGTTCAGCAGTTCATGACGCAGCTCATGCAGACCATGGCTGCAGGGGGTGGACCAGCTGGAGGAGGACAAGCTGGCGGAGCAGGCCCAGCTGGGGCGGATGCTGGAGGCCGGAATGTGAAAGCGCTTCAGAATTCATGAAGCTGAAGCTGCCGTCGTTCGATGGGGCAGGAGACCCCCAGGAGGCCAGTCACTGGCTGTCAGAGGTGGAGGATTTGCTGCGTGTGATGGGCTCTGAGGAGAAGCAGAAGGTCGACTTTGCTACTTTCCTTTTTAAGGCCGAAGCCAAGGAGTGGTGGAGGTCAGTGATGGGGAGATTCCCACAGCCTTGGACGTGGGAGCAGTTCACTGGGAGTTCAATAGCAGTTCTACCCCGATGTGTATAAGGACCGGCGTATTGGAGTATGAGTATAACCGACTAGCCAGGGTCGGGATATGAGTGTGGAGGAGTACGTCAGGAAGTTCATCAGCCTGTCGAAGTTTGCACCTGAGCGGATGAGCATAGGAAGGCCAGGAAGTTTGAGAGTGGCCTGAGGCCTGATATCCGTTCTGCTGTGACGCCTCTGCGTCACAAGACCTTCAGGGACGTAGCTGATGTCGCCCTGTTGGTGGAGGCTGACTTGAGAGGTTGCCAGTCTGGAGGGAAGGACCAGAAGAGGAAGCAGAGGTCCGACGAGAGCGACAGGAGGGATTAGTCTGCTTCTCAGAAGAAGCAGTCTACTGGAGACCGAGCTGGAGACCGCTCTGGGGACTGTTCACGAGATAGAGGTGGTTCGTCTTCGTCAGCTCCTGCTCCGAAGTGCCAGGTGTATGGCAAGTTCTCAGAGGGTCAGGACTGCTACAGGAAGTCTGGAGCCTGCTTCAAGTGTGGGTCCATGGGACATAGGATAGCTGACTGCCCTCAGGCCTAGAGGAGCAGAGGTAGCTCTGGAGGTAGAGCTGGTGAGTCTGCTTCAGGGTCCAGAGATCGAGACCGGGCTGAGCAGAAGAAGCCCCAGGGCCAGGCCAGAGTGTACGCGATGGCTGGAGAGAGAGACCGATCGATTGACAGAGTCACAGGTATTCTCCAGCTGTCTTCTCGTTCTGTTTTCTGCTTGTTTGACTCTGGAGCCACCCACTCTTTTATTTCTGCTGAGTTAGTGGGTGAGCTCGGTTTGCCTGTTGTGCCTCTGGGTGTTGAGCTGTGTGTGCATAGTCCATTAGTTAGAGACTCTTCTATGCTTTTGAACTCTGTTTGTAAAGATAGTCCTGTGTTAGTCAGAGATAGGACTCTGTGTGCTAACCTCATCCCTATGGAGATGACTACTTTTGATGTGATTTTGGGCATGGATTGGCTTGCTGCGCACCATGCCCACATTGATTGTGCTGCTTCGAGAGTGACCTTTGAGGAGCCGGGTCAGCCCCGCCTAGTTGTAGCAGGGAATGGACTCCCGTGCTCGCCGCCAGTGATATCAGCCATGCAGGCGTTTCGTTTCCTGAGGAAAGGATGCCAGGGATATCTGTGCTACATCCCTGAGGTTCGCAAGGATGCGAAGTTGGAGGACATTCCAGTAGTCAGAGATTTCCCAGATGTGTTCCAGGATGATGTACCTGGGCTTCCCCCTGTCAGAGAGGTGGAGTTCTTGATCGAGCTCGCACCTGAGACTCAGCCGATTTCTAAGGCCCCATACCGCATGGCGCCTGCTGAGCTCAGGAGTTGAAGGTCCAGTTGCAGGAGCTGCTGGACAAGGGCTTCATCCGCCCTAGTGTGTCGCCTTGGGGAGCGCCGGTGTTATTCGTTAAGAAGAAGGATGGTAGCATGCGCTTGTGCATTGACTACAGGGAGCTCAACAAGGTTACCTTTAAGAAAAGGTATCCTCTCCCGCGTATTGATGACTTGTTCGACCAGTTTTCAGGAGCTAAGGTGTTTTTGAAGATCGATCTGAGGTCCGGTTATCATCAGCTGAGGATAAGGCAGACGATGTGCCTAAGTCCGCCTTCAGGACTCGTTATGGACACTACGAGTTCCTAGTGATGCCATTCGGTCTGACGAATGCGCCTTCTGTATTTATGGACATGATGAACCGGGTGTTCAAGCCGTTTTTGGACCAGTTCGTTGTGGTGTTTATAGATGACATCTTGGTGTATTCCAAGAGTGCTGAGGAGCACGAGGAGCATTTGAGGACTATTCTCCAGACTCTGAGGGAGAAGGAGCTGTATGCGAAGCTGAAGAAGTGCGAATTCTGGTTGGACCAGGTGGTATTCTTGGGACACGTTGTCTCCAAGGATGGTATCTCCGTGGATCCGGAGAAGATTAGGGCTATTACTGAGTGGGCCAGGCCTACTAATGTTGGAGAGATTCGTAGCTTCCTTGGACTAGCGGGCTACTATCGTAAGTTTGTGGAGGGCTTCTCCAAGCTAGTGATCCCTTTGACTCGTCTGCTGCAGAAGGATGTGAAGTTCGAGTGGAGTGAGGCATGTGAGCTGTGTTTTCAGGAGCTGCAGAGGAGATTGACATCTGCGCCGATTTTGACCCTTCAAGAGGGTAATGAGGGTCTGGAGGTTTTCTGTGATGCGTCCCATAAGGGACTTGGGTGTGTGCTGATGCAGCATGGGAAGGTAGTAGCATATGACTCTCGTCAGTTGAAGCCTTATGAGAAGAACTATCCGACCCACGACCTGGAATTAGCTGCTTTGTGTTTGCCTTGAAGATTTGGAGGCACTATCTGTATGGAGCAGCGTGCAAGGTGTATACGGACCATAAGAGCCTCAAGTATCTGTTCACTCAGAAGGAGTTGAACTTGAGGCAGAGGAGGTGGCTAGAGTGAACTACATGATTATGATTTGGAGATCCTCTACCATCCTGGTAGAGCAAACGTTGTGGCTGATGCGCTCATAGGAGAGGTCCGTCCTGGGACCGGTTGTGCTTTGTCTGGTGTGCAGAGGTCTGCTCTCGAGTTGCAGCGTATGGGTATCTGGGTCGTCCGTCCAGAGAGGTCTGGGATGTTAGCAGCGTTGCAGGTTCAGCCTACCTTGATCGATCAGATCAAGGCCAGTCAGGAGCTCGATGTCGGTTTGTGTAAGATCAGAGAGGTGTTGCTGCTGGTCAGGAGTCCGAGTTCAGAGTTTCAGAGGATGGCTGTCTGAGGTTCAGAGACCGTGTTTGTGTGCCTGCAGATGACGCCTTGAGGCTGGAGATTATGCAGGAGGCTCATGGAGCTCCATACTCGGTACACCCAGGAGGTGTGAAGATGTACCGGGATCTACGTGAGACATTCTGGTGGAGCAACATGAAGAGGGACATTTCTGATTTTGTATCCAGATGTCGGACCTGTCAGCAGGTCAAGGCAGAGCATCAGAGACCAGCTGGTTTGCTTCAGCCTCTTCCCGTTCCAGAGTGGAAGTGGGAGAGCGTCAGTATGGACTTCGTCATGGGGCTGCCTAAGACTCCGAGGGGTTTTGATGCAGTTTGGGTTATCGTGGACCGGCTCACGAAGAGCGCTCACTTCCTGCCTGTCAGGAAGACCTTCAGTTTGCATCGCTTGGCTCAGCTATATATGGATGAGATAGTGCGTCTGCATGGAGTTCCTGCTTCGATTGTGTCTGACAGAGACCCGCGCTTCATATCCAGATTCTGGCAGAGTTCGCATCAGGCTTTGGGGACGAAGTTGTCGTTCAGCTCAGCGTATCATCCTCAGTCAGATGGTCAGACCGAGAGGACGAATCAGGTCCTTGAGGACATGCTCAGAGCATGTGTGTTGGATTTCGGGGGCAGCTGGGATCAGCACGTTGCCTTGATAGAGTTTGCATACAATAATAGCTTCCAGACCAGTATTGGGATGGCTCCGTTTGAGGCCTTGTATGGTAGGAGATGCAGGTCACCCATCTGCTGGGATGATCTGAAGGAGAGAGTCGTGATTGGTCCAGACTTGGTTCAGGATGCTGTGGGCAAGATTCAGTCTATTAGAGAGCGCTTGCTTGTGGCTCAGAGTCGTCAGAAGAGTTACGCCGATCAGAGGAGACGACCTCTAGAGTTTGAGGTGGGCGACCATGTGTATCTGAAGGTTTCTCCAGTTCGAGGAGTTGTCCGGTTTGGGAAGAGAGGCAAGCTTAGCCCTCGCTTTGTGGGTCCTTTTGAGATCCTGGAGAGGATCGGACCGGTTGCCTATCGTTTAGCTTTGCCACCGTCGTTGGCTGGAGTCCACAGTGTCTTTCATGTGTCTATGCTGAGGAAGTATATTCCGGACCCATCTCATGTGATTGACTTCAGTCCGCTTCAGTTAAGGGAGGACTTCACGTTCGAGGAAGTTCCTTCGATGATTTTAGCGCGGGATGTCCGCAAGCTCAGGCGTAAGACCATGCCCTTGGTGAAGGTGCAGTGGTCGGGTCAGTCAGAGGAGGAGGCGACCTGGGAGGTCGAAAGCGAAGTGCGCTCTAAGTTTCCCGCCCTCTTCGAGGAGTAGGTATGTTTAATTTCGAGGACGAAATTCTTTTAAGGGGGAGGTGATGTTATAACCCAAAGTTAGTGCAGAATTAATTTTGTGTAACGTTGTCTTAAGTGGCTTATTATGTGATTCAGGACATGGATGTCCTTTGCCTTGAAGAGGAGGACGAGTTGGTCTTTCCGCCTTTCTATTTTGGTAAGGGATTATCTCTTTGATTATTTGAGTTATTTTAATAACTCTCTAATCACGTTCCTCACCACGATCTAATTCTCAACCCTTATTCTCGATCAGTTCTCAAGACGTTGAGCCTCCCTTCTCCCTTCTCTCTCTTGTTCTTCAGAGCATCTCTCCTTACCTGCGTTTGCGTTTGGCTGATTAGTTCGTCTGTGCTGTGCTGTTGGTGGTTTCTGCATTTGCTTCGTCTTCTTCATTACAATCGGGTTTGCGAATTGAATATGGTTAACACAATTCAGTTTGGGGTTTAGGTTTTGGAATTTTCCTCTTTCTAATTCCCTTCTCTGCAATCTGATTGTAATCAGTGAATTTCCCGGCGTTCTCTGTCGATCTCTACTGCTGTTGGCGTGCTCTGCGAATCCGTAGACAGTTTCAGGTGAGGGTTCAATTCTGTTTTGCGTTCCAGTTTCAGCATTGCTGTTGTTATCGGTTTCTGATTGAGAGCGTCTTCTCTGCGTTGTGCTCAGTAGTTCAGTGGCTGTTTGGATTGCATTTTGGGTCTGTGTGCTGCCGTGTCGGTGTTGGTCGTCTGCTGTTCAGATTCGAAGAGACTTCTCTGCTGAATTGAGGTAGGTGGCTGATGGATTCGATTAGTGTGTTCGGCCTTGGGGAGTTTCGATCCGGTTTTGAATTCGGATTGCGTTCTGTCTTGGATTGTGATTGTGAACTGTCTGTTTAACGTCGTTTTAATGCCTACAAAGCCCCAAGGTTGTTTTCTGAAAACTTATAATGTTTTGACAATGTTTTGATGCCTCTGTCTGTGTGAAAATCGCTTCTGTCTTCTGAGTTTTTCAGCATGTCCGAACTTCGGTCCGACCTTGGAAGTTCGGACATGCCCTTCTGCGCTTTAATTCTCTGAAGTTTTCGCTGTGTCCGAACTTCCGTCCGAGCTTTGAAGTTCGGACACAGCCTTCTGCGTTCTCTGATTTTGGCTTCGACTCGTGTCCGAACATTGATGTCCGGACACAAGTTCGGACTTTGCGCGTGTCTGATTTCCGAAGAACGTCCGAACATCTGTCCGACCTTTGATGTTCGGACACCTCTGTCTCTTCTACTGTTTTAATGTTCGACCTGTGTCCGAACTTCGTAGTTCGGACACATGTTCGGACATCTGTCTGTTTTCGACTTCTGAGTCTCGACTTGTGTCCGAACATTGATGTCCGGACAAAAGTTCGGACATAGTACTGTTTTGACCATAACTTGCTCGTTTGAGCTCTGTTTTGACTTCCGTTTGCGGGGTTGGATTCCCCTTCTGATTTCCAAGCCATCTATGTTCTTTCTTGTGCCTTTGGTGCACATATGCTTATCTGTATTTAAGCTTCTGTTTTGGGACCTAGTTATCTCTGTGTCTGAGCCTTTGGATGGCTGGTTTCGCTGTCTCGTAGCGCGCTATGTAGGATCCTTCTGTTCACGGGTGATGTTCCCCGTTCTGTTCACGGGTGTTTTCACCTGTTCTGTCTACGAGTGAGGTTTCCTCGTTCTGTTCACGAGCATGTTGCTTGTTCTGTCTGTATACTGTGATCAACTAGTGTCCCGCTCTGTTTTCTGCTTCTGACTCTGTTTAGTCCTCTATTGCATGGACTTCTGTTCTACTTTTGACATGCTTATGGATTCCTTTGATTCCTTCTGATTTGTTAACATTCTATAAATGTTTTGAGCATGCTGGTTGATGAAGTTTGTCATCTACTGGGCATAGTTGTGTGCTCATTCCCCTACTTTATCTAACATTGCAGATTGATCAGCGAGGGTCACTTTGCAGCTCTGGAGTTTAGTCCGTTTTGTTGTTTAGATTCTTTTGGAGACTTTGTATTTGAATTTGAGCCTTTGGGGCCTCTTCAGTTAGCTTTTGCATTTGGTATTCGTTTTGGTGGGTTCTGTTATTACTTTGGGATGTTACGACATCATTTTGGTTTATACTTTATTCAAGTATTCTTTTGGGCCTTATTTGATTATCTGTTTAAGTCTGTTTATTAGAGCCTTGCGTTATTATGTAATAATACACGGCGTGTAATACCCCTAACTCCTAGGCCAGTGTTTGGGGGTGTTACACCCTTAGACTAAAGGTTGTCATATTCTTGAGGTGCCATTTAAATTTGATTAAAAAATAAATTTATTTTTGAAGATGTCTTAGCTTTCCAATAGAAAGAGTACAATAGAAAAAGAGAGGGCCAGAGAGATGTAATATCTACTAACCAGCTAATGAGGAATATAGGGTATGGGTGAAGGAGGTAGGAAACACCTTGAATGGTTCTATAAGATAGGATCCATAAATCCACAACATGCATGATCAATTTCCAAGTCAAGGGGTTATATATCTCAATGGTGGATGTCCATATGTTCTTGTTTGCCACATCAACATTGTGGATCTGTTGGATACAAACTCATTCGGAATTATGGGAGATTGGCCTATATCCTTATGGAGGTAAACATTATTCCATCCTTGAATGCCCTCAACACGAAAGCTACTATTTCTCTTCCTAGCGTAATAGTTTTGTAAGCAAGTTGAATTAAGGGGGGTTCTTTTGGCTCTCAGCATCTTTTGCTCTCAAAAAGGAATAAATAAGAATGTTGATAGTTTTGATGACACATGGAATCATGATAAAGGGGGCCAAGAACCCCCCTCAAACATTCTATAGAGGAACACATGGATGAGGGTATAACAGTAAACGTATAAGTGCCTACTACCTCAACATTACATTTCATGTGAGTGTTCGTCATGAGAAGGTGAGAAGGTTCATGTTAGGTATTTAGGCTGCCTCACTATGATGAGTATCCCAAGGTACCTAAATGTAAAAGGGTCTTAATGAGATCTCATAAGATGAAAGATCTTTGAAGTAGCTTGGTGATGAAAACCACTTATAAAATCAAATTTATAAAGGTTAAGCCTCATTGTAGAGGCTTATAGGAAGATTTTCACCTTATTGAAGATGTTAGGAGATAAAGACCTAACCTCCTAACTGTTATACCCAAAATATTGACCCTCGGGAGGGGCCCTAGTGCATTAATGCGAAGGCAAGGGTGAAATGACCAAAATGCACCAAGTCAGGATTTTGCAAGGACATTCCTGAGACTTTCTATTTTCATATGACTTGCTCATTATCTCAAAATACTTTCTAACTCCATGGTCATTATGAAAGGCATTTCATAATTTTGGGATAATTTATACTGGATAGCTTTTAATTTATATTAGATACTAATTTCTTTAAGCTTAACATATGGAATTGCCGCAAAATAGAAAGAAAAGGTTTCCAAATCTTTAAATAAAATTATCACAAGGTTAACATAACTACATGCTGTCATAAACTAGACAAATTTCATTTGGAACCTTAACTTAAAATTTTATAGAGAAATTCAAACAGTACTACAATTTTCTTTGCCCACTAGAAAATACCAAAATCAAATCAAATGTCATGAAATTTTAACTCATGATAGAGGATGATATATACAGAATAACCTCATTAGAATTTTGAAATTTTGATATTCCAACAATTTGTTATGAATTACGAGAAGTGCCAAATTGTAACATTTTTATCAAATATGTTCTTTATCAAAACAATCTCGTTCCAACTCTCAAAATTCATAAAATTCTTCCTTTATCTATGTTTATTTAAAAAAATTATTGGCCTATATCCTATTTAATTTATTCCAATTCTCTGTAGGAATTAAAAGGATTTCGAAAAAAAAAATCTTTTATCTTTTGGATCAGCCTTTTCCTATAAAAGGACCCTCCGCAAAAAAACCTAAACATCAACTAGAAGCCTCCTCACGTCAGTAGAGAGCTTTTTCCAAATGCCCCCACGTTTTTCCTACACCCACATACAGAAACTCCCCCAAAATCCTATTGAATGTGTCAAAAATCCGATCTTTGCCTCTCCATCAAACATTCAGTCATCAAACCCTCACTAAATAAACTCCAAGTCATGAGAAACATTACTAGGGAAGCATATTCAGAAGTTGAAGTTGAAGTCCCACCAAATCGACTCCCGTCGAAGCAATCAGAGAATCCTGTCGTAAAGAAACAGTCTGCCGTAGCAATTAAAACAAGTTAGATCTACTTGTGACCCTCGATTTTTGAACCACTATCCTATATTGATTCAAGTTGGCTAGGATCTGATTGGGTTCAAGGTCCACTTATAACCTAAGTTTAATAACTAAGTCATAAAACTATAATGATTAAATCCTAAGGTAGCTCACTGAACCTAGTACGAATCGTCACCTAATTTTAACCTACGGTAAATTAGGAAAGGAGAGTTCAGGTTGGGGGCTTTGTATTTAACTTTTCCGGGTTCAAATTACTTTCACTACCCTTCTAAGTCGTTTTTCCTCTACTTATTTGTTACGGCTTATTACAAGGTCGGTTTAATCTACATGAGCAAGTTTAAGATATTTTTGTATTTTTGACTGAAAACTAAAGTGAAAATTGAAATTGCCTAAACTAGGGTTTCAGAAGTCAAATTAGGTCAAATTTTAGTTCTCCGTGGCTACGGACCTATTGTTCAAACCCACGTACCCTAGTTAATCTAAATAGTTAGAAAAGTCAAAATAATAAGAAAACAAAATTTTGAAAAGTCCATGGCCATGGACATGCTTTGTAAAAATCCTACTTTTGAAAAATTAAAAATCCCGCCACTCTCAGAGAGCGTCCGGGTTTAGGGATAGGGCATCCGGGACCCTAGACGTGGCGTTGGTAGTTGCGCACTGCCCTCGTACGATGGCGTTTGGGCTGTCCCCGGTGGTGTTTTTGACTCAAATATTATGAATACGTAGCCTATGAGAACAAGTTAGTATTCGAATGATGTCAATTTGATAGCAAATTAAAGTTGAAACTTATTGAACAAGTAATAGGGTAGAAACGAAAACAAATAACAACTGAAAAGCCAAAAAGGGTCGGTTTGAACCTAAATTTTGATAGAAAGCTAATAAAGTCATGGGGAGTTAAAAAAGTGGAATTCTAACCTGTTTTACCTTTGAATTCGAGATGATTCTTCACGTTGGAGTTCTTCGAAGGCCTCGTTGATGCCGGTTCCAAATTGAGTTCGACCTGTGCTTCTGAATACTAATGATTGAGGGTGTTATTCATGTTTTGGTGATGACTTGGTGGTGGTTTGATGATTGTGGATGTGGTGGGAGTTGAAAAATGTGTTTAGATGATTTTGGAAGTGTTTTGATGTGATTTCTATGTTCGGGTGTTGAAAAAAGTGAAAGAATTGTGACGGCTGGGTGCTCTCGTGTTCTTGGGTTCTTGAGGTGTCTCCCTTATCAAGAGATAATGTCTCTTATTATGGTATTACTAAAGATAGAGTAACTCGGTAAAAACTGAAGTTTACTGAGGTTTTGGTTAGGTGACTTCCCAAAGGAATCTTGTCATGAAATTTTAACAACATGTAGAAGTAGATATTTCTGATTTTTATAAAGAGAAATTATAATTTTAGGATATCATAATAATTTTAAATTCAATTTCTCATCATATTTATACAGAAATTACTAGGAAATTAATGAAAATTCAAAAATTCAAAATTCTAAAGCCCTTAGGCTCTAAATGTCTTCTTTTACCATGTTTCAAAATTTTAAGGGATTCCGAGTTGATTTGAGTTGTTTTCAAAGAAGAGAGAAAGTTTATGTAATGGCTTAGGAGTGCTAAAAATTACAAAAATGCCCCTTGTGATGACCGAGTTGTCACCTATGCCTTGAAGCGCGCCGATCAAACTGGGATTCTATATCTCTTGACCGAACTAACCTTTTAGCACATACGCCTTAAAAGACTCTCTTCCAGGCTAACATTTTGGGTATAACAAATTTTCCCCATCAACTAGGTTTTGTAATGAGAATGAAAAGACTGATTGATACTTAAATGACACCTAAAAATTTTACCCAGTCTTGAGCAATGAACTCCCTGTCTTGGATTTTTGCCGAAAATCTGTTGATTGTGCCGAGCTATTACCATGGGAACAAGCAATCATGATAAATGAATTCTGATCAATCAAACCTAACAAGCGCTAAAGACAAGGTTATTTATTGATCCAAGTTCAGAAAAGAAAAATGTGGGTACAAGCATATGTACAGTAAAATCCTATGAATCTTATATTCCTTCGAAACCGATCATTCATTCTTAAACATAAACAGCATATTGTAACACCCCAACTGCTAAACCTGAACCATCACATAACAAACCTGCAACAATATTACAACACAGCGGAAGAAAATACTAAAAGTTGGTGTTATCGTCGTTAGTCACCCACGTGACTAACTAGGCTTATTCCAGTCTCAAGCTACGGTCTGACGGACCCGAGTGTACCGAACATAAGTGTAACACCCCTACTCTAATCGGCTCCTAATCATCTTACTTAACAATATAATCGCAGCGGTAATCTCAACAAATCAACTACTGGTGTCACCGTTTTCACTCGCCCATACGAGTAATGACGTGCTTCCTGATATATTCTTACATACGAAACATTTTCTCGCAGTGACAACAAGAGATAGATCTAACTTTCCCAAACCAATATAAAATACATTCACAGTGAGCATTCTAAGTATCCCAATCCTATACACATTTCTAGGTTCGTATCGAAATGCAACAGTGCATATTAAGACAACTGTAATTAAACTACCCAGCGCGTCCCTCTCTTTGCTGACACCGGAAGCTGCATACCTGCAAAAATGGTTGTTGTGGTATGGAATCAGCCCCTGCTGAGTATGTTACTACATGACTGTCATGCCCCCTCGAACCCTCAGTTATTTGGTCGAGAGCATGCAATTCATTTTCATGCAAATAGTTTAATGTTAAAACTGTAAAGAAACAATATATATATTGCAGTAAGCTCAAATAACAAACAAGCCCCCGGCTTCACACATCGCATCGTAATAAACTACTGAAAGCGTTACAGCGCTTATATGAGTACAGAGACTCCATTCCAAACAAATACTTAATAGTTCATAATTGAGTTCGGCGACTCACTCGACCAAACAATTCACCATAAACCATACATGAGTACAACGCTCGACACAACCAGTCCACAACACCAATGTGAGCGCAATGGCTCGTTCAACAAATCCACCAACATACCACACATAACCACATAGCACAACCAATGAACAACAAGGCGAAACAACGAGAATTATAAACGAGTATAAACTCTCGTCTGTGGCACGCAAGCCCAAATAATGTTCGCCTAACGTACGAGTTAATATAGTCGTCCGTAATTGTTCAGTCATGTCTAATGACAGCGTCTCGTTAGAACGACGCGTCTCTAAGTTACCCATCTCTTATGGCGGGTCACCCACGGCAGTAGCCACTCCAGCGGTAGAGTCTCCGACCTACGAACAATCTGTAGTTCGTTGGAAATTTATCCTGATACTTACGGTTACCACGTGGTATCCTAGTATCGTTAATGGATCACAGTTCACAGCAATAGCCACATCCTCTTGATAAACTTGTCTATACCATCGCATCGTTTAATTATTTTTCTTAACACTATAGACTAAGGTCGTTAGTCCAATCCTGAGTATGTCGACTCGGGATCTAGTGTTAGATACGGGAGCGGCGTTAAAGAGGCCAATGCTCCGTATATAAGTCTCAGATAATATATATATCTTATTATCCTGATGCTACAACGTTTACTTACGTTCCTTATGTTACACATAAGATAGCATCACTGCCGCTAGTTCGTTTTATAATATGTTCATATATACGAACGGTACTGTTATCGCACGACAGTAATAATGAAGCAGCATTAATACACAACTCAAGCATATTAATTCACACAAGCAGACATTCAATCTTATCACAGATTTTCACACAATGTCTGAACTGAGGAAATCCTCAGAGACAATCAAGCCACATAAATAACATACCGTTCACCCGGATTGTATTACGGTGGAGTTTGAATCAGCTAATTCTCTGGAGATCCTCGAGACGCCTCTAACAATCTATTAATATGCATCACACTATGCATCAGCATCTCATATTAACAATACACTACGGCACCCCGTACCGTTATTAATCTACCCCGGTTTATTCCCCGTTATTAACTGTCAATGTTTGTCGGGTTTTCGGTTTAACTCGGGATTTAGGAAAAACGCTATATCACATGCGTGGTTACGTCGAGTATATTAACACACTTAATTAACTTTAACGTTTTTATCGCATGTAGTTTAATATACCTTGTATATGATATAGTTTATCATTATATTGCATGTATAATCTTAATCATGTATTATACATCTCACCTTAGTATTTATTTTTCTAAGGTTAGTTTTTCCAAGTGCAATGTTGTATAATTCATATGTACAAATACTTTGAATTATATAAATCCTTATTATTTCATGTACACTCTTAACATTAGAATTCCATATCCAATGTTTATAATTCTTTTCCCTTCATCTCATATCATTTTAATCGTGGTAACACATAGTTATTGAACTATATTATATTTTCCACACTATAACATATATTTATTTAATATATGCATTATAGGGCTATTTATCATATGGTAAGTCATTATAATATACATTCATTCTTTTTGATGAATACCTCTTATATTATAAATGTTATAGCTCTTATAACATAAAAACCATATTATAAATTTCATTCCAAAATAGTAATATTTCCGAACAGCACCTATAATTCCCAAATATTTACAAAATCCACCACATAATTTACATAATGTTATATTATAGTTATATAACATATATTATGACATTTAAGTCATTAAAACAATTATCACCTATAGTTATATTTTGTTATAAAATCCATACAGCACTTAAACTCTCGGTTTTTAATTAATTCCCACCAACTTCCATAATTTACAAATCAATCCCAAAATATATTCCATTGTTATACTTATAATGTATACCTTATATTATAATCTTTAAACCTTAATATAATTATAACCCATAGTTATAATTTCTCCAAAATACCGAACAGACCCCATGGTCTATTTAAATTTAATTTCCACCACTTAACTTTCTATATTCACCAATTTAACCCATTTTTAAACATATAGTTTTTAATATCACCAAAACTATGTATTATACATATATCTTCATAAAACCTTATATAATCCCAAAAATTACCAAACCATACCAAAAGGTTATAAATATCATTATTAACCTTATACTTTCTCTAAATCTCGGTTTTACCACATATGTTACCCATGTGTAACAATGTTATGAAATATCTCATAATATACCTAGATAATTCATATAAACTCCAAATTTACCCAAATCAACTTCTAAAAATTCCTAATAATCTAAGGTTTGTACTAAGCTCCATTTAGTACCCCTAGTTTTCGTAAATCACAATACCACCCCAAGACTTATAAATCTTTTACAAGTTAATTAGTATCTTATTATAAGGTAGTATTTTAATTTCTTAAATTTTCTAAACTTGGTCAAAGTCTCCTATATAGTCAACTTTGACTCCTAATACCAAAAGGGAACCAATTTTTTTGGTAATTACAAATAATAGCCTATACTTTTCTATTTTTACAATTTTGACCCAAAACATTATAAAATGTTATAATTTTTATTAAATTCATTTAAAAGCCCTAAATTGTTCTAAATTAAGCCCACGGCTTTCTAAATTCTCAATAATTACGAATTGGCCCCAATTTTAATTATAAGCATAAATAAAACTAAATAAGCTTATAAACTTAAATTAAAATGGCCTAATGACATGGCCTTATTACAACCTTGAACTTGCAAAATAAATTACACAATAAATGTCTCAAAATATCACATATATGTTCGGCCTCACTTAGGTTTAATTATTTTTTCCACATAATGTCATAATTTGACCATTATGTTAATTAAATCCCTTAAATGACTAGCTTAATTTATCTTAGCCATTTTTTTCCATTTTTAGGTCAATATGACCTATATATATATATTCACTCTCGGCCATATATATATATATGCTTAAAAATTACAAAAATCATAAGTTTAAGGTGTTTATACCTTGATTTATCCTTGTATAGGCTCGGTCACTTGTAGGAAAATTCACCACTTGATTTAGACATGTTTAATACACAAAAACAAGATATGGTTACACTCCAAGCTTGAGCTTAACCATAAGGAATAATTAATGTAAGATTTAAGGCAAAAATCACCTTAAAAATGCAAGGGAAGTTCTAGGTATTTTCGACCTGAACCAAACACACCACAAGGTGTTAGATCTACCATATTAACATAGGAAATAGTTAGATCTCGAAATACTACCTTGTTATTAGGTTTTACCTTGGAAAAATGCCTTAAAAGAGAGTATTTCTCTTGGATCTCGGTCACCCTTGCTCCAAATGGCTAACCAACAGATTCCACATGAAAAGGAGAAGAATATGAGGCTATGACCAAAGTTTCACAGCCAAACTCGAAGGGAATCAAAAGTTATGAGCTTAAAGCACATTTTTACCTTAAAATGTAGATTTGAACAACCTTGGTCCCTCTACTGGTCTCAAACGAGTTTAGCTCTTGTTCTAACCTTAGAACACTGAGAATAAGCCATAGGAATTGATGAGTCACGAAATTTAGGTGTTGGTAGTGAAGAGATGAAGAAAAAGGGCTAAAAATGACTTAAAACACTTTAGGAGCTTAGGAGTTAGATCTGCCTTCCATGCTCAAGAACCAGACTTGAGAGCTTCTTAGGAAGGGGGAACTCGTTTGGGCAGGCTGGGATCGGACAAGAGCAAGAGGAGAGAGTGGAAAGGCTTGAATTATTTGAAAAAGTAAGTTTATTTTCAAAAGTCATGTATTAGGTAGCAATTATTGTCAATCAAAGACTTGTGCTGCCTTCCCACCTCCTTTCCAGCCGGTTTCCTTCAGGTCAAATGGGTCATTATTTGACCATTGACCAAACTTGGTCAATATTGACTCATGCGGGCCCCACTTTAGGGTTTTATTAATATTTTAATATTAAATTTGTAAAAATTCGTAAATTTCTGGAATTAAATTCCTAACATGATATAATATGATTAAATATCATATTTAAGGATAATTATAATTTTTAAGCCCATTAAAAATCAATTTAAAAGGCAATCTCACAAAAACGTGCTTTAAGGTGTTTTAGTGCACGTTTTGTGTCACAGGGTGTTCCTGAGCTTAGTTCTCCTTGAGAACGGTTTTGTTGTGTTCCTTACTTCATTATAATACTTAGGAATCCACTTTGGATCCTATTTGAGATCACACAATCTTTATGGTGTCTTAAAGCACATTTTTGGCTTTACCGATCTTAAGGCGTGTTTTGCCTTGTTGAGATCCTTTAGATTGTTCCCCAATAATATTTAGATGTTTAATAATCATCTTAGATCATTTAATTATATTTTAAAGATTAGGGGTATTTCAGTCTACCCCCCTTAAAAAGGCTTCGTCCCGAAGTCCTTAATCCTCTACAGTTCACCTAAGGAATCAAGTTCCACTAAGTAACCAAACAGTCCATTCCTAGGGAGTAACTCCCACTAGGTTCAGACCTAGTCTATACATACAGTATATATCAAATAGCCAACTCATGGTATAAACTCATTCATAACACAGCACTAAACAAGGTGCACATCCAACTTATCAACCAAAAGCACTCAGCGGTACTATGTACATATTCAACAGGTGTAAACTCATAGTACACAGCACCAGACAAGGTGCAAAACTCATAATACACAGCACTAGACAAGGTGCAAATCTCATAATACACAGCACTAGACAAGGTGCAAATCTCATAATACACAGCACTAGACAAGGTGCAAATCTCATAAAGTACTCAAAGGTGTTTGCAAGGGATACTCCATGCATCCCTATCTACATGTTAGTATCTCGCGAGGATACTCACACATCATTCCACATGTATGTGTGCACATATAGTTAACGTTGACAACTCACAGGGAAGCAGTCTTAAAGACCAGGACTTGACGATCCCCAACCCAACCAACGTCTACTACCCGCGGACACACCGGTTTGATCATAACAAAGGACACTGCGGTCCACGGCTCCTCGGGCAGTCACCTTATTTCCTTAGTCACCCACAGACACGCCGGTCTAATGACAAAGGGCTCTGCGGTCCACGGCTCTCTGGGTGATGTCACTCGCAGACACACCGGTCAAATGGCGAAGGACTCCACGGTCCACGGCTCTTCGAGTGACGCCTAATTTCCAATTCACATTCATATCTGTGTCCACTTGTAGGAAGTTTCGAGAATCATTCAACCCCGACGTGGTCAGTGTCAGTGTTGAACTATCTCTCATCTCAATTTGTGTTCGGTTTCCCTTGATCGGACCAGGATCAAGTTCAACTTCCCACGTCAATTTCAATCAATTAATTGTTTATTCATTTCTAATCTTGTTTCCTCTTGTTACTTGCTACCTTGCGTTCTATAGATACACAAGTCAACTAGTGTAATTAATCTAGTCATTGGCATATAAGATCATGTATCCTAACCGTGTACCAAGTTCTCTTGACTTATTATTATTCATACAACACCTAGAGTATTCTCTTCTACTAGATTACACATCGGTCTCATGCCGATCCACTCATCGCATTCAAACAGTCGGTTTTATACCGAGTCACAAATCACATAATACGGAGCTTGCTACTTCTTCTATCCGAAATCTCTCATCAGAGCTACAGAAAGTCCTACTTGAATTCTCACATCAGAGCTAACAAGTTAGGTGTGATGTGACTATTGTTCGCAATGTTTGCGTAAATAATCGGAAATAGGGTAAGAACAATCTATTTGTACTCCCTTTCCTATTCGCCATAACTAATGCGAATTAAAATATATTTATGTTCATATACATAATACATCACAATATTACTTCAAGTAATATCACAATCATGACACTTGTACTCTACGTACAATAATATTGTTTGCATGACATGGTACTCTAGTACATAATGTGTTTGCAGCATGTACCATGCGCTACGTACTCCAACGTACGGTATGTTTAAGGCGTTCTATCCCCCTTAAAAGGATTACGCCCACGTAATCTATGAATATATATCATCTTGAAGTAATAAGTTCAAGATGTTCCATTCCTGTGGATTTATTCGTGCACTAATGTGTTACATATTTCATTATCCCTTTTTTTTTCCTAGGGTCGACTTTAGTCCATCTGGCTATACAGCCTATCTCGGTTAGGTGTATGTCTATTTATATACGGTTTGATCGGGAGATGTAAACACATCATTTGTTTTCCCCAAACCTGCTAGGTATGTCAAACCTATGCAATATATGGGCCCACTCGCTCCGCAAGCAGTATGCCCAACTACTTTATGGTTAGTTTACCTCTTTTAGGTAGTAGTTTTATGTCGGTTTTAACTCCACGTGACGGTGTTTTCTACACGGTCTTCCATAATTATGGGAATGGAGTAAGTTATTCACTGCGTGGTATTGTTTGTTACACACTTTTATTATTTCAATTAGCTATTTATTTATTCTTCCTGTTTTCTATACATGTTCATGGTATACTCCCAAGGGTTCATGTCACCCTACCGAACTAACCTTCGGTTTAAGGGTTGTCGAGCTATGCTCTAGCACCTAGTGTTTGTAGTAATTTCCTTTAAATGTCAAAACGAGTCTGATATGCGCAACTAACTGGCGCTTCAAGACTTAAAGTTATTCTCTCGGGAATGAGTTCATTCCGTAGGTACCTTATAGGTCCTCTTTTGCTGGTGTGAACTCGAATCCCTAGTGTTTTGGTATTTTAGTACCCACACGTATGGTTCATCCCTTTACTCGATTAGGGGAATCCATTAGTTTATCTGATCTTTCATGTTCTAGTTCATACTAACATAATTGGGTTAACAGTTATTCTAATGGTCGCTTGTTGCGCACCATGTACCAGTCGATTAGACGGTTATCCGCTATTGCGGTTTGCATGGAGTATCTAATCTCTAGTTTAGAGTATCTCTCATAATGCTCGCTTTCGCCCTTCGTCTGTTGTAAACATACAGTACGACTGTGGGTTTTAGCTTGGTATTCATTTTCTGTTCAACCTAATTGGTACTAACATACTAACGTTTGTGACTTGAGCATGTGGTTATTATTATATAATGCGACATCATCGCGGCGCCCTCAGCGCGTGGTATAACTCTCTCTGTGTCCCCTTTTGGGGTAGCATCTATTATCACAAGGGTTTCTCTAATATAACTTCCTTAGATACCTCAATTCCTCTTTTCATTCATGAGTTCAACTTGCCATTACCATTAAATTGGCCTTAGTTTCCTCATTTACTAAAATCCCCAAAACTTATGTTTAACTCCTCCACTGTGGAGTTGCGACCTTATGTCACTTTATTATCAAGCTACCCTTGATTTTCCTAACCTTGCTAGTTTGACTGAGATCTCTCTCGTCATTACATGGTTTACCTAGTCAGGGTTCCATTCGCTGACTTAGACACAGAGTTGATTACCTCCTGGGTCCTACACTACTCGTTTACATGCATGGGGTACCATACTGATACATTACTACTTACCCAACTAACTTAATATAGTCTGTCAGGCCCACAGGCTCCTAGGAGTGCGTTCGTCCCATGTCTCGTTTAGTGCACTCGTAGCGTTCGTACCCGGTGATCGTCGTACTCTTAGTCTCGGTAATTTATGTTTGAGTAGCTATGCTGCCAATTCTTTACCTTATCGTCAGAATGGCCCTAATATTAGGTTCTATAATTTCTTTTATTTATGTGTATTTCCTTTACCTTCTCTAAGGTAGGTGTTTGCGACTTATCGCCCTAATTTCTGGTTTCCACATGCTCGTTATCTGGTATCTGTGAGTGGGGATCAGTAACTACTTATTATCTCTCCCGTTCACTCCTAGGCTGTTAACGCCTTCAGATATGAGTTTTCAGTTCTAGAACTCCATTCAATCTGTTGGGTTACACCCCATGGCGTAGTTCGGACTCCATGATAAAGGTTGACACCTCGTGTTTCCCTTGTCTTATGGTAGTCCCGTTAGTCTGATATTAATCAATACTTGTGATTCATCACCCTTGTTCCCCTAGTTTGGGTCACTTTGGTGGTACTAAGGTATCCCTCCGTAGGCCTATGCCATACGATATTCAGATTCAATATTTATTATGATAGTTAAATGATTGTTAGTCTTGTTATTAAATTCATTCCCAGTCGGTTCTAAGACTTCCTCTTGGGGTTACAATTGGATACCCACAATTTAGTGGTTTCCGCTAATCATTCCTCTTCATTGTGTAGTTCTTACTTTTATTCAACTCATATCTCCTCCATCCTCTTTGAGGTAACGGTATCTTCCGTCATCAGGCAATTTTCACCTTTTTGTTTGTACCCACTGCCCTCCATACGGAGTCTAGCAGCATAATGGATCAACCACATCTCCGGTGTGTGTGGTGTGGGCATTACATCGGCCCCTTTTATTGCACGTTCACATCTGCCTATTAATTATTATTTATTATTATTATTATTATTATTATTATTTTTAAAGTCCCGTCTCGTATAGCTCACTCCTTGCCCTCTGGCAATGTTCAATGGTAGTGGTTTAACCACGAGTGCCGCGCACTCACTGAATATGGTTATGCTGGTCCTGAAGACCCGTCACTCCCCACCGGTAATGATTGAGGTTTCATGTCCATACCGGCACTGGGGTTAGGCTTGTAGGCATTAATTATTGTTATTCCCATTTATTCTCCTTTTAATATTCTACGGAATGGTGTATTATTTTCAGGTTTAATGGTCAGACCGACTAGGTCTTCCCGAGGTTTAATCGACCTCCAACCCGAGGGTTTCGTACCCCTGCCCTTCAGAAGGCTATGTCTTACTCTATTGCATTACGGACTTACATAAAATTTAGTGTTTATTGGTAACCGCCTGGACTATTTCGTCCTTTAGGGATATTATCGTCGCTGCACTTGCAGTAGCAAGTGCGCAAGGCAGGTTGAATTTTAATGCTTTAGTTAATGTGGCACTTGCAGTGGCAAGTGCACCATGCAGACTGAGCCACCGGTACGGTGTGTCAGTGCAGTGCTATTCCCTAATCGGGTTCCTGTTCAAGTCAACAGTTCTTATTCAAGTTAATACGGTCTCACTCCGCCCTCGTTCCCACAAGTTTATCATGGTAGTAAGGTCTTACTCTCCTCTCGGGGCGTTGCATGATGGCAACTTAGCGAGTTCTTGTTTCTACAGTTCTCATGATCTCTCCTCATGCACGTCGGGCCATCTTAAACCTTCAGTGTTGCATGGTTTTAGAGTTACTCGCTTCGGGTGAGACTTCTACAGGTAATTCCTTCTGTATACTACATATCTCATAAACTAATCATTACTTGTCGTTTCTATCTCTTTTCCCCCAAGCGCACCATCGGTGCTTTCCTGGATGTAAGACAGGGTCGCCTTGCTCATAGCAAGTTAGCCCCATTAGTCCTACAGGAAATTTCCTCCTCAAACTCGGTCCATTATTTATCTCATCCTCGTATGGTAGACATTATGTCATTACCAGGACCCCCGGTCCTAAACAACTCATCATAACTTAAAGTCTTATTCTCTATATTTAACATAATTCTCATAGCATCCACATCGAGTCTTTCCGATCAGGAGAGTTATCTCCGTGGTATTTCTCATTTCATTGTCTCACTAGATAGTACCCAAGGTACGGGCTGTGGCGGGTGGGGTACCATTGCAAATTCCCCGGGATGTTCTCCCATCAAGTGCGAGCGGTTCATACCGTCCTCGCATTACTTGGGGTTGTTGAACCTTCACCACCATCCGCTGCTCCGTGTTCTTCCTTAGTACTGTTACCCAGACCTCTCCCTGACATAAGTCAAGAGGACGGGTTAAACCTCAACTCGGTCTAATACCGCAGTCTTGGTCTTTTAATATTGAAGTGCCTCAACGGTTATGGTGTGCAAGTTTTGATCATTGCATCAACCCCGCAAGGTCACGTATCCTCACAACGTTTCCCATATTCCCATAACCTATGCTCACTGTATAAATCCTACTATCTCTTGTCATCAGAGCGGTACTCCGCTCTGATACCACTTTTGTAACACCCCTACTCTAATCGGCTCCTAATCATCTTACTTAACAATATAATCGCAGCGGTAATCTCAACAAATCAACTACTGGTGTCACCGTTTTCACTCGCCCATACGAGTAATGACGTGCTTCCTGATATATTCTTACATACGAAACATTTTCTCGCAGTGACAACAAGAGATAGATCTAACTTTCCCAAACCAATATAAAATACATTCACAGTGAGCATTCTAAGTATCCCAATCCTATACACATTTCTAGGTTCGTATCGAAATGCAACAGTGCATATTAAGACAACTGTAATTAAACTACCCAGCGCGTCCCTCTCTTTGCTGACACCGGAAGCTGCATACCTGCAAAAATGGTTGTTGTGGTATGGAATCAGCCCCTGCTGAGTATGTTACTACATGACTGTCATGCCCCCTCGAACCCTCAGTTATTTGGTCGAGAGCATGCAATTCATTTTCATGCAAATAGTTTAATGTTAAAACTGTAAAGAAACAATATATATATTGCAGTAAGCTCAAATAACAAACAAGCCCCCGGCTTCACACATCGCATCGTAATAAACTACTGAAAGCGTTACAGCGCTTATATGAGTACAGAGACTCCATTCCAAACAAATACTTAATAGTTCATAATTGAGTTCGGCGACTCACTCGACCAAACAATTCACCATAAACCATACATGAGTACAACGCTCGACACAACCAGTCCACAACACACAATGTGAGCGCAATGGCTCGTTCAACAAATCCACCAACATACCACACATAACCACATAGCACAACCAATGAACAACAAGGCGAAACAACGAGAATTATAAACGAGTATAAACTCTCGTCTGTGGCACGCAAGCCCAAATAATGTTCGCCTAACGTACGAGTTAATATAGTCGTCCGTAATTGTTCAGTCATGTCTAATGACAGCGTCTCGTTAGAACGACGCGTCTCTAAGTTACCCATCTCTTATGGCGGGTCACCCACGGCAGTAGCCACTCCAGCGGTAGAGTCTCCGACCTACGAACAATCTGTAGTTCGTTGGAAATTTATCCTGATACTTACGGTTACCACGTGGTATCCTAGTATCGTTAATGGATCACAGTTCACAGCAATAGCCACATCCTCTTGATAAACTTGTCTATACCATTGCATCGTTTAATTATTTTTCTTAACACTATAGACTAAGGTCGTTAGTCCAATCCTGAGTATGTCGACTCGGGATCTAGTGTTAGATACGGGAGCGGCGTTAAAGAGGCCAATGCTCCGTATATAAGTCTCAGATATATATATCTTATTATCCTGATGCTACAACGTTTACTTACGTTCCTTATGTTAAACATATAAGATAGCATCACTGCCGCTAGTTCGTTTTATAATATGTTCATATATACGAACGGTACTGTTATCGCACGACAGTAATAATGAAGCAGCATTAATACACAACTCAAGCATATTAATTCACACAAGCAGACATTCAATCTTATCACAGATTTTCACACAATGTCTGAACTGAGGAAATCCTCAGAGACAATCAAGCCACATAAATAACATACCGTTCACCCGGATTGTATTACGGTGGAGTTTGAATCAGCTAATTCTCTGGAGATCCTCGAGACGCCTCTAACAATCTATTAATATGCATCACACTATGCATCAGCATCTCATATTAACAATACACTACGGCACCCCGTACCGTTATTAATCTACCCCGGTTTATTCCCCGTTATTAACTGTCAATGTTTGTCGGGTTTTCGGTTTAACTCGGGATTTAGGAAAAACGCTATATCACATGCGTGGTTACGTCGAGTATATTAACACACTTAACTTTAAACGTTTATTATCGCATGTAGTTTAATATACCTTGTATATGATATAGTTTATCATTATATTGCATGTATAATCTTAATCATGTATTATACATCTCACCTTAGTATTTATTTTTCTAAGGTTAGTTTTTCCAAGTGCAATGTTGTATAATTCATATGTACAAATACTTTGAATTATATAAATCCTTATTATTTCATGTACACTCTTAACATTAGAATTCCATATCCAATGTTTATAATTCTTTTCCCTTCATCTCATATCATTTTAATCGTGGTAACACATAGTTATTGAACTATATTATATTTTCCACACTATAACATATATTTATTTATATATATGCATTATAGGGCTATTTATCATATGGTAAGTCATTATAATATACATTCATTCTTTTTGATGAATACCTCTTATATTATAAATGTTATAGCTCTTATAACATAAAAACCATATTATAAATTTCATTCCAAAATAGTAATATTTCCGAACAGCACCTATAATTCCCAAATATTTACAAAATCCACCACATAATTTACATAATGTTATATTATAGTTATATAACATATATTATGACATTTAAGTCATTAAAACAATTATCACCTATAGTTATATTTTGTTATAAAATCCATACAGCACTTAAACTCTCGGTTTTTAATTAATTCCCACCAACTTCCATAATTTACAAATCAATCCCAAAAATATATTCCATTGTTATACTTATAATGTATACCTTATATTATAATCTTTAAACCTTAATATAATTATAACCCATAGTTATAATTTCTCCAAAATACCGAACAGACCCCATGGTCTATTTAAATTTAATTTCCACCACTTAACTTTCTATATTCACCAATTTAACCCATTTTTAAACATATAGTTTTTAATATCACCAAAACTATGTATTATACATATATCTTCATAAAACCTTATATATAATCCCAAAAATTACCAAACCATACCAAAAGGTTATAAATATCATTATTAACCTTATACTTTCTCTAAATCTCGGTTTTACCACATATGTTACCCATGTGTAACAATGTTATGAAATATCTCATAATATACCTAGATAATTCATATAAACTCCAAATTTACCCAAATCAACTTCTAAAAATTCCTAATAATCTAAGGTTTGTACTAAGCTCCATTTAGTACCCCTAGTTTTCGTAAATCACAATACCACCCCAAGACTTATAAATCTTTTACAAGTTAATTAGTATCTTATTATAAGGTAGTATTTTAATTTCTTAAATTTTCTAAACTTGGTCAAAGTCTCCTATATAGTCAACTTTGACTCCTAATACCAAAAGGGAACCAATTTTTTTGGTAATTACAAATAATAGCCTATACTTTTCTATTTTTACAATTTTGACCCAAAACATTATAAAATGTTATAATTTTTATTAAATTCATTTAAAAGCCCTAAATTGTTCTAAATTAAGCCCACGGCTTTCTAAATTCTCAATAATTACGAATTGGCCCCAATTTTAATTATAAGCATAAATAAAACTAAATAAGCTTATAAACTTAAATTAAAATGGCCTAATGACATGGCCTTATTACAACCTTGAACTTGCAAAATAAATTACACAATAAATGTCTCAAAATATCACATATATGTTCGGCCTCACTTAGGTTTAATTATTTTTTCCACATAATGTCATAATTTGACCATTATGTTAATTAAATCCCTTAAATGACTAGCTTAATTTATCTTAGCCATTTTTTTCCATTTTTAGGTCAATATGACCATATATATATATTCACTCTCGGCCATATATATATATGCTTAAAAATTACAAAAATCATAAGTTTAAGGTGTTTATACCTTGATTTATCCTTGTATAGGCTCGGTCACTTGTAGGAAAATTCACCACTTGATTTAGACATGTTTAATACACAAAAACAAGATATGGTTACACTCCAAGCTTGAGCTTAACCATAAGGAATAATTAATGTAAGATTTAAGGCAAAAATCACCTTAAAAATGCAAGGGAAGTTCTAGGTATTTTCGACCTGAACCAAACACACCACAAGGTGTTAGATCTACCATATTAACATAGGAAATAGTTAGATCTCGAAATACTACCTTGTTATTAGGTTTTACCTTGGAAAAATGCCTTAAAAGAGAGTATTTCTCTTGGATCTCGGTCACCCTTGCTCCAAATGGCTAACCAACAGATTCCACATGAAAAGGAGAAGAATATGAGGCTATGACCAAAGTTTCACAGCCAAACTCGAAGGGAATCAAAAGTTATGAGCTTAAAGCACATTTTTACCTTAAAATGTAGATTTGAACAACCTTGGTCCCTCTACTGGTCTCAAACGAGTTTAGCTCTTGTTCTAACCTTAGAACACTGAGAATAAGCCATAGGAATTGATGAGTCACGAAATTTAGGTGTTGGTAGTGAAGAGATGAAGAAAAAGGGCTAAAAATGACTTAAAACACTTACCTTAGGAGCTTAGGAGTTAGATCTGCCTTCCATGCTCAAGAACCAGACTTGAGAGCTTCTTAGGAAGGGAGGAACTCGTTTGGGCAGGCTGGGATCGGACAAGAGCAAGAGGAGAGAGTGGAAAGGCTTGAATTATTTGAAAAAGTAAGTTTATTTTCAAAAGTCATGTATTAGGTAGCAATTATTGTCAATCAAAGACTTGTGCTGCCTTCCCACCTCCTTTCCAGCCGGTTTCCTTCAGGTCAAATGGGTCATTATTTGACCATTGACCAAACTTGGTCAATATTGACTCATGCGGGCCCCACTTTAGGGTTTTATTAATATTTTAATATTAAATTTGTAAAAATTCGTAAATTTCTGGAATTAAATTCCTAACATGATATAATATGATTAAATATCATATTTAAGGATAATTATAATTTTTAAGCCCATTAAAAATCAATTTAAAAGGCAATCTCACAAAAACGTGCTTTAAGGTGTTTTAGTGCACGTTTTGTGTCACAGGGTGTTCCTGAGCTTAGTTCTCCTTGAGAACGGTTTTGTTGTGTTCCTTACTTCATTATAATACTTAGGAATCCACTTTGGATCCTATTTGAGATCACACAATCTTTATGGTGTCTTAAAGCACATTTTTGGCTTTACCGATCTTAAGGCGTGTTTTGCCTTGTTGAGATCCTTTAGATTGTTCCCCAATAATATTTAGATGTTTAATAATCATCTTAGATCATTAATAGATCATTTAATTATATTTTAAAGATTAGGGGTATTCAATAAGTGCGTACAAGTCTTAAAACAAAATACAATACCGAGTTTGAAGTATCTCTCCTATTATTACAACTTACTACCACAGTTTATGAAACGAGTGTACAGGCACACTCGTAATGCAAATTAAAGCCTTAGTGCTCTACCCACTCCTACTCTCAGGTTGGGTCCTCGTCTGGCACCTACCTGCAAAGTTTAAATCACAGGCCCCAAGGGGCTCACCACATGGCTGGTACAGAAAACGTGCAGCCCACGAGCTATCAAGGCCATACACTACTACTTTGTTGTATGCATGCAGTTGATTATTCATACTAATAATAAGAAGTACAATAACAACAACACATTTATGTGAAACATTCACAGCTCAAACAAATCGAACGTCGTAATGGACGCCCATCAATTAGTAAGTTAGATTCCTAACTCCTGAGGCCTGAGAATTGTTTAGTTCTCGTGCTTGACCATACCTTATAAGTCTCAACCATTCTCCTATTAGAATTGGTTGTTCTCTAACTGAATGTTTATTTTTGTCGGGTCAAAGTAACCCTAGCCAATGAGTTATTAGCTCCATTGGTTTAATAAACATTAAATCTTAAGTTATGAGGGGTGTAGGCTTGACCCTCCTGCGCCTCTTGAATTTGCCTCCCATCTCGAACTGTTCATTCGAGATGGTCGGGTCAGTTTGTCGACCCTAAGCCGAAGACAGATCTGATACAGATGCCGACCTCCTATCCTAAACATGCATGACCGGAGTCATTCCCGGATTCCTCTCCTCACAAGTTCCAGTTAGTTGAAGTCTCATTGACAATTGGTTAGTTTAACCTCTCTCGGTAATAACCTACTAACAACTTGGAGTATTTGTAACCTTATACAATTGTTACTAAAAATAGTTAATGAACAAGCTCTGAATCAAATCGTGTTAGTGTGTAGTGTACGCACAATAACAATACAATAAATCGGTTTCATGCTTAATCCTGTTTGGTCGTATCACAATAACACATAGCACACAAACCGAGGTAGACCTCGTTAACAACAAGCTACAAGAATCCCATACCTTAGCCTATCGACGTTCGTCCACTCCCAGATGACGTCTCGACTATTCTGGTCACCTTACTCCGCTCCTATAGTTCATTAGGACGGCGTGGTTAAATAACTTAATTTTCGTATTTTCACTATTCACCGTATTTTACTATTCACGTATACGTATATTTACTATTCATGTATACGTATTTTACTATTCACGTATACGTATTTTACTATTCACGTATACGTCTCGTATTTGACTATTCATATATATGTAGTTACTATTCATGTATACGTATTTACTATTCATGTATACGTATTTACTATTCATGTATACGTATTTACTATTCATGTATACGTATACTATTCACGTATACAAGTACTATTCATGTTCACTAAAATTTTTCGTATATGTCCGTATGATACGGATCATACGTATTTATTTCTTTTTCTAATATGACTTGTACTTTCATTAGAAATACCTTAAGTATTGATTTCCCCTGTTATTAAATTACGGATATACCCCTCGTATACCTTAATTTATATACGGGTCTCGTTTAACCCCGTCTTAACTCTATTTCTTTTACAACTTGTTTCTAAATTCTTTATTTAATTTCCTCAACCTTAAACACATAAAAATGTGTTATTTACATCACTTACCCATAGTTTTCTCTTAATCTCTATTTTATTCGTAATAAGTTCTAAACTTGTTTTTTATTTCTAATTTCTTCCAAAGTCTTAATTAATTTCTTTATATTTTGGTCATTTACCAAAATATATCCAAGTTTGACCAGTCTTTTATGGTCAAACTCCCTAACCTTCCATAATTTACAATATTACCCCTAAAGTTAACTTAACTTTTTATTCCTTTATCCTTTTAATATCTAACCTTTTGCTACAAATTTTATTCTAACACTCCTAAACATTTTACAAACAGCCATTGACCAAGTTTGACCATGTTTGACCATGTTTGACCAGGGAAATTACCATTTTACCCTTGTGGTCTTTTCTTTTATCCTAACTCATTTATTAACCAATTTAACTCTAATTAATTTCTAATTTTAGTAACTAATTTTCCTACAGATTTTTGAACATCAAAAAACATTTTAAACATCTCTAAATCACCAGATTTAATTATCTAAAGTTGTAGTATACATATACTATCTTTTATTAACTTTAAATATACCAAAAACCTTATAAATTCTAGTAATACTTATAAACTCTTTATAAATTGTAAACTTAATTCTACAATTATTTTCCCATCATCTAAACTTCATAAATTTCATAATAATCCATATAGATTTTTGGCAATTATCATATATAACTAAAACTTCTCAAATTTTACATATTACTCTTAAATATACTAATTCCTTTAATTTAACTTAGTTATATAATTTTCCTAACTCTAATAAGTTCTCTTAAATTTCATCCACCCTCTAAATTATAGTATATGAACTTTTCTTATATATTATGATAGCTTATATTAAAGTTTCTATCATAAGGGTTGGAAATCTAATTTTAGATTTAAAATATTAACATTTTAGGTGCCAAAAATTAAATCTAACACCTAATAAATTCGGCAATTATAAAAAAGTATACAATAGGTTAGATCATATATAGATCAACATTTAGAACCATGAAATAGGTAGTTGTAGGATTTACCTTGTATATTAAACTTTTAGCTTAATATCTAAGCTTGAATTCCTTAGAAATTTGCCAGCAATTTGCTAAAGGAATTGTCCCCAAAATTATAAAATAAGATGAAGAATAAGATGGGTTAGTATCCCATGCCAATCGGCTGTAACAAAAACCAAAGAATAAGAAGTTTTCAAGAAGGCAATGTTTTACCTCGAGAATCAAAGGCACTTCTTAGTGGTGTTTCCTGAGAATCTGGGGGCTCATGAGCTATAGTTGTAAATATATTGAAAATAGGATTCCAACGAGCTATCAAGCTTGTGATTTGGAGTTAGGACGAGAAAGTTATGATTTCTACAAGGCAAGGTGTTCTTTAAGGCTCAAATCTAAGAACATGGAGTTTTTTTTGTGTTGTTTCTTCAAAGAGAGGATGACCTACGACCTTGGAAGCTCTCATTTGACAGGTAAGAGTCTGATTAATGATTCACTGAGGGGACAAGATGCTTTGGCAATTAATGAAAGTCTTAGTAGTTGAAATAGTGAATTTAAAAGCAAATTTGGACTTGGTGACTCACCACCCCATGTCGGCAGCCCTATCCCTCTTTTGATCTGATTTTTTTTTGTTTTACCTTGTATTAATGTAACATTTTATCTATTAAACTCGTTCATAATGACTTATACCATGTGTTAGGTATGTTACATAGCCAAAAATGCCTTAAAACACATTTTATGTGCTTCCGGGTTCACATTGATTATGCAATTTGTTTTGGCTAGTTTAAATGTGTTCTTAGTACATTTACAACCTTTAGATACTTTGTTCGTGAAATAGCATGTTGCTCATTCCAATTTAAACCAAGTCGTTTAGGGGTTTCTCCTTAACTTTCGCCAGTTTAGTACCGGTTTTTGTGTGGACTTGTATACTTAATTTGTGTGTACACGTAATGGTTCCTATGACCATTTTATTGTTGTTCCCTTATTCCTTATTGGTATTTAGGCTCATTAGCCTTTTAGTTCCATGTACAAATGCTTAAGGCACATTTTTCCTTAAAGCACATTTTCGTGCTCTAAGGTGCGTTTTCGGTTTAAACGTTTAAGATATGTTTTTTTTGTGTACCTTGTTGTTTAACTCTTTTATAATGTTTCTAAGGCATGTTATAGCCTTAGTATAATATAATTCATCAATATATTAAGGTTTGGGGTATTTCACATATAGTATGAAAATTCATGCTAGCTTGACAAGATATCTGACACCAAAATCAAAGAAAAAATATGAAAGTCACAAATCATAATAAATAGCATGCACACACTGAGTCATCCAATCACGCCATCAATCAACAAAACAGAGTTAGAGAGATTTAGGTTAAAGATGAATACCGGGGAATGGTAAACACACACTTTCCCACAGATAAATTTGGTCATAGCAAAACAAAAAACGACTGAATTAGGTTAGTAGCATAATCGAATGGACCGAGGAGAAAAGATAGCAATCTACAGCGGTTGGTATCGGCAATACGTCTTTCCTCTACACATAAAGAAACTATCTTGTTAATAGCACAGTAGAGGACCCAGATCTGATACGTGAACAGAAGAGCCTGGGTTACACTTAATACAGAGAACAACACTACAGTGAGATGAATGAAGGTACCAAACGAAAAAAACAGCTGTAGACAAGGACAAAAATAGATACCAAGACGGAATCGTTTTCCCTTGGAAGCGAGGAATAAAATGTAAATGCATACCAGCTTTCGATAAATAAAACGAAGAATAGCAAAACAAAGTGTAATATAACAAGATGTTAAGATTTTGATCTTGTCTGGTTTCTGTGAACCCACAGACCTATCTTGTGGTTTGGAATCCATCAGGGAGGATCTAAAAAAAAGTGTAAATGCTGCATGGAGAAAAAGAAGAACCTTGCGCAAACTACCCGAAACGGCACCATTGTAGTTGTGTTTTGTTTTTCAAACCAAAGCCACGATAGTTCACAAACGATAAAACCAGAAGAAAGGAAATCAAAGAATGAAAATGATAGAAGAAGAAAAGGGATTCGACATTAAACACGTGTGGCTCTCCGAAGAAGCGCAGACCACTTGTTCCATCCACTACAAAAAAAAACAGGATTTAGCATCCGACGTTTTCGGACGTTAAAAGCCTAGACGCTAATTTTTTTTTGCGTCCAGGGACGCTAATTTGCATCCACTTGGCGTTCATTATTTTTCGGACGCTATTTAGCGTCTACTTGTTAGCGTCCACAATCGGACGCTAAATAGCGTCTACGAAATGGTCGCAAGCCGCTTAATCGGATGCTAACTAACTGAAAGCAAATAGATTACAACTTTGCGTCCAATTTCTTTCGGACGCTAAATTGCTTCTGCTCATCGGACGCTAATTTAGATCTTCGGACGCTAAATTGCTTCTACTCATCAGACACTAGCTTATATATTCAGACCCTAATTTACACCCATATATTGAATACTAATTTAGTGTCCATTTATCGGACGCTAAATAAAATTTTAAGATGCTAAATTATAACTATTTATCAGACGTAAATCATATTTACATGTGTTAAACCCATTCGTATGTCACAAGTTTTATATTTATATCTCTAATTTAGTGATTTAAGACACAATTGATCTAATATTTATATTGTAACTCATAATAACTCAAATGTATGGTCATATATAAAGACAGAATATTAGAGTTAATCATCTTTACAAATTAGTTTCTACACTAAAATCAGAATCAGTTACAAACTAGAACTAAAATAACATTGTTTATAGCAAAAAAACCTAGCTAGGTCAACAAGTCCAAGATTTGTATTCTATAAGATGCTTCTTGGAACCCCTTCTTGGAACTCCTCCATAGTTGAGAAGTGCAATAAAAAACTTTGACAGAGGCTTTTTTGGTCGATTACTGGGAGCAGAAGACAAAAGGAGAAAAAAAAGTTAGACACAACATAAAGAATAGCAAAAATAAGAGCGGTAAATATATCACACATGAAGTATTATAGAAAGAAGGGCACAAAATGCAGCTATATAACCAGGTAGCTGAAGATTGAATTCTGGTCGATATATTAATACCAGAAGAAACCATCAAAGCCACACAGAACTATAACATTAGAGTCTTGCAAAGAATGAGTACCTAGTTGAAACAATCTCAAAGGAATTGACCGTAGGAGTATCATACATGCTATGATCCCTCTCCACCTTAATCATTGAAGGTCGAATTTGGATTCTTTTACCTCGAAGCTAAGTCATAGCAAAAACTGAAATCATTCATAACATGAAACAGTTGCTCAGGCAACCAAAACATTAGAAGGTGAAACTGAAGATGATCTAGACTAGAGATGCAAACAATATAAAATGGAGAAGATGGCTAATGCACACCTAAAAGTAGAGTTTCCGAATCTTCAGTCCTACGGTAGAATAATAAATTTTATTACATTACTAATTCAAAGTATCAAACCAAATCTTGTTTACCTTTTTATTGATCAAAACAGTTCCTTTCACTGCACGTCCATTGTGGAACATGGGAAATTGGATCAGCAATGGTTGGTAAGGCAAAGATGATCAAAACAGTTCCTTTCACTACACACCCATCAGACAAAACACTTCCTCGATAATAGTACTATGGGTATCTTAAAGCATATCACTCAGATCAGACACTTAAAGGAATATCAGCTTCATTATCAGATACCTCATCGAAATTTGCCAAAAAGGAATCATTCAAGGTTTCATGCGGAGAGATGTGAAAATTACTCCCTCCGTCCTGAATTGACCGTCATGTTTGCTTTATGGCACGTTTTTCCACTTCAATATTAAGCATATAAGATAAAATAATTTTGTAAAACTAAATTTTGTAATATATAGTTTATTATGTAAGGAATCATATGCAAAACATAAATTTTTAAAATTATTTTATCTTATATATTAAATATTGAAGTCAAACGACATGTCCAAATAGTAAACAAGACGGTCAATTTAGGACGGAGGGAGTATAATGAATGTATGAGAAAACAGTGGGAATACATTAATATGAAAACTATACAAACAGGATCCATTGCACTTAACCTGTTACTTAACATCATAATAACATTCTAGATTTAGATAGTTCTGATTTACATGAAAAACTTTTTAATGCAATTGTTCTTTTTAGATAAAAGCCAAAGAACCTACAAGCAACCTTTTAAAATCTAGATCCACACTGGAACATATGATTAACTACTACATTTCATATAAACATGACAAAAGAGACAAGGGCAGTACCGTACAAATGAGTGAAGTGCTCTTAGTTAGCCATCTTTCCTAACTATTATTTAGCCTAAGTAGTTAATTGTTGTCACTAGTAAGTCATTTAGTTTCTTCTTGTAACACCCCTACAACGCTTCTACCTCCCTACCGAAATCGCAGCGGAAATAACCAACCAAACAATAACTAAACGCTTTGGTGTTACAACGCCGTTAACCACCACGTGGTTAACTAGGCAGAATAAATACAAGTGTATCGGTCTGATGATCAGACTCCCGAGCATAGAATCTAACATCCATATATAAACATAACCAACCATACCGAGTATTTAATTTACAACACACCTACAAACCATAATCATCCACCACTGTTTAACAACGGTACCAAAATGTAACGCCTCGGGAGCACAGGCGCATCCCGGGCTAACAACCAACATAGCCAAAAGTACATCAACGACCTAGGACCTAGAGCCACTCTGCTTCTTCGATCCTCATCCTGCAATAAAATATGGAGCCCCCGAGGGGGTCAGCAACCTTTGCTGGTATGGCTAACGCGCAGCCCATCGGCTACCGGGATACGCGCAACCAATTGTCATAATAACATGGCATTCTTTTTAGAACATCCAACATATATATATATACACCATAGCATAGCAAGGGAAATTGCATAGCACCATAACAATACATAACACCATAAAATCGGTCCTCACAAGGAACCTTCCACCATAGTTAGTATACCATGTGAGCCTAGAGATTTTTACCAATCCCATGTTAAGCTCGTTACCAACCTCGTTACCGTCCAGTTATATAGAACGGTTAACTTATACCCAAGGTGTGTCGGATATAGTAATCCCAAGCACACCGAAATAACATACGTATGCCCCTATGGCCCGACGTGAGTCAGTAACTAGCTTTGGATAAGCTAAGGGAAGGTAGAAACCAAATTGGAATACCACCTATACATACACCAAGAGAGCCGAACCGGATATGATATCGACTCCCGTCCATCACACGCGTGGCCGGAACAACCGGACTCCTCACTCCCCCGTTAGCACTTGTTAGTGATCACACAATTGTTAAGTCAACACAAACAATTATAGGTCTTGTTAGACAACCAAGGGAAAGGAGTCGTAACATTCAACACCGTAGTATAACAACTGTAAACTCTTTTCATGCCTTAATCTTATAAGGTCGAAACACACAAAAACAAACAACACCCAAGCCGGTGTAAACCGGTAGACAACAGACTGCAAGAAAACCATACCTTGGTCCTTGCCTCGTTTCGTTTCCACCTTGAGAGAATCCTAACACATTAGTAACGTCGGTTAATTAACGCACTAGTCCATTATTAACATTATTACTCAACATTACTAGTTATTTTTATTTTACACTTGTTACAACTTTTCATCCTTTTAATTGCCTTTAAAACCCACCTAACATGTTACATAACCTTATTATATCATTACTAACCAACTACTATTTTTAGATAACAACTCCCATCTTAAAACAATAATTTTTGGTCCATACAGTGGCCTGTCCGAACTTGTGTCCGAGCTTCCAAGTTCGGACGCAAGCCGTGATTTTAGACAGAAAACAGACACACGTCCGAACTTATGTCCGGACTTCGGAAGTTCGGACGTGAGCCGAGAAAAATTTAGACAGAAATCCGTGCGTCCGAACATGTGTCCGGACTTCCCAAGTTCGGACACAGTTCGAGGATAATCCTAAGGATGGGTGGGTACGTCCGAACATGTGTCCGGACTTCCCAAGTTCGGACACTGTTCGCGAGTGAGAATTTCTTTACCCAACAGGGCCTGTCCGAACTTCCACATCCGGACGGAAGTTCGGACAAGGCATTATACTCCAATTTCTAAGCCTTTAAACACTTAACCAAATTTCCCCAAGGCCTCCAACCCTTATAGTATCCTCTCCTTAAGTTTCTAAGTGGTATTCCTTGTCTATTCTAGTCATTATACCAAGACATATCTTCTAACAACATTATTACTTAAACATCATTTCTTACAAACTAAAACTCTTTATGTCATCATTGAAATCTCTTTTCCTAAGCTTGCACTTTCTCCTTATTTTACCAAAGTTTGCCTAAGTCTCAATCTAAGTCCCAAAGTGACTTTGGTACCTACTAAACCTCAAGTTCATGCCTAAGTCCTTGTCACACCCTAGAACACTTAAGACATTATATCTTCTCTAGTAAAACACCTAGTCATTTCCTAACACCTCTAACTCACCAAACCTTATAAACACTTAATTCTTGCTTCTTACCTAAATTTTGACATGGATTCCCCTAGAACATTACTAAGCCTAAACACTTTGTTTTCTCCATTAAACACACAAGAACATCTAGAATCACCAAGAACACTCTCATACACAACTTCACCAAATTCACACTACATTACAATATAGTGCATAATTTAAATTGCATGGCACTTAGGCCCTTAAAATGCATGGCTCTTAGGCCCTTAAAATGCAAACCCTTAAACACTGAATTTCCACATATATTTGCCTTTAACCTGCGATTACATACAACAAGGCATATGTTTTACTAGTCTCTTGAGAACACTTTACTAAGTCATTCACCATTTGCTCTTTAGGTAGTTTTAATAAGCATTTATAAGCTCATTTCTCCTAAGGCATTAAACAACATTAGGTTAGTAGATTTACCTCTTTTCCAAAACACTTCCTTCTTGTTTCCTTACAAAACCGTATGGTATTTTGATTCCTTGTCAACTCTAAACAATATACAAACACCATAATGAGTATTCAAGCTTTGAGCTTCATCTCATTGTAAACCCTAATTTTACATTGTTTCAAAAACATTAATGTAGTTGTTTTACCTTGATCTTTGAGGAGAGTTTGAATATATAACAAGAGAGGACTCCACCTAGTCCATGAAGAGTTGAAATGAAGCTAGAACAAAGTCACACAAAGAGCTATATCAATGTGTATTTTCGGTCAAGGTAAAAACATGGAGGAAACATGATTTTTCTTTGAGATTCCTTACCTAGAAGCAAAGGAGAGTAAATATGTCAAAATACAAGCTCAAGCTCCTTCAATGGTGGAACACCTTGGCACCGAAATGGGGCTCTTGGAGTTTTGAGAAGATAGGAATGAAGAGCTTGATGAGAGGAAGAGATTGGTGGTCTTAGAATTTGATTTGGACAAGTGAGCTTGATTTAGCAAGAGGTCAAAGATGGAGTTTCTATGGTGGTAGTGGTATTACCGAGAGAGAACAGCAAGAAGGAAGGAGAAGAAGATTGTGACCGTGGGAAATGAAGGAAGGAAAAGAGAGAATGAGATAAATTTGCTTTTAAAGATATTTATGCTTATAAAGTAAAAAGTAAGTTTAATTAGTTTTCTTTACTTACTTATTATATCAACTAGAGAGTGGTGAGTCACCACACTTAGAAAACCGGCCCCCTATTATATGAGGGTATTTAGTCTTTGTTTGTCAATTTAATTACTTAATACAACATATGTTATAAACTAGCTTATAAAAAGCACTATTCATCAAAACAAGGCACTTAGAAGTGAAATTTTTGATTTCCCATTAATATAGCCACCCAAATGTGATACTATATAGTACACATATATTTAAGAGTAATGATGGACATTTAGCCACTCAAAACTCATTTACAAGACAATTTTTCAAAAATGTGCTTTAAGACTTCTTAAAGCACATTTTGTGTTTTAACTTGTTTTCAAGCTTGGTTTTCTTTGGTAATTGGTTTAATAAGTTCATTAGTATATAAATGAGGTCTTGGTAAGCTCATTAGGTCTTACCAAGTTTATCCCAAGCTTAGAGCACATTTTAGCTCTTATTGACTTTAAAGCACATTTTGTGTTTCCTTTTGTTTAAATTTGTTTACTAATGTTTCTAAGACTCTTTTTAGTCTTATAACCATATTATGTTTAACAACATACCAAGGTTTGGGGTATTTCAATCTACCCCCCTTAAAAGAACTTTGTCCCCAAAGTTCATACTTCCACAAACCTAACATTAGAACATGAGAACACTTATAACAACACTTCTAATCACATTAACAACATCTTTACATCATACGGACCATGGTCCAAACAATAAAACATCACAACATCATTCAGACTCAGCGGTCATACATTAACAACTGACAACAACATAGACAATGTATACAATACATGTCATACCATAACCGAAACGGCTCTACCCCCCTTAAAAGGGGTACGCCCCGTACCCTATACATAAACACTAAGAAGCAAACAATGACGGGTGCTTCGCCTTCATCTTTCTTCCAGCTCCCAAGTGGCCTCCTCAACGTCCTGGTTAGACCAGAGGACCTTCACCAGTCTCACGGACTTATGGCGAGTGTCTCGAGTCTTAGTATCCAGAATCCGTACCGGAGTCTCCACTGATCGCATGGTCGGCTCTAAGTTAGCCTTTCCGGCTGAAGCACATGAGACGGATGAGACATATACTTCTTCAACTGGGACACATGAAATACATCATGTACCTTGCCCAGCTCGGCGGGTAAATCAAGTCTATAAGCTACCGGGCCGATCCGCTCCGTCACAACATAAGGACCCACATATTTCGGGCTCAACTTGCCCTTCTGGCCAAAACGAAATACTCCCTTCATGGGGGATACCTCAAAAATACCTGATCGCCCACGGCGAACTCCAGGTCACGTCGGCGCACATGCGTACGACTTCTGTCTATCCTGAGCTGCTTTCATGTTAGCCCGGATCTGGCGAACTTCTGCCTGAACTTGCTCAGATACTCTGGTCCTATAATGACCGTCTCACTCGACTCATCCCAGCATAAGGCGTGCGGCATGGTCTACCGTACAATGCCTGGAAGGGAGACATCTTGATGATGTAACTGTTGTTGTAACTAAACTCGATCAGATGTAACTTATCAATCCAGCTGGTCTGAAAGTCAAGTGCACATGCACGTAGCATATCCTCAAGTGTCTGGATGGTGCGCTCACTCTGACCATCTGTCGTGGGGTGAAACGCTGTGCTCAATTTCAGTTCAGTACCAGTGCCTCTCGTAGACTTCCAATATCTGGATAGGAATCTGGTATCTCTGATACAATCGTTTTCGGAACCCCATGATGTCTTACAATCTCTTGTCGAAGAGCTCTGCAAGCTTAGCCACTTTCCAGGTGTCCTTCATCGGTATGAATCGAGCCACCTTGGTCAGTCGGTCTACCACAACCCAAATCATATTCAGACCTCCCCTTGTAGGCGGAAGCCCTACCACGAAGTCCATAGATATGTCATGGAACTTCCACTCCGGCACTGGCATTGGCTGCACCATACCACCAGGCCGTCGGTGCTCAAACTTGACCTTCTGACAAGTGAGACACCTCAACACATAGTCATTCACATCCTTTTTCATTCCAGTCCACCAAAAATATCTTTTCATACCTTTATACATCTTTGAAGCTCCGGGGTGAATCGATGTCGTAGAACAATGGGATTCACTCAGTATGCGCTCCTTCAGCTCAGCGCTACTCCTCGGTATACACAACCGGCCATTAAGCCTAATCAGGTCATCATCGTGGAGTCTGAAGTCGTACTTCTGACCCTCGAATGTGCCATCAATAAGCTTCTGTCTAATCTCCACCATATACTGATCCGTCATCTGAGCACTCCGCACCTCTTCAACCAAGCCAGTATGAGAGACTAGCGAATGGAGAGAGTGTGCTCGGCGACTCAATGCGTCAGCTACCACATTTGCCTTACCCTCCTTGTACTGTAAATTGATGTCATAATCATTTAAGAATTCAACCCACCTTCTTGCCTCATGTTCAACTCTTTCTGAGTGAACAAGTATTTCAAACTCTTGTGGTCGGAATAGATTGTCACGCTTACCCCATACAAATGATGTCGCCATATCTTCAGTGCGAAGACAATGGCCCCCAATTCTAAATCGTGGGTAGGGTAGTTCTCCTCATGCTTCTTCAGCTGTCGGGAGGCGTAAGCCACGACCTTCCCGTGTTGCATCAACACACAACCCATACCCCTGCCTGATGCGTCGCAATAGACCTCAAAACCATCTGGACCGTCTGGTAATGTCAGAACCGGTGCAGATGTCAGAGCATCCTTGAGACTCGTGAAAGCTCTCACAGTCGACTGTCCACTCGAATGGTGCATCCTTTTTCATCAAGGAAGTCATCGGCTTCGAGACACTGGAGAAGTCCTTCACAAACCTCCTATAATAACCTGCCAGACCGAGGAAGCTCCTGATGTCGGTAACTGTCTTCGGCCTAGGCCAGGTGCGCACTGCATCTATCTTTGCCGGATCAACAGCGATCCCGGCCTCAGAAATCACATGTCCAAGGAAGATACTTGGTTCAACCAAAATTCACACTTAGAAAATTTAGCATACAGCTGATTCTTTCTCAATGTCTGCAATACATCTCTCAGGTGGCTTTCATGCTCACCTCTCGATTTCGAATACACAAGTATGTCATCGATGAAGACTACCACTGATTTGTCCAACTGATCTTGGAACAAACGGTTCATTAAGTCCATGAACTTTGCTGGTGCATTTGACAAGCCAAACGGCATAACTGTGAACTCATAATGCCCATACCTAGTTCTGAATGCTGTCTTTTCGATATCACTGTCACGGATGGCAATCTGGTGGTATCCGGAACGTAGGTCTATCTTGGAGAATACTGATGCTCCCCTCAGCTGATCAAATAGATCGTCGATGCGTGGTAAAGGGTAACGGTTCTTCACCGTAACAGCATTCAGCTCCCGATAATCAATACATAGGCGGAGGCTACCGTCCTTCTTCTTCACGAAGAGGACCGGCGCTCCCCATGGTGAAACACTAGGGCGGATAAAGCCCTTGTCGAGTAGGTCTCTCAGCTGCTCCTTGAGCTCTGTCATCTCTGCTGGAGCCATACGGTAAGGTTCGCAATGGGTCCGGTGCCCAGAACTAGATCAATCTCAAACTCAACCTCTCGTGCTGGCGGCATGCCCGGCAGTTCCTTAGGAAATACATCAGGAAACTCCGACACTACCGGCACATCTGGGCTAAACTCAGGGTCTCTCTCTATGTCCTGGACATAGCAGAGGTATACATCATTTCCTCGTCGCAACTCACGATACATGGCCATGGCGGTGATGATCTGTGTCGAAGGCTCCCTGGGCCTCTGGCGGTATGATATAGTAACCCCAGATGGACTCCGAAGAAGCAGTCGATGCTCGGCACATAGGATTCTACCCTTGTACCGCTCCAACCAGTTCATCCCGACAATCACATCAAAACCTAGTCCGTCGAACTCTATCAAGTCGATCGGAAACTCCTCATCCATGATTCGAACAACAGCATCTCGGTAGTAGCGGGTACACCTGATCCGCTCTTTCGACGGGAGAGTGACCACGAAGTCTGGCATCTCTTCACCGTCTAACCCCAGCCTCTTCGCAAATGCTAGCGAAATAAATGTGTGTGAGGCTCCAGAGTCGAACAGATCGATGCATCCACGCCATTCACTGGAAAGGTACCGGTGAGGATTGTGCCGCTCTTGCCGGCTTCTGCCTTATTGCAGACACTCAGTATACCTCCCGTTCCGAGTGCACAGCCTAATTCATTGGCAAACTCATAAGTATATGGTAGTAACACGTTGATACACTCCAAAACAACATTCCTTTATTCATTAACACAGTCTTTACACCATAAGTTGGTTACATTGTAGACATGGCTAGATATAGCTCCTTTGTCAAACCACTGGCTTAATACATTACATGATTACACAAGGCTCAAAACTGCCTGAAAGTCAAATTCAAACGTCCGGGTTTCAGATGTGTGGCATTTACCACTGTCGATGGTGCGGTATTCAATTTGATCTTCTTGATACCGTGGTATAACATCCTTGATTGTCCTCCCATGATTAATACATCACCTGATTTCAACACTAGCTTCTTTGCGAGATCACCACGCTTCTGCTCGCCGTACATAAACACAGCGGTATCACCAATGGACCAAGACACCACGGGTACTCCCTTACTTAGAGACTCGGGTGACTCGTCCTTATCTTGGTGTAACCCTAACCGTCCACCTTTCTGGTAGAAGTTCACAATGCATAAGTCTGCTTCCACGTTCGGAATCGGTTCCGATTCAAGTTGCTGAGCAATTCCCACGGTGTGGTTAACAACCGCAAGGAACTCCTCAGGTATGCCTGGTACAGTTGCTCCGTCTTCAGCTCGTACATCCTGATATGACTTGGTGTAGGGATTCCAGTCCTTACCCATGCACATCATCTTCAGCTTCATCTTCGAACCGCTCGGGTATTCGGGTGTATAGAAACCTCCTGGTGCTGCTCCAAGTTCGTTGCAACGTCTGATGATGTGGATTTGTGCTTCCGGTGTCAGGTATCCATTTAAGAGTATCATACCTGGTTGGATAACCTGACATTGCTCCAGTGGGAATTCGGTGATGCTGATGGTGGTCTCTTCAGGGTTTGGTGTGGGCGGGATTGGATAACAGATATTGAAGGTTCCTAAGTTTCAAATTGCCTAACTTTAGGTGTTTTCCACATTATATTCTAACTCTTTACTTATATGTTTATACCCTTAGACTTGCTAACACTCATGCATGAAATGCGGTAAGCAATCACTTTTTCATTTAACAGTTTAGGCGGTACCTGGTCTCGAAGAGGATCCTGGTGCCTGACCGGTCCACCACATTCAGGGCGGCCTTGCCGGACCCCGTACCCTTCCCCTTCTGGGATTCAGTGTACTTCTTGTCAGAAGTCTGCTGATAATCGCCTTCGGGCCTTCAGTGGTCGTGGTAGTATTACCCTTCCACTGCCCCTTTGGCTTATAGTTCCTGCTGTTGGGGTTCGTCCAACACTCAAATTCACGGTGCCCCATCTTCTGGCAGTGACGGCACCTCACATCATTCCCCTTGCAGTCTTTGCCGGGGTGGTCTCCATTGCACCACTTACAGTAAAAGTGGCGCTCCGGTCCAGAACCCGCGCTAGCTGCTATAACAACACACAATCAATACTCACTTCCCATCTTACAACATACACCTCGACTAGAAACACATGGTTAAGTAATTACCCTTAGGCGGGTAGGAGCGTAGAGGCTTCGCCGCATACGCGTACGTGAGCTTCAGTGGCTCATCAGCTGTGGTGGTCTGGGCTTGGCCCTTGTCACCCTGGTACTGACCCTTCTGGGGCTGAGGGTAGGGTTTCTTTTTCTTTCCTCCCCCATACCCTTGCTGACTCTGGCCCTCGTTGGTGGCCTTGCGCTTGTGCGCATTCTCCTCGTCCCTCAGACGGACGGTAATTTCAACCTTAGCAGCGGCATGATAGCACTCCTGAATTTTAGGATGTCAGTCATGCCCCGCAAAAACAACTTACCAACTCACATTAACATTCACTCAGGTAAATTGATTCACAACAAGTACTCTAATTACCTGCAAGGTAGTATACTCAGCTGGCCCCATCCCATAGCGGAGACGGTGGCTAGTCCATTGTAGAACCGGTTCACCAACACTCGGTTCGAATACCCAAGGTCTGGTAACAGGTGGATAAGGCCGGTGAATGCGGTGTAGTAGTCATCAACCGACATCTTATCCCCCTGCCTCAGACTGTCCAGCTCGAGGCGCTTGGCCTCCTGCACATGTACAGGGTATACTTGGCTCGCAGTAGAGCCGTGTACTCCCTCCAACCAAACTCAGGATCAGCCATCCTGTCCTCTTCACCAACTTCCACCAACTCTGTGCCGTACCCTTCAAGTAGTAAGCGGCAAGACGGACCTTAGCTTCAGCAGGCACTGCCAAGGTCTCGTAGGCGGTCTCCAGTTCGGAGATGTACGCCTCCAGCTTTCGAGGATCAGTCTCCCCATTGAATGATGGCGGTCTAAGATCAGCCAACGCCTTGACCCAATTGGTCTCTCGTGGCGGTGGTGGTGGTGGCTGAACTCCGGGCTGTTGCCCTTGCTGTATAGCAGCAACCAATCGGGTACCAACTGGGCTACGGCGGCTGCAACTGCCTCAGCCATAGTCTGTGCCGTAGTATCATCGCCCTGGTCACCCAAATCTCCAGTACCGCGCCCGCGGCCTCTACCTCGTGGTCTACCTGCCATCTGAATTCATATGAACATTTCATTAGCATTATGCTTGCACACTTATCGGTCCAATGGTTATAGCATCTTCCCGACAACCAGGTAATTCCACACTTAGTTAGTGGTTAACCTTTCCAAATCTGTTCACTTAGGTATCTGTAGCTAGGTTTCCTAACTCGGTATATCCCTAAGCTCGGTATTCTAGTCATCAGAGCGATACTTCGCTCTGATACGACTTTTTGTAACACCCCTACAACGCTTCTAACAACTACCGAAATCGCAGCGGAAATAACCAACCAAACAATAACTAAACGCTTTGGTGTTACAACGCCGTTAACCACCCACGTGGTTAACTAGGCAGAATAAATACAAGTGTATCGGTCTGATGATCAGACTCCCGAGCATAGAATCTAAATCCATATATAAACATAACCAACCATACCGAGTTTAATTTACAACACACCTACAAACCATAACATCCACCACTGTTTAACAACGGTACCAAAATGTAATGCCTCGGGAGCACAGGCGCATCCCGGGCTCAACAACCAACATAGCCAAAAGTACATCAACGACCTAGGACCTAGAGCCACTCTGCTTCTTCGATCCTCATCCTGCAATAAAATATGGAGCCCCCGAGGGGGTCAGCAACCTTTGCTGGTATGGCTAACGCGCAGCCCATCGGCTACCGGGATACGCGCAACCAATTGTCATAATAACATGGCATTCATTTTAGAACATCCAACATATATATATATAACCATAGCATAGCAAGGGAAATTGCATAGCATCATAACAATACAAACACCATAAAATCGGTCCTCACAAGGAACCTTCCACCATAGTTAGTATACCATGTGAGCCTAGAGATTTTTACCAATCCCATGTTAAGCTCGTTACCAACCTCGTTACCGTCCAGTTATATAGAACGGTTAACTTATACCCAAGGTGTGTCGGATATAGTAATCCCAAGCACACCGAAATAACATACGTATGCCCCTATGGCCCGACGTGAGTCAGTAACTAGCTTTGGATAAGCTAAGGGAAGGTAGAAACCAAATTGGAATACCACCTATACATACACCAAGAGAGCCGAACCGGATATGATATCGACTCCCTCCATCACACGCGTGGCCGGAACAACCGGACTCCTCACTCCCCCCGATTAGCACTTGTTAGTGATCACACAATATGTTAAGTCACACACAACAATATAGGTCTTGTTAGACAACCAAGGGAAAGGAGTCAACTTACAACATAAGTATAACAACTGTAAACTCTTTTCATGCCTTAATCTTATAAGGTCGTAACACACAGAAAAGCAAACAACATCCAAGCCGGTGTAAACCGGTAGACAACAGACTGCAAGAAAACCATACCTTGGTCCTTGCCTCGTTTCGTTTCCACCTTGAGAGAATCCTAAACACATTAGTAACGTCGGTTAATTAACGCACTAGTCCATTATTAACATTATCTACTCAACATTACTAGTTTATTTTTATTTTACACTTGTTACAACTTTTCATCCTTTTAATTGCCTTTAAAACCCACCTAACATGTCTTACATAACCTTATAATATCATTACTAACCAACTACCATTTTTAGATAACAATTCCCATCTTAAAACAATAATTTTTGGCCCATACAGTGGCCTGTCCGAACTTGTGTCCGAGCTTCCAAGTTCGGACGCAAGCCGTGATTTTAGACAGAAAACAGACACACGTCCGAAACTTATGTCCGGACTTCGGAAGTTCGGACGTGAGCCGAGAAAAATTTAGACAGAAATCCGTGCGTCCGAACATGTGTCCGGACTTCCCAAGTTCGGACACAGTTCGAGGATAATCCTAAGGATGGGTGGGTACGTCCGAACATGTGTCCGGACTTCCCAAGTTCGGACACTGTTCGCGAGTGAGAATTTCTTTACCCAACAGGGCCTGTCCGAACTTCCACATCCGGACGGAAGTTCGGACAAGGCATTATACTCCAATTTCTAAGCCTTTAAACACTTAACCAAATTTCCCCAAGGCCTCCAACCCTTATAGTATCCTCTCCTTAAGTTTCTAAGTGGTATTCCTTGTCTATTCTAGTCATTATACCAAGACATATCTTCTACACAACATTATTACTTAAACATCATTTCTTACAAACTAAAACTCTTTATGTCATCATTGAAATCTCTTTTCCTAAGCTTGCACTTTCTCCTTATTTTACCAAAGTTTGCCTAAGTCTCAATCTAAGTCCCAAAGTGACTTTGGTACCTACTAAACCTCAAGTTCATGCCTAAGTCCTTGTCACACCCTAGAACACTTAAGACATTATATCTTCTCTAGTAAAACACCTAGTCATTTCCTAACACCTCTAACTCACCAAACCTTATATAAACACTTATAATTTCTTGCTTCTTACCTAAATTTTGACATGGATTCCCCTAGAACATTACTAAGCCTAAACACTTTGTTTTCTCCATTAAACACACAAGAACATCTAGAATCACCAAGAACACTCTCATACACAACTTCACCAAATTCACACTACATTACAATATAGTGCATAATTTAAATTGCATGGCACTTAGGCCCTTAAAATGCATGGCTCTTAGGCCCTTAAAATGCATAACCCTTAAACACTGAATTTCCACAATATATTTGCCTTTAACCTGCGATTACATACAACAAGGCATATGTTATTTTACTAGTCTCCTTGAGAACACTTTACTAAGTCATTCACCATTTGCTCTTTAGGTAGTTTTAATAAGCATTTATAAGCTCATTTCTCCTAAGGCATTAAACAACATTAGGTTAGTAGATTTACCTCTTTTCCAAAACACTTCCTTCTTGTTTCCTTACAAAACCGTATGGTATTTTGATTCCTTGTCAAACTCTAAACAATATACAAACACCATAATGAGTATTCAAGCTTTGAGCTTCATCTCATTGTAAACCCTAATTTTACATTGTTTCAAAAACATTAATGTAGTTGTTTTACCTTGATCTTTGAGGAGAGTTTGAATATATAACAAGAGAGGACTCCACCTAGTCCATGAAGAGTTGAAATGAAGCTAGAACAAAGTCACACAAAGAGCTATATCAATGTGTATTTTCGGTCAAGGTAAAAACATGGAGGAAACATGATTTTTCTTTGAGATTCCTTACCTAGAAGCAAAGGAGAGTAATGATATGTCAAAATACAAGCTCAAGCTCCTTCAATGGTGGAACACCTTGGCACCGAAATGGGGCTCTTGGAGTTTTGAGAAGATAGGAATGAAGAGCTTGATGAGAGGAAGAGATTGGTGGTCTTAGAATTTGATTTGGACAAGTGAGCTTGATTTAGCAAGAGGTCAAAGATGGAGTTTCTATGGTGGTAGTGGTATTACCGAGAGAGAACAGCAAGAAGGAAGGGAGAAGAAGATTGTGACCGTGGGAAATGAAGGAAGGAAAAGAGAGAATGAGATAGAATTTGCTTTTAAGAGATATTTATGCTTATAAAGTAAAAAGTAAGTTTAATTAGTTTTCTTTACTTACTTATTATATCAACTAGAGAGTGGTGAGTCACCACACTTAGAAAACCGGCCCCCTTTATTAGTATGAGGGTACTTTAGTCTTTGTTTGTCAATTTAATTACTTAATACAACATATGTTATAAACTAGCTTATAAAAAGCACTATTCATCAAAACAAGGCACTTAGAAGTGAAATTCTTGATTTCCCATTAATATAGCCACCCAAATGTGATACTATATAGTACACATATATAAGAGTAATGATGGACATTTAGCCATTCAAAACTCATTTACAAGACAATTTTTCAAAAATGTGCTTTAAGACTTCTTAAAGCACATTTTGTGTTTTAACTTGTTTTCAAGCTTGGTTTTCTTTGGTAATTGGTTTAATAAGTTCATTAGTATATAAATGAGGTCTTGGTAAGCTCATTAGGTCTTAACCAAGTTTATCCCAAGCTTAGAGCACATTTTGGCTCTTATTGACTTTAAAGCACATTTTGTGTTTCCTTTTGTTTAAATTTGTTTACTAATGTTTCTAAGACTCTTTTTAGTCTTATTACACCATATTTAGGTGTTTAAACAACATAACTAGGTTTGGGGTATTTCACTTCTGATCCTACAATATGATTCAAAAATAATATACCGGAGCGTGGGTTTCAAGTTTCAACCTTAAAAGAAAAAGCTGAGAACATATGCAAAAAAGTCAACTTACATGGAACCACTTCTTGTCCTCTTCCTTCTACTGTCTTGTCAGTTTATAGTCTTCCAAAATTGACTCCAATTTCAGCTAGTGATCATGAAAAGCAAGCAATCTTAATTGAAAAGAATCTAAAACAGTCAACCACCACAAAGTTAAAGCACAACATCATCAGCTTTTACCCCATCATAAAGGAAAGCTTCCACTGCCAAAGTCTAGCTAATCAAACTGTCAACCATCGCTGTATGTATATATGATGCTACCAACCTTCATTACATATATATATATATATATATAACCCAACTCAAAAAGGCGAACATTATGAGACAAAAAAAGGGGATCATAAGCTTCATACCTGGAATTTTGCTCACACAAGCTCGTTCTGCTCATTTTAAGTTTATATGAGCTCCTCAAACACACTATTAATGTTCTCATTCTGAAATACATATATCATTTACAATCATAATAGAGAAAATCAACTGGTACTCTCTGTTTAAAAAATGTTATGCTTATTTATTAGCATGAGCAGAACCATACATACCGGAAGCAATCATTGCGCTCAGTTTCTCCCACCAGTGCTCGAATCAGGTTCCACATGTATATCTGATAGACCTGAAATAATAATCAAGTATCTGCATGAATAAATCTTTTTAAATTATGTTACTACTACAGTTTAATCAACCAAGCTAGACGAGAAATATTATCCAAAGGGTTGCAGCAATAGCAAGCCAATTTCTTTCCTTGTAGCAAATCCACAACAACAACACAATAAAAAGAAAGAAAAATGTGCAATATAGTAAAATCCCAGAACTGATATAGCTAGTTGCTTCTAGGAAAGTAACTTAGATGACACCACAAAACCCAATAGGTAATGTAACGACCCCAAAACCACCATGGTTGAGAGACCGTTACACGCGCGCGCTTATTACCTAAGACACGCAAGGCTACACTATCGAAACCCCAAAACAGAACTGAAACTCATTTATTGATCAAATAAACAATTACAACACATGTTTACAATACATAGGCGGAAGCCAACCTGAAATACAAGGTACAATCTAATTACAACTAGGCACCACGGCCAAACAAACTGAAATACAGAGCTCAAAGCCAAGACAAAAGTAGAAACTGAATCTCCAAGCGCGGACTAAAACCTGCAAATCAGACGGAGATAGGGGTGAGCAAAACCATTGCTCAGCAGGTGATAAACTTCATCAGCTGAGCACGCTCAAAACATAATCTGAACATACATATATATACATATACGAAAAGGCTTAGCCAAAGCGAAAACAGAGACAAAACAGGAGTCTTTCAAATAGACAGAAGTCTAAAACACAAGGAGCTAAGCGGTGGTCAAAACATCCACTTAATAGCAGAAGGTAAACTGAAGCTGAAAACTTGACGAAATCAGAAGCTTAAGAAACTAAGAAGCTTAAACACAATTAGAAGCTTAGCAAATCAGAAGCTTAGCAAATCCAGAACTTAGCAGAAGACAGTAAGCACCAGCAGACCGTCTCAAATCAAATACAGATAGAGTAGACGAAGTAGAACACTTACAAAATCAAAAATCCTCAACAGACAGGAAGCACACAGCAGTCTGTCAAAACAGCAGAACGGAATCCAAACAGAAGTGGGACACTAGCATTCAAAGCATACAGACAGAACGAGTAACAACTCGTGAACAGAACGAGGAAACCTCACTCGTATACAGAACAGGTGGAACACTGTGAACAGAACGAGGAACATCACCTGTGAAACAGAAGGATATCCTACATAGCGCACTACGAGACAGCGAGACCAGTCATCCAAAGGTTCAGATACAGAGAAGACTAGGTCCCAAAACAGAAGCTCTCAGAACAGATCAAAGCTTTATACAGAACAAGACAGAAGTCCTTGTCAGATCAAGCAGAAAGCAGAAGCTTAGCGAAATCAGAACAGAGCTTACCAACGGAAAGCCTTAGCAAAACAGAAGTCGCAACCCGACTAGTAAATACAAAACTGAAGTCAGAGGTTGAAGCACATTTTCAGAGCATAAAGAGATCAAAGGCTTATCAGAGACCTTAAAATCAGGAAACACTTAAACACATGCTAAAACACCTGAAAACAGATAGTACTCGGAAAGAGGAATCCAACGCCACAAACGGCACTCAAAACGGAGCTCAGACGAAGAAGTTATGGTCAAAACAGTGAGCAGTCCGAACTTGTGTCCGGACGTCAAAGTTCGGACGCAAGTCGAACTCAAATCCGCAGAAAATTTCAAGGTGTCCGAACATCCAAGTTCGGACGGATGTTTGGACGTCTTCGGAAAACAACTCGTGGGAAGTCCGAACATGTGTCCGAGCTTCAAAGTTCGGACACATGTCGAAGAGAAAATCAGAGGGCGCAAAACGGGGTGTGTCCGAACTTCCAAGTTCGGACGGAAGTTCGGACACAGTGAAACTCTCAGAAAATCCAGACGCAACAGAGCGTGTCCGAACTTCCAAGTTCGGACGGAAGTTCGGACGCGCCGAAAAGTTCAATTTCCAGAACAAAATCAGATGCGAACAGAGTCCTCAAAACATGTCAAAAATGCAGTACGAAACCAAAGTCTTTAACCATAACCATGACAGTTTTAGAAGGTCAAAAACCAAGACAAATCGGACAGAGATCGATCACCAAACATAGGGCAATTAAATAATCCAAACTCTCAAATCAGAAGCACACAGAGTTCACAAAACAGAAGGAACTATAAAGGTAGATTCACTTTGTCAAAGCAATACTTACATAACAAAATACGTAAAACAAAACCAATCCCACGGGGTTGTAACGCATCAAAACGCAAATCCGGAACTCACACAAAATTACCACGGATCAGAAACCACACAAACATATACGGAACACAACGGAACCAAAACCCCCGTGGGTGAACGCACACAACCGAATCCATCTACCACCTACCTCACATCCGTAGCAATGCAATCTCAGAGGACTCTACACATCAGACTCCTCGAATCTCCTCTCGAATGACAATCCCTCGAATGAACCGCTCCCAAAATACAAAACCAAAATCAGAAAAGAGGAGAGGAAGACTCAATGAAGAACGAAATTGGAATCTACAAACCAACCTGACAGACGACTGACAGACGAACAGAATTCCACAGGCGGATCTCCAGCAATCAATTTACAGATTGGAGATTGAAAGAAAGGAGAAGAGCAAAGGGAGGAGAAGAGCGAGGAAGAACCGTCGTGCGTCAGGATAGTGGAAGGAGGAATTGATCGTGATTAGAAATTAGGGAAAGGAGTTAAGAAATAATTAAATAAGAAATAAGTCCTTAACTCCTTAATTACTAACAGAACGCAAAAGACATCTTTAACCCTCCTTCCACAAGCTAACATAATGACATAAGGAGAATGTCATAGACAATCTAACATAAGATTACAAAATAGTACAAACTCCCTTTGCGAATCAGAAAGTAAATAAAAAAAATCTGGGGCATAACAATATACCCCCCTTAAAAAGAATTCGTCCTCGAAATTTGACGAAACCAGAATGTGAACAAATGCACTTCTAGTGCCAAAAAACAATGAACACTCACAAGGCCAACACTCAGGACTTACTGCTGATTGACTGACTGAAGGAGAAACAGAAGATTACTAACACATAGCTTTGAGGCACAGAAGGGAACACTCACAAAGCTAACACTCAGAATACACTGGTTAACTCGCTGACAGAGGAAACAAAGTAGATGATCACTAAAGGCTCAGCACAAAGGCACAGAAAGAACACTTACTCATTTCAGAAGCTCTAACCTCGAAGAGCTAACACTCAAGTGTACTGGTTGATTTCGTGACAGAGGAGACGGAACAGAAGATCAGTAACTCTCAGCCCAAAGGCACATGAACTTTCAGAAGTCATCCTAACCCAAGGACCAAGCACACTCACAAGCTCACACCAGAATACACTGACTGACGCGCCAACAGAAAGATACAACAGATGATCACTAAAGGCTTAGCACAAAGACATATAAAGAACACTAACATATCTCAGAAGCTCTACTTATACGAGCTAACATACGAACCTCACTAGCTGATTCACTAACAGAATGAGCAAAGCAAAAGATTACAAAGGCTAAGCTTGAAGGAAGAGGAACAACACTCATATATCTCAGAATGTTGCTCCTTACAATTCTAACACCCAGAATGTATTAGCTGACACACTGACGGAAAAGGTGGCACGAGAACTCTCAGAAGTATCCTTACCCAAAGGACCAACCACGCTCGCAAGCTCACGCCAGAACACAACATAGAACATACAAGCCAAGCACATAACACAAGCTCACAATTGAAGCACACATCACTAGCAAACCAGAACTCACATTCGGTCGTCCTTTCCCAAAGGACCCGACTCCCTCGAATCCAGACTCAGACCCGAACACAGCAAATAGACAACAGACACTACGCTTCCGTTGCGCTACTCTGATAGTGGACAACCACAGAGCAGACACACTCTACAGACTCCAGGCATCAATCAAATCAAGTAGTAGACAGCAGACAATTCCACGCAGCAGAAAACATAGCACATCACAAAATGACACGGAAGCGTAGACATGCAGACACCCAACAAATCCCAATGAAAGCCAGATCTGGCTCTGATACCACTAAATGTAACGACCCCAAAACCACCCTGGTTGAGAGACCGTTACACGCCGCGCGCTTATTACCTAAGACACGCAAGGCTACACTATCGAAACCCCAAAACAGAACTGAAACTCATTTATTGATCAAATAAACAATTACAACACATGTTTACAATACATAGGCGAAAGCCAACCTGAAATACAAGGTACAATCTAATTACAACTAGGCACCACGGCCAAACAAACTGAAATACAGAGCTCAAAGCCAAGACAAAAGTAGAAACTGAATCTCCAAGCGCGGACTAAAACCTGCAAATCAGACGGAGATAGGGTGAGCAAAACCATTGCTCAGCAGGTGATAAACTTCATCAGCTGAGCACGCTCAAAACATAATCTGAACATACATATATATACATATACGAAAGCGCTTAGCCAAAGCGAAAGCAGAGACAAAACAGGAGTCTTTCAAATAGACAGAAGTCTAAAACACAAGGAGCTAAGCGGTGGTCAAAACATCCACTTAATAGCAGAAGGTAAACTGAAGCTGAAAACTTGACGAAATCAGAAGCTTAAGAAACTAAGAAGCTTAAACACAATCAGAAGCTTAGCAAAATCAGAAGCTTAGCAAAATCAGAAGCTTAGCAAAATCCAGAACTTAGCAGAAGACAGTAAGCACACAGCAGACCGTCTCAAATCAAATACAGATAGAGCAGACGAAGTAGAACACTTACAAAATCAAAAATCCTCAATAGACAGGAAGCACACAGCAGTCTGTCAAAACAGCAGAACGGAATCCAAACAGAAGTGGGACACTAGCATTCAAAGCATACAGACAGAACGAGTAACAACTCGTGAACAGAACGAGGAAACCTCACTCGTATACAGAACAGGTGGAACACCTATGAACAGAACAGGGAACATCACCCCTGAAACAGAAGGATATCCTACATAGCGCGCTACGAGACAGCGAGACCAGCCATCCAAAGGTTCAGATACAGAGAAGACTGTTAAGAGTTAAACGGTTTGGGTTTAGGCCTTTGTATTAAACGCCCCGTTTTGTGTAAGGGCGTTCTAGTATTTTCCTGGTTTTATGTTTTGTTTCCGGTTCTGTGTTTTTTTACTAAGGTTAGCTAGGGTATTTAGGTCAGTGGGTCTAAACTAAGGGTTTGGACTCTCCTTCTCTCGACTCTGTGTAGTCACCTTCTTCCTCCTTCCCTTTCCTCTCAAGCCTTCCACGTTGGGCATTCGATTCACGTTCTTGTAACTCTCTGTTTTCTTAATACGATTCGAGGTATTTTTTCATGGTATCAGAGCGGGTCTTGGACAAGAGGGTGAAGGCAAGTGAAGAAAATCTTCAGATCGTTTAGAGGTGCGACAAGAATATCTTCCAAGAAGTTTTTCACCGGTCTCGACAATGTCCGCAGACGATAAAGACAAGAACAAGGACGAAGTGATATCGGAAGCAAGTGGAGACCATAAATCGGGGAATGGGCAAGTTACGGATAATTCGGATCCGTTGTTTTTGGCGAGTTCGGAGAACCCAGGAGCCCTATTGACCGCGAGGTTCGAAGGGAAGGGTTTCCGATCATGGAAGGAAGGGATGACAATCGCCCTGACCGCCAAAAACAAATTTGGCTATGTGGACGGCACCTTTCCCAGACCTACAGACTCAGAGTCGAAGGGCAAGGCATGGGATCGGAGCAACTCGATGGTAAAAGCGTGGCTCTTGACTGCCTTACCTAAAGACATCGGAGATACGGTTCTATACTGCAAGACGGCGGAGCTCATCTGGAAGGAATTATCTACCCGCTTCGAAGAATCCAACGCCGCTCAGATCTACTCCCTTCACCAAAACCTGATCGAGACAAGACAGGAAGGGGACACAATCAGGGAGTACTACACCAAGATCAAGAAGATCTGGGACGAACTGGACTCGTCACAAGAAGTACCTAACTGTATGTGTCCAGCTGATGCGGGGTACAAGGAAATCTTTCGAAGGCAAAGGGTGGTTCAATTCCTGATGGGTCTATCGGAGAGATTTTCAATTGTCCGGGGTAATATACTGATGATGTCTCCCCTTCCATCAATAGAGCAAGTCTATTCTCTCTTGACTCATGAAGAGCGCCAGAAGACAGTGTGCTCGACAGCAAAAGGGGAAAGCAGCCTGTCTTTTGCTGTGGAAAGCAAAAAGGGCAAGTTTCAACCATCCAAGGACTTGAAACGCACAAGCCTTTACTGCACCCATTGTGAGAAGACTGGCCATACCATGGATCGGTGCTACCAAATTCATGGGTACCCTCAGTCTTGGAGAAAGGGCAAAAGGCCAACTGTTGCAAATGTAGATGCCAACATTGCTCAGACACAGACTGGGCAGGAAGGGAATAATGCTAGGGTCTTTACACTGGAGCAGGTCAATCAACTGCTGTCACACATTGCCAAGACCCAGTCCACAGAGAGGGAGCAAGAGAATACTACTTGCGGTTTTGTGGGTACAACATCCCAAACTCCCTTTCCTAATATATTGAAAACTGACCATGATTTGAATAACATGACAACATCATATTCATCTGATAATCTTATTAGAACTATCACATGTTTTTCTGATAAGTTTACCACAAATGGGAATAAATATCTTGGAAATAGCGTGTTGTGTACATATAGGTTCCCTGGGTCTAGGAACAAACTGCCAAAGACATTTGCTTCTAGTTTCCCTGAACCTAGGAACAAGGTGCATAAGATATTTGCTTCTGTTTCCAACAGAAACCCTAGGAATTATTGCCCTAGAAACACAAGAGATCTTTTAAACAGTGCAAGTTCTCAGAATGACCTAGAAGCACAAAAGGCTGCAATGAATTCCACAGATACATTAGACCATTTAGCCCAAAGATGGATCTTAGACAGTGGGGCCAGTGATCACATGTGCTGTGATTTAAACAATTTCTTAGATCATAAGGTTTTGGGAAAGACTCATACAATAGGTATGCCTGATGGTCACCCTCAAACTGTCAAGATCATAGGGCGTGTCAGAGTTAATAGAAACTTAATTCTTGATGATGTCTTGTTTGTTCCAAGTTTTAAGTTCAATCTGATTTCTATTGGAAAACTGACCAAACAGCTAAATGGAAAAATCTTCTTTGATGATACTTGTTGTGTTTTTCAGGAATGTGAGTCTTTGCTTGAACACATTATGGGAAGAATGACAGCAGGGCTGTATCTTTTAGATAAGGACTTCTTGTGTGATGAAAACAACTTCCAAGTTTCTATGTCCTCTGTTTTGTGTAATACTAGACGTGTGATAGATTCTTTCAATTGTAAAGATGTAGTCAGTCTGTGGCATCACAGACTTGGGCATCTGCCCATAGCAAAGTTGAAAAAGCTGAATTTGTTTGAGAAAAGTTTAGGAAATAAACAATTCTTGTGTGAGTCTTGCTGTAAGGCCAAGAGCCATAGACTTCCTTTCCCCATTAGCACAATAAAATCCACTGAAATCTTTGAACTTGTCCATATAGACTTATGGGGTCCTTATAAGACCAAAACACATGATAATTTCAGTTACTTTCTGACCTTTGTTGATGATATTTCCCGTGCCACTTGGATACATATGATTAGACATAAATCTGATTGTTTTGATGTGATTAGACATTTTGTGGAAATGGTTGAAACTCAATTCAAGAAGAAGGTTAAAAGGATAAGAACTGATAATGCATACGAGTTAGGGGCAACAAAGGAAGGAATGGAGTATTTAAAAGGGAAAGGAATACAACATCAGATGACTTGTGCTCACACACCTCACCAAAATGGTGTGGTAGAAAGAAAACATAGGCACGTTTTGGAAACAGCGAGAGGGCTAATGTTTCACAGTGGCCTTCCCAAGGAATTTTAGGGAGAAAGTGTCTTGACTGCAGTTTATTTAATAAATAGGATGCCCTTGGATGTTCTGAAAGGTAAAAGTCCTTTTGATGTTTTACATGGAAAAGGCCCAGATTATGAAAGTTTAAGATGTTTTGGTTGCCTAGCCTTTGCTCACATAAATGCTCCTCTTCATGATAAATTCCATCCAAAATCTGTCAAGTGTGTCTTTCTTGGCTACCCAGCAGACAAAAAGGGCTTCAAACTGTTTGATTTAGATAACAAGAAAGTCATTATAAATAGGGATGTGCAGTTTTATGAAAATGTGTACCCTTTTAGAAAGGAGTATGAGGTAACTACTCCCCCTGCTGATGAATCTTTAATTTTTATGCCTGAAAATGTTGAACATTCTAACCACTGTGATGAGATTGTCAGAATATCCACCCATAGCAGAGAAGAAAATAAAGCAGACATGTCAGAAGAGACAGAACAGCTGGGAGAAGAACAAAGTGGAAATAATGAAGAAATGGAAGAGAACAATGACCCACCAGCTGAAGTCAATGACATGGAACTGAGGAGATCAACCAAAGAGATGCTATACCAACCAGCTGAAGTCAATGACATGGAACTGAGGAGATCAACCAGAGAGAGACAAGCTCCAAGATACCTTGAGGATTATCAGCTGGGAAACGTCCTACATCTCCCACAAGGGAAGTCTCCTGATCCCTTTACAAATTTACTTTATGATAGACTTTCCATGAATAAGTATTCTGTTTCTGCTGCTCAAGATCCATACGCTTGCAATCCAAAACATGTCTGTCTTGTTACGTCTTCATTTCACTGTTGCAATGATACAATTGATCATGTCTTATGTTTGGCTGAAAAGAGTGAGATTGAGCCAGAGGATTATTATGAAGCTGTTAATAGTAAGAATTGGGTTAGGGCTATGGAGGATGAGATCAAGGCTCTAGAAATGAATAAAACCTGGGATATCATGGATTGCCCTAAAGGTAAGAAACCCATAGGCTCAAAATGGGTATATAAAATTAAATATAAGGCGGATGGAACCCTTGAGAGATACAAGGCACGTCTGGTTGCCAAGGGGTATAACCAAAGGTTGGGAATAGATTATTTAGAAACCTTTTCTCCTGTAGTGAAGTTCACAACAATTAGGGCTATTATTATTCTTGCTGTTAAGAAAAAGTGGGAAATAAAACAGTTAGACATTAATAATGCTTTCTTGCATGGGGATTTGCATGAGGAAGTTTTTATGGAACTGCCCCTGGGATACAAAACAGAAGGTAAGGGTAAAGTTTGTAAGTTAAAGAAGTCTCTTTATGGTTTAAAACAGGCCTCAAGACAATGGCATGAGAGGCTAAGTAGTTTCCTTAAATCCTTAGGTTTCGTTCAGTCCATGAATGATTACTCCTTATTCACTAGGAGGGACCGAGAAAGAATAACCATACTAGCTGTATATGTTGATGACATTTTGCTCACTGGAAATGATGCTAGTATGATCAAGAAGGTAAGAGACAGCTTGCACTTGGAATTCAGAATCAAAGACATAGGAGGTCTAGGGAGGTTTCTAGGTATAGAATTCCTTAGGACAGAGGCTGGGATGATATTAATGCAAAAGGGATATAGTGAACAGCTTGTCACTGAATTTGGTTGTGATAAATCCAGAAAGACAGCTGGGCCTCTTGAAATGAATATGAAATTGCTGTTAGAGGATGGGAAACCCTTAGATGATCCTTTTGTATACAGGAGACTAGTGGGAAAAATGAATTTCCTGACCCATACCAGACCTGATTTATCTTTTTCTGTACAGCTATTAAGTCAGTTTTTGCAAAAACCCACTGATGTTCATATGAGAGCTGCATTGCATACTCTTAGATATGTTAAGGGGACTATGGATTATGGGTTGATGCTTAATTCTTCTGATGATTTTAGACTTGTGGCTTATTGTGATGCGGATTGGGCTGGATGCCCAAATTCCAGAAGATCCATTAGTGGTTTTTATGTCGAATTAGGTAAGTGTGCCCTATCCTGGAAATCCAAAAAACAGACTAATGTGGCTCTTTCTTCTGCAGAGGCAGAGTATAGAGCTTTGAGGCAGGCAGTGGCGGAAGTGAGCTGGCTCACAAGACTGTTGCACGAGCTTGGAGTTAAAGAGATAAAGCCAGTTCCTCTCAAATCAGACAGTCAAGCTGCTGTGCACATTGCAAAGAACCCAGTTTTCCACGAGAGGACAAAACACATTGAGGTGGATTGTCACTTCGTCAGGCAGAAGATTGTGGAGGGGCTGGTACGTGTGGACTTTGTGTCTTCTGAACAACAGCTAGCTGATGTCTTGACAAAGATTCTGCCTGGGAATTCATATCCCTCTATTCTCAACCAGCTCGGAGTTGGGAACATCAGTGGATGAGAGTGGTTCTGAATGGTGGTCTCCTATTCTATCGTTGTCTGTTTTTATCAGTTTGGGTTTTACTTTGTTTAACTCTTTTTGGCAAAACAAGCTTTGAGGTTGCTTGTTTTGAGGGGGGCTGTTAAGAGTTAAACGGTTTGGGTTTAGGCCTTTGTATTAAACGCCCCGTTTTGTGTAAGGGCGTTCTAGTCTTTTCCTGGTTTTATGTTTTGTTTCCGGTTCTGTGTTTTTTTACTAAGGTTAGCTAGGGTATTTAGGTCAGTGGGTCTAAACTAAGGGTTTGGACTCTCCTTCTCTCGACTCTGTGTAGTCACCTTCTTCCTCCTTCCCTTTCCTCTCAAGCCTTCCACGTTGGGCATTCGATTCACGTTCTTGTAACTCTCTGTTTTCTTAATACGATTCGAGGTATTTTTTCAAAGACTAGGTCCCAAAACAGAAGCTCTCAGAACAGATCAAAGCTTTATACAGAACAAGACAGAAGTCCTTGTCAGATCAGAGCAGAAAGCAGAAGCTTAGCGAAATCAGAACAGAGCTTACCAACGGAAAGCCTTAGCAAAACAGAAGTCGCAACCCGACTAGTAAATACAAAAGCAAAACTGAAGTCAAAGGTTGAAGCACATTTTCAGAGCATAACAGAGATCAAAGGCTTATCAGAGACCTTAAAATCAGGAAACACTTAAACACATGCTAAAACACCTGAAAACAGATAGTACTCGGAAAGAGGAATCCAACGCCACAAACGGCACTCAAAACGGAGCTCAGACGAAGAAGTTATGGTCAAAACAGTGAGCAGTCCGAACTTGTGTCCGGACGTCGAAGTTCGGACGCAAGTCGAACTCAAATCCGTAGAAAATTTCAAGGTGTCCGAACATCCAAGTTCGGACGGATGTTCGGACGTCTTCGGAAAACAACTCGTGGGAAGTCCGAACATGTGTCCGAGCTTCAAAGTTCAGACACATGTCGAAGAGAAAATCAGAGGGCGCAAAACGGGGTGTCCGAACTTCCAAGTTCGGACGGAAGTTCGGACACAGTGAAACTCTCAGAAAATCCAGACGCAACAGAGCATGTCCGAACTTCCAAGTTCGGACGGAAGTTCGGACGCGCCGAAAATTTCAATTTCCAGAACGAAATCAGATGCGAACAGAGTCCTCAAAACAATGTCAAAAATGCAGTACGAAACCAAAGTCTTTAAACCATAACCATGACAGTTTTAGAAGGTCAAAACCAAGACAAATCGGACAGAGATCGATCACCAAACATAGGGCAATTAAAACAATCCGAACTCTCAAATCAGAAGCACACAGAGTTCACAAAACAGAAGGGAACTATAAAGGTAGATTCACCTTGTCAAAGCAATACTTACATAACAAAATACGCAAAACAAAACCAATCCCACGGGGTTGTAACGCATCAAAACGCAAATCCGGAACTCTCACAAAATTACCACGGATCAGAAACCACACAAACATATACGGAACACAACGGAACCAAAACCCCCGTGGGTGAACGCACACAACCGAATCCATCTACCACCTACCTCACATCCGTAGCAATGCAATCTCAGAGGACTCTACACATCAGACTCCTCGAATCTCCTCTCGAATGACAATCCCTCGAATGAACCGCTCCCAAAATACAAACCAAAATCAGAAAAGAGGAGAGGAAGACTCAATGAAGAACGAAATCGGAATCTACAAACCAACCTGACAGACGACTGACAGACGAACAGAATTCCACAGGCGGATCTCCAGCAATCAATTTACAGATTGAAGATTGAAAGAAAGGAGAAGAGCAAAGGAGGAGAAGAGCGAGGAAGAACCGTCGTGCGTCAGGATAGTGGAAGGAGGAATTGATCGTGATTAGAAATTAGGGAAAGGAGAGTTAAGAAATAATTAAATAAGAAATAAGTCCTTAACTCCTTAATTACTAACAGAACGCAAAAGACATCTTTAACCCTCCTTCCACAAGCTAACATAATGACATAAGGAGAATGTCATAGACAATCTAACATAAGATTACAAAATAGCACAAACTCCCTTTGCGAATCAGAAAGAAAATAAAAAAAAATCTGGGGCATAACAGGTAACGACGCGAATATCTAAACAGCAACAAAATTCAAATCATTAGACCACATACATATGTATTATATGATAAGATATGTGAGGTGATACAGTAGTAATACGTAATACTTACGGGAACATGTGACTCTCTCGCACTTCTTTTAGCATCAGTAGCTGAAAACACAGTATAAACAAAAACAAAAGTCCCAACAATTTCAGCACCAAGACGATCACCTTTAGTATACCCAGATTCACAACATTAGCACCACCACCATGATATTATAGTGGTTTCACAGAGGTAGCTGTAGTTGATTTAGATAGATAAAGATATTATATTGGTTTTACAGAGGTAACTGCTCACTAATGCAAAATGATACTCCCTCCGTCCTGAATTGACCGTCCTGTTTACTATTTGGACATGTCGTTTGACTTTAATTTTTAACATATAAGATAAATTAATTTTGAAAATTTAAATTTTGCATATGATTCTTTACATGATAAACTATATGTTATAAAAGTTAGTTTTATAAAATTATTTTCTCTTATATGTTTAATATTGAAGTGGAAAAACGTGCCATAAAACAAACAGGACAATTCAGGACGGAGGGAGTATACTATAGTGGTTTTACAGAGGTAGCTGCTCACTGATGCAAAATTATTTACAAACAAAAAAGCATTTGGCTGATAGCTCTATATATACATTGGCTGATAGCTCTATATTATAGTGGTATCATCCTAGTAGTAGTAGCAGACCCTCTGCCCTCGAGAAGATGAAGAAACCAACCGAGACTCATAAAGTCCAATTTGTGAAGATTAACATGGACGGTGTTGCTATTGGTAGAAAAGTGGATCTCACCAAGTTTAATAATCTGTTCAGAGGACTTCTAGCTGGTAAGTAGATCACCAAGCTAAGAGCGAGCGACTATTCACATTTGACGTTAATCAGTTTGTTTCGAAGATGAAACATAGCACAATTACAGCTTCGGGTTTGTCCTTCTCTTACAAATGCCACATGTAGAGAGACTATAATGCATACGAAACTAAATTCTTGATGAAGCAGCATATGATATAGCAACTAAATTATTCAGCTCAAGTGCATATGACCCGAAGTCCAACTATGAAACACGAACTCAGGATTCACCTGGAGAGCTTAGCTTGCTCGGTTTCATCAGGAAACGTAGTGGAAGTTGAAGCCGAAGCGATTGGAGGAAGCACAAGTCTCCTCTTTTCTTTATTAAGCGCAATGGAAGAAATCAAAGACGAGATAGTGGAGTAAGAACCGGATACGGCCAAGGGAAACAGAGAGCTCGATAGAGAGGGGAAGAGACTCGAACTGTAACTGCCGAGGAAGATGCAGAGGAAGATTGAGAGTAGAGAGTGAAGAGATTAGAGATGTACCTGTGTCAAGGCCGAGGGTTCCTTCCTCTCTGCGGCTGTGTCCAGGGTTTATGTTTTGTGCGACTGAAGATGGACTGCTGCTACTGCTTTTATATTTTTTAATTTATAAGATGTATATATAGTGATTTATTGTATGGTTATGGGTCACTAAACAGATGAAAATTATTCAAAGGACAATTAGCGTCTGACAATTGTTCGGATGCTAAATTCGGACGCTAATTTGCGTCTACGATGGTGTCCGATGTTAATTTATACACATATAGCGTCCACCAAGTGATCGGACGCTAAATTCTGATCGGACGCTAAATTCGGACACTAATTACTGTTTTTCTTGTAGTGATCTCTTAGAACTGTTTGTTTGAGTCGCAATGAAAAAAAATGTCGAAGTAAGCTGAATTAACAAGAAAAATAAAACGAACGGGGAGAAGGGGAGTCGACACATGTGTAGGCCATTCCAATGAAGTCGATGCGCTGAGGCCATCCCCAGTTCGGGGTCATGTGGCTAGCAGAAGAGAAACCGAAAACATAGGTGAAGAAATAGAGAGAGTGAAAGAGAGAGTTGAAATTCATTTCTAGCAGAGAGGAAACAAAACGATAAAACTCACTCTGCTCAAAGATGAGTTGAGAAGATGATATGTAGAAGGGGCGAAGCCAGAAACTTTTGTTAAGGGGGTGAGAATTTTTTAAAAATTAATTAATTTTTTTAAATTTTAAATATTTATAATTTATACTAAATTATACGTTAATACCAATAATATAGAAAATAGTTCTTTTTCTTAAATTATTTGAGTTATTCTAATTTGCAAAATTTATACTAAAAACTAAAACACTTGTATTATGGATAAAAGGGGTATATGATGACTAAGACTGATATAATAATCAGTTTTACTTTAGACTATATTGCTCAAATAAAAAACATGAAGAATTTTCTTATCTATTATTGACTAAAAAATGATTTTTTACAATATAATTTCAACAAATAATACATTTTAATAAAAAGAAATTATAATAAGAGAATTTAGTGATATCATGGTGATATTTACAAAATGTTATGGGGGCGAAGAAAATATATTAACATATTTTAACTATATAAGACAAAACGAACACTGAATACCCAAGGGAGTTGGGGGGCCTCACACCCACCCGCCCCCTTGTCTCCGCAGATTTCCCTGACACCGGTTTTTTTTTTTATAAGTGACTGGAGATTCTAGTTAACATAGGCAATACTATGGCAAAATTGCCTTTCTCGCCCCATAACAAGTAGAAAATGATATGACAATAAATTAAAAAGGTTTCTCGAAGAAAGAACTATATGAGACGGTAAGTGCACTTCATGTTTACACCACTCCAGGCTGCCCTCTTTGATTCTGCAGCTCGAACTTCAACGATTGATGGATGCCCTATGATGGAAAAATGCAGTGTTTTGGTCCCCTTCTCGGATGAATTTATCTCTGGAGAGCTGTTTTCAATATCTTTCTTTTTCTCTCAACAGATGTCAGATGCGGTTACCTATCTCCCCTCGAAGAGTTGCGCAGTCTTCTGTTGCCAACCCACGTTCATCTGTTGCGTCCAAGTGTTGAAGGTCATGTAGTGGACTGGAGTGGTGGTCGATGTGCCCGTAGACCGTCTTGTTCCAGTGTCTCAAGGCACGCTTTATTTCTTTCAATTTTGATCCCAGAGAGATCTTTCCTAGTTTGAGCCATTCGTCCTTGAAAAAGGACTTGAATTCTTTGTGGTGTATCCAGCCGTTCAATATTCTAAAAGGCTTAGGTCCCCAATCAATATCCAGTAGGGTGATTTTCATAAAACGATGGACAGGGAGCTTCCACGGGTTGGCAGTGAGGCTCAGGCCAGGGAAGATAGAATGCCATTCTGGTTGCGCAAAAATTCTATTAATGCGACTTTGTGGTAGTAACTGGTAGAGGAATGCCTTTCAATGTGGTATATTTCTGGGTGCATGTTTTGGGATGGCTTCTTGAGGTTGAGGTGAGGAGAAAAGGTAGTCGAGAGTTGGGATTTTGTTCATTGAGTGTGTGCTTGTAGAGGGCGATAATGAGGGATTGAAGAAGAAGGTTGGATGTTGATGGAAGATCGACAATAGCGCTTGAATGATTCGGGGTAGGATTCGAAATTTTTGAAGGGTTTCTTCTCTGGATATACGGAGTTTGCTTAATCATTCTCCGAACACTACTAAAAAAAACAGTGAACCGACAAATTATTTCCGAGGATCCTTATTGTGGAATTTCCGAAACATTTCCAAGGAACTTCCCTTGTTCCTTGAAAAATATTCTGAAGGTGATTTCCGAGGACTTTCATAAAACTTCTCGGAAATATATTTGTAGGAAACTTTGTCGGAAAAATTAGCGGGAATACAAACAAAAGTTTGGCGTCTAAAATTTACAAGATATTTTACTCGGAAATTCCGACAAACTTATGTCCTTGGAAATTACCACTTATTTTCTCTGAAACTTAAAAAAAAAAAGTTGGTCCTCGGAAATGATTTAGTTCTTTTTACCTATTCTAATTTTTCAAATATTAACAAAAGATACAGCCGTCCGCTTCTCTGTACGCTCTACCATTTCAACTCACCATCTCTGTCTCTCTTTGAACTTCACCATTACCGTTAAAGCTTCAACTTGTCCCTCTGTTCGAACTCCACCATCTCCTCCGTAGCTGTCTCTCACCGGTAGCTAACCACTGTCACCGCCACCTGAAGATAATTGGTTGCCATAGTTATTTCAGAGAAGAAGAAGGCACGACGGACTAGAAGAACACGTGAGAAGTACGACGCACAGGTGTGCCTTCATCTCTATTTTTCTTTATTCATCTTCTCAGCCAAGAAACTGAGTAATGTAATTCGCCGTTGGCTACTGATTTTGAAAAGTCACAACACTGCTAGTCAGACATAGAAATTTTTTTTTTTCTTATCTGTTTTGTAAGGTAATTCGTGTTCGACTACAAATTCTCCTCCACTATACATTCGCTCGGTGCTGTAGGTGAAAGAGGGGCAGAGAGATCGAGTGAGGACGAATTAGGCGGCCCTTTTCTATTCGAGGGTTTTTTTGTTGAGTTGGTCATTCTTGTAGTCAGATTATTAAATCGATCTCCTCCGCAAAAGCTCGTAAATATTGCTCCTTTATTCTTATCCCCTTCAAAATTTAAGATTTGCCTCGTCACAATCCTTCAAGCTTAGCAGCAACAATCATGTCATAGTTATTTAATGCATCTCCAGCAGACAAAAAGAGGTTCAGAAACTGCAGTTTCAGTGTGCTCCGTGGTAGAAAACGTATGTAGAGTTGGGAGGAACTACAGAATCCTTAGCCGTTGTTTGCACATCATCTTCAACTGAAAAAGTCACTGTTTTCATAATCTAAGAAATCATCAATCACCATAAGCTCGTCATCAGTAGCAGGAACCACCCTCCCATCAAAATCAACCCGGACAAGTTTATAAACTACTGGATTGAAATCTTCCTTGGGAGAAGCCACATGCGAGTCAGATTTATCACATGAATCATTCCCACTGTTAGCCAAGCCCTCGTGGCTTGGTCGGTAGAGGAGTGTTATCCTCGAACCAAAGCTCCTGGGTTCAAAACCTACCCCATTTATCAAAAAAAAAAAAATCATTCCCACTGTTGCCTTCCTCACTTCCGTGTGATTAAGTGTATTAGTTAAATGGGAGATAGACACACTAGTCTAGTTGTTTAACATGCTCTTCACCATGTCAATATAAATTATAAGTGTAACTCTTGCATTCTAATTACATTCCTTCCGGACATTTTGATTTAGGATTGTGACTTAATTAGCCTATTAATAAAGAGTGAGGAGAGTTATTATTATTATTTTGTATAAATGTGCCGTAGAGGAAGTAGGAATGAGAATATGTTTTTATCTGGTTTGTAAACTAAAACCTATTAATAAGCAATAAAAATATTTTTTTATCTGTTTGTAAATGAAAGCCTATTAATAAGGAGTGAGGAGAGTTATTATTATTATTTTGTATAAATGTGCCGTAGAGGAAGTAGGAATGAGAATATGTTTTTATCTGGTTTGTAAACTAAAACCTATTAATAAGGAATGAGAATATTTTTTATCTCTTTGTAAACCAAATCCTTTTAATAAGAAGAGTTATTATTATCTTATAATTTATACTCTGCTCAATCTTCTCGTAGGCTACTGAACAAAAACAGTCTGTGTGGAAAAATTCTCAGAGAACTCACCCACCTTGGCAATCTTATACGTGAAATCAGTTTTTGATCTCACCTCAGGTTAGACTTGCTTCCTATTTCTTGTTTGAATTGATTAGGTTGCATGGATTTATTTATTTTGCGGGTCTAGTTATTATAATCAGGTTGCACAACAATACGAATAGGTAAACAAAAAATATAACTGAAGTAATTTTTTTTTGTCTCACTTATTTGAAAAAATAAGCAGTGTGATAAAAAAGAACCTACAAGTTGTCAATAGTAGTGGATTTGGTCAATTAGTGCACACTATAACACATTGTATGACTCTAGGTTGGAAAGCTATGAGAGCTGATAGAGGTTGGATGTACAGAAACACCAAAAATGGCGTATGATCTCTCATAAGGTATGATCTCTCATAATCTTAGTCCATTATTATCTTACCTCAATCTTAATCCTTATTTTAAATCTTATCTCAATTAAGACAACCGTTCTTTAATTAGAACTGATTGTACCTTAGTTCGTTGTTTATTTTTGTCGGGTTGTTATTAACCCTAGCTAGTGAGTTATCAGCTCTACTAGTATTAGTATCCTGTGCCTTAGAACTAGTTCGGTTCTCTTTTCAACTTAAACCTCTTCCTAGATTAACCCGGGTATAATAGTTTACCGTTAAACGGGTTCGTTCATTTAGGAGCGTTTTCAAGCTCAATTCTAATTCATTAACATACTAACGTCGTTAGCAGTTACTTAGTTGCATAGTTAGCAACTTTAGACTTACACGGACCTTGTGTTAGTTTTTCGTATTTTTCACTATTCATCCGTATTTCACTATTCATTTATACGGTGTCGTATTCTACTATTCATTTATACGGCCTCATATTTACTATTCACCGTATTTCACTATTCACGTATACGTCTCGTATTTTCCTGTTCATGTATATGTATCCTATTCACGTATACGAGTACTATTCATGTATACGGGTACTATTCACATATATGAGTACTATTCATGTATACCAACATTTTTCGTATACGTCCGTATCATACGTATTTATTTCTTTTTCCCAATATAACTTGTATTTTCTTTAAAATACTTTAAGTATTGATTTCTCCTATACTTATTAAATTACGGGCATACCCCTCGTATACCTTAAGTTATATACGGGTCTCGTTTAACCCCGTCTTAACTCTGTTTCTTTTACAACTTGTTTCTAAATTCTTTATTTAATTTCCTTAACCTTCTAAACACATAAAAATGTGATTTACATTCCTTACCCATAGTTTTTTTAATTTCCATTTTACTCATAATAAGTTCTAAACTTGTTATTTTTATTTCTAATTTCTTCCAAAGTCTTTCTTAATTAATTTCTTTATACTTTTGGTCAATTACCAAAACATACCCAAGTTTGACCAGCCTTTTAGTCAAACCCCCTAACTTTCCAGAATTTACAATATTACCCCTAAAGTTAATTTAACTTAACCTTTTTTCCTTAAACATTTTAATACCTAATCTTTTGGTAAATTTTATTCTAACTCATCCTAATATTTTATAAACTGTCATTGACCATGTTTGACCACGTTTGACACGTTGACCGTTTGACTAAAATTACCATTTTACCCTTGTGGTCTATTCTTTCATTTATTAACCAATTTAACTCCAATTAATTTCTAATTTTCGTAACTAATTTACCTACAGATTTTTGAACATCAAAAATCATTTTAAACATCTCTAAATCACCAGATTTAATTATCTAATGTTATAGTATATATACCATCCTTTATTAACTTTAAATATACCAAAAACCTTATAAATTCCTTATAATACTTATAAACTCTTTATAAATTGTAAACTTAATTCTACAATTATTTTCTCATCACCTAAACTCTCAAAAATTCCATATTGACCCCATTAATTGGCAATCACCATTAGGTACCAAAACCTCTTAAATTTTACATATTACTCTTAATTACACTAATTCCTTTAATTTAACTAAGTTAGATAATTTTTCTAACTCATTAATAACCCCTTAATTTTCGGCCATATTGAAAATTCATAGTATATGAATTTTTCTTGTATATTATGATAGCTTATATTGAAGCTTATATCATAAGGGTATACAAATCTAATTTTAGATTTACAAAATATTAACATTTAATGTGTCAAAAATTAAATCTAACACACTTATAATTTCGGCAATAATAAACAAGATGAACAAATATTAGATCATATATAGATCAGCAATTAAAACCTTGAAATAGGTAGTTGTAGGATTTACCTTGTATATTAACCATTTGCTTAATATTTAAGCTTGATTTCCTTAGAAATTTTGACAGCAATTTGCTAGAGAAATTGGCTCCAAAATCATAGAATAAGATGAAGAATAAGGAGGGTTAGTAACCCTAGGCACTCGGCCTTGATGAAAATCAAAGAACAAAGAGTTTCCAAGAAAGCAATGTTTTACCTCGAGAATCAAAGGAACTTCGTCATGGTTTTTCCTTGGAGTTTGGAGACTCATGATCTATGGATGGAAAGATATTCGAAAGAGGATTCCAACAAGCTATCAAGCTTGGAATTTGGACTTAAGATGAGAAAGTTATGATCTGTGCAAGACAAGGTGTTCTTTAAGGTTCTAATCTAAGAACATTGAAGCTTTTGTGATGTTTCTTCAAAGGGAGGAGGAGCTACGAGTTTGGGAGCTCTCATAATGATAGGTAAGTGTCTGATTGACGAATTACTCAGGGTACAAGGTGATAAGGCACTCATGGAAAGTCATGGTAGGTGTAATAGTAAGTAAAAAGCATTTTAACACCTTTAATGACTCATCACCCATGTCTGCAGCATTAGGCACCATTTGGTCCGATTGTTTTTTTGTTTATCCCTTATATTTATGTAATATTAGATGTATTAATATTGTACATAAGGACTTATACCATGTGTTAGGTATGTTACATAGCTGAAAATGCCTTAAAACACCATTTTATGTGCTTCTGGGTTCACATTGATTATGCAATTTGTTTTGGCTAGTTTAAATATGTCCTTAATATATACATCATTTAGAAACTTTGTTCATGAAATAGCATGTTGCTCATTCCAATTTAAACCAAGTCGTTTAGTGGTTTCTCCTTGACTTTCGTCAGTTTAGTACCTGTTTCACTATGGACTTTGTATACTTAATTTGTGTGTATACGTAATGGCTCCTATGACCATTTCATTTTGTTCCCTTATTTTTATGGTATTTAGGCTCATTAGCCTTTTCTTTCCATGTATACATGCTTAAAGCACATTTTTCCTTAAAGCACATGTTTGTGCTCTATGGTACGTTTTCGGTTTAAACGCTAACTTCGCTTTATGCGTATTACTAATCTTAGGGATATTTCATAATTGAAATCTCTTGGGAACTTATTGGTAGTTGCATAATTTATTTGTGCTCTTTAAAACACCTTTTGCTCTAATTGTTCTTAAAGCATGTTTTGGAGTAAGTTGTTGTTTAACACTTCTTCTAATATTTCTAAGGCAAGTTCTAGCCTTAATATATCCTAATTAGATAGTTCATTAATATATTAAGGTTTGGGGTATTTCAATCTACCCCCCTTAAAAGAACTTTGTCCCCAAAGTTCCTTTGTATCTATATCTCTTAGAACACACAGGTAACTTCACACTAAATGTCATATAGATCACTCAATATCTGTATAGGCATTCTGACTCATAAGGTCTGCTATATATATACATTTACCACACTTACCACACAATATATCTTTTGTATGTTTTAGTAATCGAAATACTCTTTGTATATTCTTTGCTTCATACTCCTCATGTAACCGGTCCGAAGACAAAGGTTTTCATGTCCTCGAGTTTGTGAGCGAGTAATACAGAAAATGTTATCCGCAAGTACCGATTGCGCTGGACTCTTACGCTCTCTGGTCCACGGTCCTTCAGAAGATCAAAACATCACATACTTTTGTCGTATCCCCCCCATGTTAACGGTCCAAAGACAAAGGCTCGTACGTCCACGCCTTCATGGGCTGAGTGATACAAAACCATTTTGTTCTCCTCATGTCACCGATCCAAAGACAAGGGCACATACGTCCTCGGTTCCATGAGTGAGACTTAGTAAAGAAAATACATGTCAACTCCAATTCCACTTTATGCTACTGCATCTACTCTTAACGTGGTTAATTATGACCACTTGTAGGGAGTTTCAGGAATCATCCGACCCTGATGTGATCAGCATCAGTGTTGAACTATCCTTTCACCCCAATTTGTGTTCAGTTTTCCTTGATCTGGCCAAGATCAAGTTCTACCTCCCACGTCAACTTCAAACAACCAAATAATTATTCATGTAGCATTTTATATCTTTTAGTCCTTCTAGTCATAATCATAAATCAATACATCTCCAAATTATGGAACTCAGTCCATCAGTCATTCTTAATTCACCTGTCAGTAATTACTTAGAGAATTTAATTCCTATCAGGTTCTACATCGGTCTAATACCGATTCATACCTCATAACATTACCATATTTGGTCTCATATCAATACATATCGTAGGGATTTTAATTCCCCTGGAGTTTCTACTCCTCTTTTCCTGAATTCTCGCACCGAAGTTAACGAGGTAAGCCTCTAATACATCTGGTATTCGCATCTAATTGTGCGTAATTACCACAACCACATAAGAATGAATACATGTGTTTATATAACATACGTATCAAACATCACAACTAATTGTATTGTGTTATGCATACTGTAGGTTACGTACTCAATACGTGAAACATACGCTAAGCGATTGTGCGCTCTCCCCCCCTTAAAATGGATTACGCCCACGTAATCAACATTATATCATCCTTGAACATAGGTTCAAGATGTTTTGGTCTCATGGAGCATTCTAGCTTCCATGTAGTCTATCTCACATTATGATTGGGTCAGAGGGTCTTCACCATGGTAATGGCTTAGTCTTTGTATCAAGGATTCTTATTGGTGTTTATACCAATCTTACAACTGGGTTCCAGTGTAGCCTCTAAGGCTCCAAAGTATTTGGTAGATAAGTCGTATATTTTATTCGACTGGAAGGTAAGACACATCATTCATTTTTCTCTTTTGTTAGGTATATCTAACCTTTAAGATACGGTCCACTAGCTTCTGCTGCGCGACTCTGATAATCTTGGGGCTTAGTTTGCCCTTCCTATCCTCTTTAATATGTTTTACAGCTCCTTTGTATCCTTATAATTTAGGAATAAAGGTCTCTTAATGGACGCGTGGTATCTTTATCTATACACGGTCTCTATGAGTTATAGCTTGTCTATCCAGTTCTCTGGAGATCTGATGTTCATACTCTTATTACGCCTTCTAGCGTTTGAATTGTTTCCTACTAACTGACCCTTAGTCTGAGATTCTTGTGTAATCTGGACTTACTGTTTAGTGCTTATTGCTCTTTACAGTTTCCTTGAAAGTCTTGAGACATATAAACTGTTCGTACTTAGTAATCAGTGCTCCTCGCACTTCATAACTCTTAATTGTTTCCTCCTGGAATGAGTTCTCTGACTCTTTTAATCTCATTGGTTTAGCTGAGTTCTTCCTCCTCAAGTGTGCATGGTAAATTGCTGTTCTGGTGTGAGTTTGCATCGCTGACTGTCGTACCGAGTCGACTACTTCTCGTGTTTCTTACACTACTCATTTACATATATGGGGTACCTTACTAATACATTGCTACTTACCCGACTATCTTATAATTAAGTCTATCAGGCCCACAAGCTCCTTTGGAGTGCGGTCGTCCCACATCTCGTTTAAGTACACTCGTAGTGTTCGTCACACGCTTAGTTACAGCTAATTTGTGAAGTATTCTATTGTCGATCTCCTATTTCATCATTCCATGATAACGCACATGTCTTTCTTCTTGAACTTAATCAAGGAATATCCATCTACTGGGTTCATAACTGCATTATACCTTCTGTATTTAGTACGGACTCGATCCTTTAGTAATTTGAGGTTTCTTTCCTTAGAGCTTCTTATCTCATTTCTCATGTCGATCCACTAGGAATGCACTTCCAGTCCCTTATGGAATGGATAGTGTGCTTCCTATGAAACCTTTCATCACATGGTCCAGACTACTGGCGTTACTGCACAGTCTGTCTCCCATTTCATCACTCTACTTACATCGGGTTTTAGTTCATAAATCTTATTGCTTTCGTGTCAATACTTGATGGTTTACATATGTAATGGTCGCTTTGCTGCGCACCATAAATTAATCAACTTAACAGGTATTATTCTCATGGCCTCCACTACCGAAGTAGCTTTAGCTTTCTTATATTGCCCATTGATGGCGTGATTCTTCGGTCGTTTTACTTCAACGTCTTGTCTTATATTCAATCCCCTTCATGGTGTAAACACACCGGGAGTTCCCCAGGTTTTAATGTAAGGCGGTTGTCGCATCATACTGTAAGATTGTTATCATTCAGCTCGAAGATAATTGCTTCAAATTTCAGGTTTATTTGTAGGTTGTATTCTATCTCAAATAAGTGAAAGCCCATTTCGAGGGGTAAATTCCCACTCAAGGCCTCACAACAAGGAGAGGTATCCCCACCCTAAATAGAGTGGTTCGTTCTCCACCTCCGTCATTGTATCATCTCTCTATTCTCATTGGTGCCCTTTTCTGGCAATTCCTCCTCAATTTAGTATAGGTTTTCATAACCACTCGTATGTACGAGTTGTAGTTCATTCATGGCCTAGATAAGCCTTTTTATGCTTTCCTGCGCCTCGAGCTCTGATGTATTTAACATCCTTGGCTCGTAGGCCCTTAATGCTTGATTACTCTCAAGTGAGCAGGTGTTCGGTTCACTGTTGTATTCTTAATCATCTGTAGGTGATCCTCGTAATTCTCTTGTTCTCTGAACTCTGTCAATGTTGGGTCACATCTTTGGATGTACTATGGGTTTCACAATAAGTTGTTGTATCTCGCTTCCTGCTGTGGAAGTTCACTTAGGTAATCCAATGTTAATCCGTGTCTGACAATACCTTCGCTCTCATAGACTTGCGTCTTTTAGCAATTAAGAATTCGTTTTCATTAGGCCTCTGCCTTCCGGTGTCTAAATCGGATATTCACCCTGGCTATCATGTGCTGTCATGTCATACTTTGTTCAACTTTCGTTGACTACGCCACCCGTTAATGACTAATCATACTTGGGTGTTAATGAGTTAGGCAAGCAATACTAACCATCGTTTATGGGTCTTTTTCTGCTCAACTATACCAACTCTACGGTGTAGTCCTTTTGAGGTTCTCTCTTTTGTGATTGCACGTCTTTGATCCTAGGTAGGTCATTGCTTAAATTTTTTTCTCTGATTCTGTTTCTGGGGTTTATCAACATCTTCAATGAAGAGTGTTGTTAATGGTATTATTCTGGGAGTTCATCCCGTTTTTATTGAAAGTTGTTATGTCCTCCATCTTCATTGTATGTCGTAATACCTTCCTTGTAGGTTATTACTTACTCTAGTCTTCTCACATTGTTGAGTAATCTCTTCGGTTCTTCCATTCAAGGTTAGGCTTGGTTTTGGGTGATGTTCTTACCTGTAGTGTCGGTTGTCTATTGTTGATGCTCACATTGTTTAGTTTCCTGACCAAGCCCAGCTCCCTGCTGACTAGTGTATTGATTTAGTTGTCATGGTTAGGCCGTCAGGCCCTCCTAATGTTTCACTCTTCAGTCTTAAGGAATTGTAATCCGGTGTTAATATGTATTATATCCTTGGTTTTTACCATTTGGTCTTCACGGCTTCCCGTATAGCTTCATTGCGGCAGCACTTGCCTTGGCAAGTGCGCCATGCAAGATGGGCTATCGGTACTGTGTACGTCGGTAATGGTACATTCTCCTAAACTCCATGTAGGTGGTAGTCCATGGGACTCCTTCTTTGCCCTTTTTGGCTTTGGTTAATTGATTATCTGGGCAGCTTCCTGACTGCTTTTGTTAGTATAGTTACTTATCAGGGTATTCCTCTTTCTGAGGGGACCCCTTTTTCTTTCACTTTAGCCTTGGTTCTCACTCTCGTTTCCACACCGTCATGGTTATCGAGTATTGACTCTCCTTAGGCACTACGTTGTAGTCCTATCTTGGAGTATGACTTGCATATGCATTCATAGTCGTTTGGGCTATTGTAGTTAGGTCTTAGCAACCCCTTCTTTTGTGTAAGTTCGGAGTTACCCGCTGCATAATTGACTTTTAGGTAGTCCCTATGCTCTTGCGGTATTATCCCGTTGTTATTGCTCCCTTGGATTGTTGTCCGGTTTTCTGTCGCTTCTCTTGTCCTTTCATTGCACTCGTAGTGCTTTTCTTCTTACTGGTATGACGGGGTTATATCGATTGCGTAGCATGTCGACCCAAGTTGCCGGTAATTATTTTCTCATTGGTAGGATTCCGTTGGTAGCGCCTGTTTCAACGTTGCGCTCCAATTAGGACCTTCAAGTCTTGAAAGACTATTGCACGGGCACTTCTCATATTGCATAATGCAAAGTAATTACCAGATCGGGTTTTCCCGAGTAAGAGAAAGCTTGTCATCTCTCTGGCGTTCATTTCCGGTATCTTAGAACCAGGGGCGCGAAGGGCGGGTCATGTATTATAGATATCCGATACACATCGAGGAATCCTAACTAACACACCTCTATCACTAATACTCAACCCTTATCCCAAAGTCTACTATTCCTAACTCGGTAATTCCTAAGCTCGGTAATTTCCAATCATTAGAGCGTAACTACACTCTGATACCACTTTTTGTAACACCCCATCTCCAAATACAGTGATCGTCGCCCTAAGTCCATCTCGTTCATTAACAACGCAGCAGAAAAGTTCTAATAAATTGGTGTTACTGCCGTTAGTCACCCACGTGACTAACTAGGCCTATTCTCTTACAAGTCACGGTCTAACTATCCGGATAATTACTCGAGCATCTATCCAATACAATTCATAAACCACAACTTATACTGAGTATCTCATAACCTAATACATCATACTAACATCTCATCCATTTACTAAACGAGTGTACATGCACATCTCGTGTAACAAATGTAAAAGCAACCCGAAGTACTCTACCAGCTCCTACTCTCAGGACGGACATCTTGTGCTATTCACCTGCAAAATAAACAGTTGCCCCCGAGGGGGTCAGCACCTTTGCTGGTACGATTCCCCTATAGCCCCCAAGCTAACGGGACTACGACGACTAATTGTCGATATCATGGAGTTGATTAGACACACAACATAAGTAAGAAGTGCAATAAACAACAAGCCACATCTGAACAAACATAGTTCACACATAATGAACTTATAACGATCCGTTAATAAGTGAGTTAATCATTTAACTCCTTAAGGTATGATCTCTCTTAATCTTAGTCCATTCTTATCTTACCTCAATCTTAATCCTTATTTCAAATCTTATCTCAATTAAGACAACCGTTCTTTAATTAGAATTGATTGTACCTTAGTTCGTTGTTTATTTTTTGGGGTTGTTATTAACCATAGCTAGTGAGTTATCAGCTCCACTAGTTTAAATAAACAATATTTCTTAAGTTATGAAGGGTGTAGGCTTGACCCTCCTACGCCAACTGAATTTGCCTCCCACCTCAAGCTATTCATCCGTGGTGGTCGAGTCTCTTTGTCGACTCTAGGCAACGAGTCATAAGACAAGTTAAACGGAAGACGGATCTGATGTCGATGCCGACCTCCTTCCTTAACATGCATGACCGGAGTCAGTCCCGGATTTCTCACTCCCAAGTTCCAGTTAGTAGAAGTCTCAAGTCAATGTTTGTTAGTTAACCTCTTTCGGTTACTAATAAAACAATATTAGGGTGTGTTCCTTATTCTCACATAACACTTTACTAAACATTGTTAGTAAGTTCTCAAGGTAAGTTGTGTTAGTGCATCACAATCACACAACAAACATAATATTCCGGTTGCATGCTTTATCTTGTTTAGCCAGCACACATAAACAAATAGCACATAAGCCGAGGGACACCTCGTTAGCAAGCAGGCTACAAGAAAACCATACCGTACACCGGAGATTGGCTAGCTCTTAATACCACGTACGCCTAATCCGCCGAAGGCCTCTGATTATCTAGATCTGTAATCAGAACTAGTATTAGTATCCTGTGCCTTAGAACTAGTTCGGTTCTCTTTTCAACTTAAACCTCTTCCTAGGTTAACCCGGGTATAATAGTTTACCGTTAAACGGGTTCGTTCATTTAGGAGCGTTTTCAAGCTCAATTCTAATTCATTAACATACTAACGTCGTTAGCAGTTACTTAGTTGCGCAGTTAGCAACTTTAGACTTATACGGACCTTGAGTTAGTTTTTCGTATTTTCACTATTTATCCGTATTTCACTATTCATTTATACGGTCTCGTATTCTACTATTCATTTATACGGCCTCGTATTTACTATTCACTGTATTTCACTATTCACATATACGTCTCGTATTTTACTGTTCATGTATACGTATTTCCTATTCACGTATACGAGTACTATTCATGTATATGGGTACTATTCACGTATACGAGTACTATTCATGTATTTCTAACATTTTTCGTATACATCCGTATGATACTCCGTATCATACGTATTTATTTCTTTTTCCCAATATAACTTGTATTTTCTTTAAAATACTTTAAGTATTGATTTCTCCTATACTTATTAAATTACGGGTATACCCCTCGTATACCTTAAGTTATATACGGGTCTCGTTTAACCCCGTCTTAACTCTGTTTCTTTTACAACTTGTTTCTAAATTCTTTATTTAATTTCCTTAACCTTCTAAACACATAAAATGTGTGATTTACATTCCTTACCCATAGTTTCCTTTTAATTTCCATTTTACTCATAATAAGTTCTAAACATGTTATTTTTATTTCTAATTTCTTCCAAAGTCTTTCTTAATTAATTTCTTATACTTTTGGTCAATTAACAAAACATACCCAAGTTTGACCAGCCTTTTATGGTCAAACCCCCTAACTTTCCAAAATTTACAATATTACCCCTAAAGTTAATTTAACTTAACCTTTTATTCCTTAAACATTTTAATACCTAACCTTTGGTATAAATTTTATTCTAACTCATCCTAATATTTTATAAACTGTCATTGACCATGTTTGACCAGTAAAATTATCATTTTACCCTTGTGGTCTATTCTTTCATTTATTAACCAATTTCTCCAATTAATTTCTAATTTTCGTAACTAATTTACCTACAATTTTGAACATCAAAAATAATTTTAAACATCTCTAAATCACCAGATTTAATTATCTAATGTTATAGTATATATATCATCCTTTATTAACTTCTAAATATACCAAAAACCTTATAATTTCCTTATAATACTTATAAACTCTTTATAAATTGTAAACTTAATTCTACAATTATTTTCTCATCACCTAAACTCTCAAAAATTCCATATTGACCCCATTAATTTTCGACAATCACCATTAGGTACCAAAGCCTCTTAAATTTTACATATTACTCTTAATTACACTAATTCCTTTAATTTAACTAAGTTAGATAATTTTTCTAACTCATTAATAACCCCTTAATTTTTGGCTATATTGAAAATTCATAGTATATGAATTTTTCTTGTATATTATGATAGCTTATATTGAAGCTTATATCATAAGGAGTACAAATCTAATTTTAGATTTACAAAATATTAACATTTAATGTGTCAAAAATTAAATCTAACACACTTATAATTTCGGCAATAATAAACAAGATGAACAATATGTTAGATCATATATAGATCAACAATTAGAACCTTGAAATTGGTAGTTGTAGGATTTACCTTGTAAATTAACCATTTGCTTAATATTTAAGCTTGATTTCCTTAGAAATTTTGACAGCAATTTGCTAGAGAAATTGGCTCCAAAATCATAGAATAAGATGAAGAATAAGGAGGGTTAGTAACCCAGGCACTCGGCCTTGATGAAAATCAAAGAACAAAGAGCTTCCAATAAGGCATTGTTTTACCTCTAGAATCAAAGGAAGTTCGTCATGGTTTTTTCCTTAGAGTTTGGAGACTCATGAGCTATGGATGGAAATATCTTCGAAACAGGATTCCAACGAGCTATCAAGCTTGTAATTTGGACTTAAGATGGGAAAGTTATGATCTGTGCAAGACAAGGTGTTCTTTAAGGTTCTAATCTAAGAACATTGAAGCTTTTGTGATGTTTCTTCAAAGGGAGGAGGATCTACGAGTTTGGGAGCTCTCATAATGATAGGTAAGTGTCTGATTGATGAATTGCACAGGGGACAAGGTGATAAGGCACTCATGGAAAGTCATGGTAGGTGTAATAGTAAGTAAAAAGCATTTTAACACCTTTGACTCATCACCATGTCGGCAGCATTTGGCACCATTTGGTCTGATTTTTTTTGTTTCTAACTTATATTTATGTAATATTAGATGTATTAATATTGTACATAAGGACTTATACCATGTGTTAGGTATGTTACATAGCCGAAAATGCCTTAAAACACCATTTTATGTGCTTCCGGGTTCACATTGATTATGCAATTTGTTTTGGATAGTTTAAATATGTCCTTAATATATTTAAATCATTTAGAAACTTTGTTCATGAAATAGCATGTTGCTCGTTCCAATTTAAACCAAGTCGTTTAGTGGTTTCTCCTTGACTTTCGTTAGTTTAGTACCTGTTTCACTGTGGACTTTGTATACTTAATTTGTGTGTATACGTAATGGCTCCTATGACCATTTCATTGTTGTTCCCTTATTGTTTTATGGTATTTAGGCTCATTAGCCTTTTCTTTCCACGTATACATGCTTAAAGCACATTTTTCCTTAAAGCACATGTTTGTGCTCTAAGGTACATTTTCGGTTTAAATGCTAACTCCGCTTTATGCGTATTACTAATCTTAGGGATATTTCATAATTTAAATTTCTTTGGAACTTATTGGTAGTTCCATAATTTATTTGTGCTCTTTAAAACACCTTTTGCTCTAATTGTTCTTAAAGCATGTTTTGGAGTAAGTTGTTGTTTAACACTTCTTCTAATATTTCTAAGGCACGTTCTAGCCTTAGTATATCCTAATTAGATAGTTCATTAATATATTAAGGTTTGGGGTATTTCATCCTTGATGTCATGCATATAGAAAAAAATGTGTTTGACAACATTTTTAACACGATTCTCAATGTTGATGACAAAACAAAAGACACCAAAAAGTCAAGGGACAAGTTAAATGAAATATGTAACCATCCAGAGTTGGCTTACGATCCAGTGTCAAAAAAAATATCCAAAGGCATCTTATGTGATAGATAAAGAAGCAAGACAAATTTTGTGTGATTGGGTGAAACGGTTAAAGTTTCCAGATGGCTACGCGTCAAGTTTAGGAAGATGTGTTTGATTTGAGAAAGTTGAGGTTGCACTGGATGAAAAGCCATGGTTGTCATGTTTTTATGCAGAGATTGTTACCCATTGCGTGTCGACACCTTCTCCCTCCACTAGTATGGGAGCCAATTACAGAGTTGAGCCTTTTTTTCAAAGAGTTGACTTCAACTTCCCTTTCGGTGGCAGATGTTAAGAAGATGGAGGATAACATCCCAATTATTTTATGCAAGTTGGAAAGGATTTTCCCCCAAGTTTTTTGATTCAATGGAACATCTTCCAATACACTTGCCATTTGAAGCAAAACTAGCTGATCCTGTACAATATAGATGGATGTATCCATTTGAAAGGTACATACCCTTAAGTATATCACTAGCTAATCTTACATTTGTGTTTTAGTAAGAACGATCAATCATTTTTATCATTGATTACCCTTGTCAATTATAGGTATCTAGGAAAGCTTAAAAGGAAGATAACAAACAAAAATCAAGTCGAAGGCTCCATTTGTAGTGGATATCTACTGGAAGAAATAGCTAAGTTTAGCTCATTTTATTTTGAAGATGGGGAGCCAAGCATTCCACAGAGGTTACGAAGGAATGAGGTTAATGTTGATGATGGTATTGGTGATAACCAAAGAATATCAATTTTTGCCCAGCTGGCAAGCCAATTGGACGTGGCACGAAGATGACACCTCAGGATAGAGACCTAAAGCGACTCAAACTTATGTGCTTCTGAACTGTCTAGAAGTTAACCCTTTCATTGGGTATGTTCTACTTACTAAGTATTTTCATATGGTCATCTAAAGTATCGAATTATGACAGTATAAATTCTACAGCTTGTACTTTGAATCCTTACGAGAAGATGATCCAACAATCAGTGAGCAAGCATTAAATGCTAAACTTTGGATAGATTTTAGCAGCTGGTTTCGCTCATATGTAAGATCAAATTTTTTTGCTAATTTGTTTATCATAAGAATCAGACGATGTTCAAATGATTTATACTAGCTAATATATTGCAACAAACAGTCATGTGCAGATACAATCTCAAACCCATACATCCAGAGTTTGGCCCATGGTCCTATTAATTTTGCAACGTCATACAGTGGGTATTACGTCAATGGCTTCAAATTTCACACAAAGTCTTATGGTGAGGACCGGGCAACAATGAACAGCGGGGTATGCATTAAGGATCGAATACTGGTAATGAAGAGAGTGATTATTATGGATTGGAAGATGAGATACTTGAGTTGGAGTATCCTGGTTATCCAATGAAGAAGACTGTCCTATTCAAATGTGAATGGTTTGATCCAAGAAGACCTTCAGGCCTCATGATTCATCCTCGATATAAGATGATTGATATCAATCATACTAAAAGGTTAAGAAACTATGAACCCTTTATTCTTGCAGCACAAGCGAGACAGGTCTATTATTGTACTTATCCCTCAAAAAGGCGAGAGAGGATCAATTGGTGGAATGTTTGCAAAGTGAAGGCAATATGAGCTGGATATACCACAATCAACAACAGCTGAGTCACAAATTCCTCCATTGCAAGAGGAGGACAAAAATGAGAATCATCTTGAAATCTCCACTGACATTGGTATCGATAAGATATTCCTAGCAGATAGCATAGAGGATGGTGAAACGGTAGTAGATGCGAATAAAACAATAAATGAAGAAGAAGCTGATGATGGGATTGTGGTGTTATCTGAAGAAGAGGTTGATGATGCTAGTGAAGACGATGATTGGGAATAGTTTGTAATAATGTATTAATGGCTCAAGTATAGCCACACATACTAGTGGCTCGAGGTCTATTTATTCCACTAAGAAGATTTTGGTAAGTAATCATTTTCCTTTTGTTCTCTCATGTTACTAATTATACACATAGCTTGATGATCAAATTGTGTTTGCAATCCATTACATTTTCTTATACAATATAACAACCATTTTCCTGTGAAAAGATTGAATTTTATAATGTTTGTAGTTGTAAACTATTGTAGATATTCTTGGTTATTTTGAGCCTTGTTTATGTCTGATTCAAGTTGATAAGAATGACACAAACATAAAAATTGTTGCTGATATTGTCGTTGTTTTACAGCCACATTACGGCCTTTTTAAAGGTTTCGTTTGATTATTTTGAGTGTTGTTTATGTCTAATTCAAGCTGATAAGAATGACACAAACATATGAATTGTTGCTGATATTGCTGCTATTTACAGCCTCATTATGGTCTTTTTAGAAATTGTTTTGTTTGGTTAGTGATATATATGAAGAGGCTGAATGTAGCAGTTTTTTCAATTTGCTGCTGTTTTAGAGATTGTTTTGTTTGCTGCTGTTTTACAGCCACATTACAACCTTTTTAAAGATTGTTTTGTTTGGTTATTTTGAGCATTGTTTATGTCTGATTCAAGCTGTTTAGAATGACAAAGAACATGTACATTGTTGCTGTTTTACAGCCACATTACAGTCTTTTTAGATTGTTTTGTTTGGTTAATGATATATATGAAGAGGCTGAATGTAGCAGTTTTTTCAATTTACTGCTGTTTTAGAGATTGTTTTGTTTGCTGCTGTTTTACAGCCACATTACAACCTTTTTAAAGATTGTTTTGTTTGGTTATTTTGAGCATTGTTTATGTCTGATTCAAGCTGTTTAGAATGACAAAGAACATGTACATTGTTGCTGATATTGCTGCTGTTTTACAGCCACATTACAGTCTTTTTAGAGATTGTTTTGTTTGGTTAATGATATATATGAAGAGGCTGAATGTAGCAGTTTTTTTAGTTTGATGTTGTTTTAGAGATTGTTTCGTTTGATGCTGTTTTGCAGCCACATTACAGCCCTCTCCCAGTCTTTTCAAAATGTAGCAGTTTTTTTTACATTTCCTTTTTTCTGATGGTTAATGATATATATGACCAACTAATACAATATCTTGTGATGGAATTTGATGGCTAATTCAGACTGAGCAGCATGGCATTGAACCCTCAGTGTACGCTTTGTATGAGTACACCCACACACGTAAAGAAGCAAGGGGACAACAATGGACAAATGAAAAATCTAAACAAGTTGCTGTAAGTTAATTGAATCATAATTTGTCAATCACAACTGTTATGTATACTTTTTTTATTGTTCTGACATAACTTATATGTTTATTCTTAAAGGATGAATTCAAGGAAGCAATTGAGGCCATGCAGAATGAGCAACAAGAGCAGCTTGGAGAGGGCGAGGAGCCCACACCTGTGGATGAGAAAGGTGTGTACTTCAAAGTTGTCAAGGGGAAGAAAAAGTGACGGATTTTTGGCTTGGGTACCTGTGCCAAGACATACTTTCCAGAGGAGTACACCAGCTCTCAGCCAAGTGTCACCTACCCCCCACCTGGAGACCTTGGTTCTATTGTTAATGATACCGTGAAGAAGGCTTTGGATGAGTGCATGAAGGAAATAGAGGAGAGAGAAAGCAGTGAGAGCACAAGAAGATGAATTCCAAAAGAGAAGACAAGATGAGGAGATAGAATTGCAGCAGAGGAAACAAGCACAAGAGGCTGAATTTCAGCAAAGAGTTCAAGCACAAATAGAGGCAATGTAGGGACAATTCATATCAGCAAGATGTCTAGCTTGAATATGAATCAGTTTGGAATGAGTGGTGGGACGGGTGTGGGAGTGGAGTGGGAATGGGCTAAGTGGTGCTTGATAGTCTATATTGTGAGTACTAGATATGACAAACTTTTGGATATTTCCTACTTTGGATATTACCTACCTTTGGATATGGCAAACTTTTTTGGGTGTTGCAAAACTTTTGGATGATGTCCTATTGACTCAATTTGTCTAATATTTGAGTTGATTTTGGATTTGAAGTACTAGTATAATTGTGTGAGATAATGCCAAGTGGTGCATATGATGATGTCTGGTGTTAGGTTGCATAATATACTACAGGTACATTCGGATTTGTAAGAGCAGGGTTGAAGTGTAATTATTGGATTTAATTTTTATTTTTTAGCATTTTTTCTGAGGACTTTCCAAGGAATTCTTCTCGGAATGATCTGCTACTTTCTGAGGATATTCTCTCGGAATTTTCCGACCGCAGTATACCTCGGAAAATTCCAAGGGCTGAATCTCTCAAAAATTTCCTAGGACTTTTTCCTCGGAAATTTAAGAGGACTTTTCCCGGAAATTCCTTGTAAAGCTCCTTATCCGTCGGAAAATCAAGTGGTAGTCAAAATTGTCGGAAACACTAGTTCCGAGAACATTTCCTCGGAAATTCCCGAGGGGTACATATTTGGTCGGAATTTTTTTTTCCGACGAGGCTCTTTACGACGACACTTTTTCCTCCGAAAGTTCTCGTAAATTGATGTTTCCGACGAATTTTAGACTGTTTCCGAGGACTTTTTCCCTCGGTAATCACTGTTTTTTTAGTAGTGGAAAGGAAATTAGGTCTCAAGGAGTGTTGAAGGTTTCATTTTTCTAAAGATAATAACACGTGATTTTCTTTTGGGTACTGTGGCTGCCACCTGGGGAATAGGGTTTCACGTGTTGTGGTTTTATAAAAGGGAGGTACGACGTTGTTGTACTACAATGATTGGAATCACTGTCCTTTAGTTAGCAAAGTATATTCATTTATATTTTGCACAATAGTTAGGTCCGTGGTCTCGGACGCTAGGTCTAAGGTCCCAGACATTAGGAAATTTAATATTTCACAATTTCTACGATTCTGTCTTATTTAGTAGATCTAGGTCTGTGGCCACGGACAACAAGTCTGAGGCCATGGGCAGAGGTGAAATTTGGCATAATTCAAAATCAGAAAGCCTAGTTTAGGTTAACATGTTTTAACTCTTTTAATTGCCTTAAAAATGTTAAAAAAACAAGAAAATAGAAGTTGTCTCCTTTAGCGAATCAATCATAGGTTAAAGCCTTTCGATGACATTAGTTAAGGAAACATAGCTAGGGTAATGAAAGTAATTTGAACCCGTTAAAAGTTATATTACCCTGTCCACAAACTCAAGACTGAATCTTTTCTAATTAATTAGGTTAAAACTTAGGTGGTGACTTAAAGTGGGCTAACTTAGTGTTATACCCAAAATTTTGACCCCCACAAAAGGGTATCTTAAGACACAAGCTCTACAAAGGGTATTTTGGTCAAAGGGCATGGAATCTTGGATTGATTAGCACGTTCTGGGATAATGGTGACAGCTTGGTCAACATGAGGGGTGTTTTCATAATTTCAGGGCTCCAAAGCCATTTTGTAAACTTTCTATCTCCTCTAAAAATGACTCAAATCGACTCAGAATGCTTTAAAAATTTAACATCTGATAAGGATGACATTCATAGCAAAATAGCCTTAGAATTTTGAATGTTCGAATGTCCAATAATTTTCTTGAAACTTCTAAGTATATCTGACTAGAAACTGAGTTTAAAAAGATTCTTTTATCCAAAAATCACCACATAAACACATTTTCCAACTCACATGCTACCATAATCATCAAATAGCCACAAAATTACCATCAAACGCGAAGAACACCACCAATCACCAGTAGTAAAAAGCTCGGGTTGAATCCAATCCGAACCGGCATCAACAAGGCTTCCAAAGAATCACGACATGAAGGATCACCTCAATCGCCCCGACTTTAACTCTCACTTAATAACTAGTTCGCTAAGTTTCGGTATAAATTCAAATTCAAATTGAAATCTTTCAAGCCCTAACATATTGGGAATATTTTAGGCTATGTCTCCATAAATTTGAGCAAAAAAAAAAACGTTGGGATGTGCACGAAAGGCACCGTCTGTGGCTAGTTCATTCCCTCGGATGGCTTGTTCGTGGCCACAAACAGTCTCGGATGGTTGCAAGATTTTATTTTATTTTTCAAATTTTAGGTTTTTCGAACTTATGGCCGGGCCCACGGACTGTCCGTGGCCCCAGACTTTTCAAAACTCATTTTTCTACAATTTTGACTTTTCTGTACAATTAGTTCAACTAAGGTCAGTGGGTTCGGACATTAGATCCGTGGCCACGGGCAGGAAAAAAGATGACCTATTTTGATCTTTAAAACCATAATTTGGGTAATTTCAATTTCCACTTTAATTTTCAGTCAAAAAATATTACAAAAATATAAAAAATCAGAAACCCACGGACTTAGGTTAACTTTACTTGGTAATAAGCCGTAAATAACATAAGTAAAGGAAAATGACTTAGAAGGGTAGTGAAAGTAATTTGAACCAGGAAAGTTGAATACCATGCCCCCAAACCCAAACTCTATCATTCCTAATTATTGTTGGTTAAAATTAGGTGGAGGCTCTAAATAGGTTATAGTGAGCTAACTTAGGATTTAATAATTATAGTATATGACTTAGTTATTAAACTTTGGTTATAAGTTGACCAAGAACCCGATCAAATCCTAGTAAAAACAAATCAACATAGGATAGCGGTTCGAAAAATTGAGGCTCACACTTAGGTTTTAATAATTATTATTTTATAGCATAGTTTTGTTAAACTTAGGTTATAAGTTGATCTAGAACCTGATCAGATCCTAGACGTTTAATCACATAGGATAAGGTTTAAAAATCTCAATCTCACATTATGTTTTGAAATGAAAATTATTAAAACATAACTTAGCCCACTAGAACCTATTATGGATCGTACCTAAGTTTTAATCTAATTAAACTAGGAAAGGTTGAGTCTTGGGTTCACAGGCTAGGTAATATATCTTTTGCGGGTTCTTACTTTCATTACCCTTCAAAGTTATTTTTTCCTTTACTTATGTCATTAAAGGCTATAACCTAACGTTAATTTACTAAGTGTGATAGCTTCATCATTTTTGTGTTTATAACAATTATTGATGGCAATTGCAAGGGTAAAGTAAACTAACCTAAACTAGGGTTTTGAGAGTCAAATTAGATTAAATTTAGCCACCATCTGTAACACCCCGTCCTAAGCCAGTCGTGGTTATGCTACTTAAAAAAATTACATAAACGTCGCAGCGGGAATAAACTATCACCAGACCTTGCTACGGTCTAACCAACAAGTAATACCGTTACTTAAATATTTACAATCACATATCCACAATACAAACACCAACCGAGTTTAAAGTATTCTCCAAATCATACAGTATTTCACAAGCTCATGTTCAACTACTAACTGACGGGTGCACAAGCGCTACCCGTACTCAAAATAGTCCCACCTAGGGCTACCCGCTCCTACTCTCGTGGTGAGACTTCATCGGCCGCTTACCTGCAAGTGTAAAAACAGCCCCCAAAGGGGTCAACACGAATGCTGGTATGACCCTCCCATGGCCCCCAAGCTAACGGGGCTACGACAACTAATTGTCGATAGCATGGAAGTTGATTAGCATAATAAGCATAATATGAAACACAATAAACCAACAACCACAATGAACATAATAGCTCATAAGCAAATGAACGACTCAGGTGTTTCCTTATAAGTGAGTTAGTTCTTAACTCCTTAGATCCACAATCTCCTTAACCTTATAATTGCCAACCGCTCCACTATTAGATTGGTTAGCCCTTAATTGGTTGCTTATCTTTGTAGGGCTTGGTTAATCCTAGCCGGTAGCAGTGCACTATCCGACGATAAGCTACCTTTCTTAATTTGTTGGGGATGTAGGCTTGATCCCCCCACGCCATCCTTAATGTGCCTCCCACCTCAAACAGTAGCCCGGGTGTTCGGGTCGGTTTGTTGACCCTAGGCGACGAGTCTAATGACAAGTCTTATTTGGAAGTCGGATCTGATTCAGATACCGACCTCCCCAATACACTTTGCCGGTACCATTCCGGATTCCTCACTCCCCCCCAAGTTATGGTTAGTGAAAGCCATAATTATCAAATGTTAGTTAAACCTTGACGGGTAAAACCAACAATCACCAATACTTATTTCTTATCCTTAACTCAGTGAGTACTAAACTTAGTTAGCAACATTCTCAAGTCTCGTGGTTAGTGTATAATAAACACATTCACAACGAGAATAAGTATTACCGGTTGCATGCTTTATCTTGTCTTAGTCATAGCAAATAAACAGATAGCACACAAGCCGAGGGACACCTCGTTAGCAAGCAGGTCACAAGAAAGACTGTACTGTTCACCGTCGATCGTCCCGGTTGTTTAATACTCCTCCGGTTCCCAACTTTCAAGTCCTAAAATATCCATCCAACTTAAATGATTAAGTATCTATACATTGCTTAACTTATTTATCTTATTTAACCCTTAGTGGTCCCCAATTAACACTTCTTAAGTCTTATAACTTAATCTTGCAACTTAACCTTAAGCTATGAACTTATATTTAACTTAACTTAATCCCCTTAGGTTCTTAGGTTTCTAATCATCAATGCCCTCTAAATGGGGTACCATTGATATTATTAAACATTCTTAGAATTTAAGTTTTTTTTTTAAGTGTTAAGGGTCGTCCGACCCACCGTCCGACCCACCATCTGGGTCGGACCCTTCCAGTAACTTTCGGGTTTGAAAAACTCCACATGTCCGACCCATGTCCGATCCAAACAACTGGGTTGGACCATTCCAGAAATTTTCCGTCTTCTAAACCTCATAGTCCGACCCATGTCCGACCCATGTCCTCTGGGTCGGACCATTCCAGAAACTCAACCGCCCTTTAAAACACACCCGTCCAACCATGTTCGACCCAAGTCCTCGGGTCGGACCATTCCAGAACCATTCACTGGCGTCTAACAGAGGCCGTCCGACCCAAGTAGCCGTCCGACCCAAACTTGGGTCGGACCCCTGGGTCGGACGCCACCAGAACATGCCCAAACATTGTCAAATCTTCACTAAACTTTTCCTCAAGCCTTCCAATGTGTTCTAACATCATTTAGACCCTTAAACCCACCTTAAATCATCCTCCAAATCATTAAAACAACCTCCAAAGATCATTCCAATCCTTTACACAATTCTTACAACACTACCACACTTAACACTTATTTCTTTCCTACATTTCAACATCCCTTTCACCTAGCACTTCTACTAGCCAAAAGTTCCCTCCTTAAGAACTTGACCACACCATATACACCACTTGCATCCCTCTTACACTTTCAAAGGTTTTCCTTAAATTTTGCCATGGGTTCTCTAGTATATAGTTACATCCTAACACTTGGTTTTTCACCATCAAACAACCAAGATCACTCAAATTCTCATCACAACACCTTAACACACAATTTACACCAAAACTACACCACATCATTACATAGTGTATAAACTTAAATGCTTGGCACTTAGGCCCTTAAATGACGATAATCTTAACCACTAAATTTCCACATATATTTGCCTTTAACCTTGCGAATACACACAACAAGGCTCCCATTGAAATGAAATGCTTTTTGTAATTCATCTCAACATTGTTTGACTATCTCTTTTTCTCATTGGCTCCTTAATCACAAATTCACAAGTATAGTCATTGTTCTTTCTCCTAGGTTTTATAACCCCTTTTTCCCAATGTAAACTCTACACTAAGCTCATCACATATCTAAATCCCATTCCCTTAAACAATAAAACACCTTAAGGTAAGTAATTTTGAAATACCCCAAACCTTAGTATGTTGTTTAAACACCTAAATATGGTATATTAAGACTAAAAAGAGTCTTAGAAACCTTAGCAAACAAATTTAAACAATAGAAAACACAAGATGTGCTTTAAGGTCAATAAAGGCCAAAATGTGCTCTAAGCTTGGGATAAGCTTGGTTAAGACCTAATGAACTTACCAAGACTTTTTTATATACTAATTAACATATTAAATCAATTACCAAAGAAACCAAGCTTGAAAACAAGTTAAATCACAAAATGTGCTTTAAGGAGTCTTAAAGCACATTTTCGAAAAATTGTCTTGTAAATGAGTTTCGAATGGCTAAATGTCCATCATTACTCTTTAATTAACATGTGTACTATATAGTATCACATTTGGAAGTCTATATCAATGGGAAATCAAAAATTTCACTTCTATGTGCCTTGTTTTCATGAATAGTGATTTTAATAAGCTAGTTTGTAACATATGTTTATAAGTAATTAAATTGACAAATAAAGACTATAATACCCCTAAGTACTATTGGGGGCCGGTTTTCTTAAGTGTGGTGACTCACCACTCTCTTGTTAACATGTTAAGTAAATAAATGTGACTAATGGTTACTATTTGCTTTAAAGGCATAAATATCTTAAAAAGGCAAAACTTATCTCATTCTCTTCTTTCCCTCCTCATTTCACACAGTTCCATGCTCTCTTCAACCTCTCTTCTTCTTCTCTTCTACGGTTTGCAATAGTACACACCACCATCTCCATCTTTGACCTCTTGTAAAGTCTAGCTCACTTAACCAAATAAAAACAAACACCACCATTCTCTTCCTCTCATCAAGCTCTTCATTCCTATCTTCTTAAAACTTCAAGAGCCCCATTTCGGTGCCATAGAGTTCCACCATTGAAGGAGCTTGAGCTTACATTTCTACATATTATTACTCTCCTTTGCTTCTAGGTAAGGAATCTCAAAGAAACATATTTCCCCCATGTTTTTACCTTGACCGAAATGCCCATTAATGGTGCTCTTTGTGTGACTTTGTTCTAGCTTCATTCCAACCTTTCATGGACTAGGTGGAGTCCTCTCTTCATAGATATTAAAACTCTCTCCAAAGACCAAGGTAAAACAATTACATTAGTGTTTTTGAAACAATGTAAACCTAGGGTTTACAATGATTTTAAGCTTGAGCTTGTATACTCATTTCAATGTTCGTATATTGTTTAGTAGTTGACAAGGAATCAAACCTTACCGGTTTTATAAGGAAACAAGAAAGAAGTTTGTGTGGAAAAGAGGTAAATATGCTAACCTAATGTGGTTTAAAGTCTTAGGAGAAATGAGCTTGTATTGCTTATGAAATGATCTAAGGAGCCAATGGGAAGTGACTTAGAAGAATGCTCTTAAGGGCTTAGTAAAAGGCATATTGTTGTTGAGTGTATTTGCAGGTCAAAGGCAAATATATTGTGGAAATTCAGTGTTTATGATTTATGCATTTTAAGGGCCTAAGTGCCATGCAATTTAAATTATGCACTATATTGTGATGTAGTGCTATGTGTGAAGTTTGTGTATAAGAAAGTGTTTGATGGATTTTTAGTGTTATTGGTTTTTGATGGTGAAACAATGTGTTTTGGTTTAGTAATGTTCTAGGAGAACCTATGTCAAATTTAGGTAACAAACAAGAAGTTCTAAGGGTTTAAAAGAGTTTGATAAGTTAAGAAATGTTTAGAATGGTCAAGTGCTTTCCTAGTGAAAGAAACATGCATTAAGGTGTTTAAAGATGTAAAAAGGGCTTAGGCAATGTTCTAGAGGATTTTATAATGCAAATGAATGTTTGGGATACACCAAAGTCATTTGGACTTGTGTTAGGATTTAGGCAAACTTGGTGAACAAGGAGAAAGTGTAAACTTGTAAAGATGTTTAAGAAATTGTTTAGGAAGAAAAGATGTTTGGGAGATGATGTATGAGGGTTTGAGGGTATCAAATGATGTTAGGAAACATTAAGAGGCTTTAGGAGAAGTTTGGTGAGATTTGACAAGTTTGGGCAAGTTTTGATGGCGTCCGACCCAGGGGTCCGACCCAAGTTTGGGTCGGACAGCCTCTGTTAGACGTCAGTAAATGGTTCTGGACGGTCCGACCCAGAGGACTTGGGTCGGACATGGGTCGGACGGTCATGTTTTGGTAACGGTAAATGTTCTGGAATGGTCCGACCCAGTCGAGTGAGTCGGACATGGGTCGGACATGGTTGTTTGGTAAGGCGGTGAAAGTTCTGTAATGGTCCGACCCAGTCGAGTGAGTCGGACATGGGTCGGACGAGTGTGTGTTCAAAGGGCGATGAATCTCTGGAATGGTCCGACCCAGATGGTTGGGTTGGACATGGGTCGACAAGTTAAGTTTTCTAAACCCGAAAATCACTGGAAGGGTCCGACCCAGTTGTGGGTCGGACAAACCAAAATTTATAAAAAAAAACAGAAAAGAATGTGACTTATGTAGTTAACCCTAGGGGGTATAATGAAGGTAACCTAGGGTAAGTTAGACATTTAAACATGTCAAATAATCATGTTAAACACTTAGTAAATTTGAAGTTAAGTAAGTTAATTGACCGACATTCTTGAATCATGTATAGAGTGACCTACTGAAACCCTAACCTTTAAATATAATTAAATGATCTATTAATGATCTAAGATGATTATTAAACATCTAAATATTATTGGGGAACAATCTAAAGATCTCAACAAGGCAAAACACGCCTTAAGATCGGTAAAGCCAAAAATGTGCTTTAAGACACCAGAAAGATTGTATGACCTCAAATAAGATCCAAAGTGGATTCCTAAGTATTATAATGAATCAAGGAACACAATAAAACATTCTCAAGGAGAACTAAGCTCAGGAACACCCTGTGACACAAAAATGTGCGCTAAAACTCCTTAAAGCACGTTTTTTGTGAGATTGCCTTTTTAATTGATTTTTAATGGGCTTAAAAATTATAATTATCCTTAAATATGATATATAATCATATTATATCATATTAGGAATTTAATTCCAGAAATTTACGAATTTTTACAAATTTATTATTAAAATATTAATAAAACCCTAAGTGGGGCCCGCATGGGTCAATATTGACCAAGCATGGTCAATGGTCAACTAATTGACCCACTTGGACCATGGCAGCCGGCTGGCAATCAGAGAGGAGGCAAAATAATTCCTTGATTGACAATAATGCTACCTAATACATTACTTTTTGAACATTAAGCTTACTTTTACATTATTTTCAAATTCTTTCAATCATTCCTTCCTTCTCCTTCCTTCCTTGTCCGATCTCCTCCATCCCAGCCGAGTTATCCCTTCCTCTCAAGCTCTCAAAGCTTGCTCTTGAACATGGAAGGCAAACCTAGCTCTTAAGTCCTTAAGGTAAGTGTTTTAATGTCATTTTTAGCCCTTTTTTCTTCATCTCTTCACTACCAACACCTAAATTTCGTGGCTCATCAATTCCTATGGCTTATTCTCAGTGTTCTAAGGTTAGAACAAGAGCTAAACTCGGTTGAGACCAGTAGAGGGACCAAGGTTGTTCAATCTACATTTTAAGGTAAAATGTGCTTTAGCTCATAACTTTTGATTCCCTTCGAGTTTGGCTGTGAAACTTGGTCATAGCCTCATATTCTTCTCCTTTTCATGTGGAATATGTTGGTTAGCCATTTGGATCAAGGGTGACCGAGATCCAAGAGAAATACTCTCTTTTAAGGCATTTTTCCAAGGTAAACCTAATAACAAGGTAGTATTTCGAGATCTAACTATTTCCTATGTCAATATGGTGGATCTAACACCTTGTGGGTGTTTTGTTCAGGTCGAAAATATCTAGAACTTCCCTTGCATTTTTAAGGTGATTTTTGCCTTAAATCTTACATTAATTATTCCTTATGGTTAAACTCAAGCTTGGAGTGTAACCATATCTTGTTTTTGGTGTATTAAACATGTCTAAATCAAGTGGTGAATTTTCCTACAAGTGACCGAGCCCATACAAGGAATAATCAAGGTATAAAACACTTAAACTTATGATTTTTATAATTTCTAAGCATATATATATATGGGGCCGAGAGTGAAAACATATATATAGGTCATATTGAACTAAAAATGGAAAAAAAATGGCTAAGACAAATTAAGCTAGTCATTTAAGAGATTAATTAACATAATGGTCAAATTATGACATTATGTGGAAAAGTAATTAAATCTAAGTGAGGCTGAATATATATGCTATATTTTGAGACATTTATTGTGTAATTTATTTTGCAAGTTCAAGTTTGTAATAAGGCCATGTCCTTAGGCCATTTTAATTTAGTTTATAAGCTTATTTAGTTTTATTTTTTCTTATAATTAAAATTGGGCCAATTCATAATTACTAGAAGTTAAAAAGCGTGGGCTTAATTTAGAACAATTTAGGGTTTTAAATTAATTTAATAAAAAATCATAACATTTTTATAAGTTTTGGGTCAAAATTGTAAAAAATAGAAAGTATAGGTTATTATTGGTATTACCGAAAAATTGGTTCCCTATTTGTATTAGGAGTCAGAAAGTTGACCATATAGGAGACTTTGACCAAGTTTGGAGAATTTAAGAAATTAAAATACTACCTTATAATAAGATACTTATTAAATTGTAAAAGATTTATAAGACTTGGGGTGGTATTGTGATTTCCGAAAACTTGGGGGTACTAAAAGGAGTTTAGTACAAACCTTAGGTTATTAGGAATTTTTAGGAATTTATTTGGTTAAATTTGGAGTTGATATGAATTAAATAAGTATAGTATAAGGTATTTCATAATATTGCTACAAATGGGTAACATAAGTGGAAAAATCAAGATTTAGAGAAAATACAAGGTTAGGAATAATGTTTATAACCTTTTGGTATAGTTTGATGATTTTTGGAATTATATATGAGGTCTTATAAGGACTATGTATAATATATGGTTTTAATGAAATTAGGAACTATGAAACTATAGGGGATAAAGGGTGAGATAAGAGGGGAATAAATAATAGGTGGAATATAGTTAAGGGTGGAAATGTTGGTGGGAAATATTTAATGACCAGGGTCTGTTCGTTATTTTGAGAATTAACCATGGGTTATAATTATATCAGGAATAAGGATTATAATATAAGGTATATACTATAAGTGTAACAAGGAAATATAATTTGGATTAAGTTAAATTATGGAAGTTTGGTGGAAATTAATTTATACCGAGAATTTTAAGTACTGTTTTGTACTTATTAACAATATATATAACTATAGGTTATAATTGTATTAATGACGTAGTTGTCAAATATATGTTATATAACTATAATATAACATGGTATAAATTATGTGGTGGATTTTGTAAATAATTAAGGAACATAGGTACTGTTCGGAAATATTAATATTTTTGAATGAAATTTATAATATGGTTTTAATGTTATAAGAATTATAACATTTATAATATAAGAGGTATTCATTAAAAAGAATGAATATATATTATAAGAATTGCCATATAAGAATATTTCCATGACTACATACACATAAATAAATAGTGTTGTGGAGGAAAATATAATATGTTTTAATGACCATATATTTTCATAATTATATAAATAATGTATGATAAAGGGAAAAGAATTACAAACATTGGATATGGAATGTTAGGACTGTACATGTGATAATAAGGATTGATAATGCAAAGTATTGTTTACCACATTGAATTTGGGAAAAAGAAAAAAAAGAGAGAGAAACAAACCTTAGAAAATAAATACTAAGGTGAAATGTATGGTGTATGACAAGAATCATACATGCAATATAGAAACAAACTATATGATGTACAAACATACATTGGGTTACATGCGATAACAAAAGCTCAACTATAAAATATATTAATATACGAGACAAGACTACGCTTGTAATATAACACTTTTCCAATCTCGAGTTAAACCTAAAACCCGACAAACATTGACAGTTAATAACGGGGGTTAACCGGGAGGTATTAGTGACGGTACGGATACCGTAGAATTTTGTGTTGTTATACAGTTGCTAATCAGTAGCATTATGTATTGTATAGACTGTTAGAGACGACGCACGGAGCGTAGGATCGTGCTGATTCATACTCCACCGTAATACTCAGCAGTGTGAACGGTATGTTATTTATGTGGCTTGATTGTCTCTGAGGATTTCCTCAGTTCAGACATTGTGTGAAAATCTGTGATAAGATTGAATGTCTGCTTGTGTGAATTAATATGCTTGAGTTGTGTATTAATGCTGCTTTATTATTACTGTTGTGCGATAACAGTACCGTTCGTATATATGAACATATTATAAAACGAACTAGCGGCAATGATGCTATCTTATATGTGTAAATAAGGAACGTAAGTAAAACGTTGTAGCATTAGGATAATAAGATATATAAAATATCTGAGACTTATATACGGAGCATTGGCCTCTTTAACGCCGCTCTCGTATCTAGCACTGGATCCCGAGTCGACATACTCAGGATTGGACTACGACCTTGGTCTCTGTGTTAGAAAAAAAATAGTAAAGCGATGCGATGGTATAGATAAGTATATCAAGGATGTGGCTCTTGCTGTGAACTGTGATCCATTAACGATACTAGGACACCGTGTGGTAGCCGTAAGTATCTGGATAAATTTCCAACGAACTACAGATTGTTCGTAGGACGGAGACTCTACCGCTGGAGTGGCTATTGCCGTGGGTGACCCGCCATAAGAGATGGGTAACTTAGAGACACGTCGTTCTAACGAGACGTTGTCATTAGACATGACTGAACAATTACGAACGACTATATTAACTCGTACATTAGGCGAACATTATTTGGGCTTGCATGCCAAAGACGAGAGTTCATACTCGTTTATAATTCTCGTTACTTCGCCTTGTTGTTCATTGGTTGTGCTTTGTGGTTATGTGTGGTATGTTGGTGGATTTGTTTGAACGAGCCATTGTGCTCATACTGTGTGTTGTGAACTGGTTGTGTCGAGTCACCGTACTCATGTGTGGATTGTGGTTGGGTGTCTGGTCGAGTGAGTCGCTGAACTCAATTATGAATTATTAAGTGTTTGTTGGAATGGAGTCTCTGTACTCATATAAGCGCTGTAAACGCTTTCAGTGGTTTATTACGATGCGATGTGTGAAGCCGGGGCTTGTTTGTTATTTGAGATTACTGCAATATATATTGTTGCTTTACAGTTTCAACATTGAACTATTTGTATGGAAACGAATTGCATACTCTCGACCAAATAACTGAATGGTCCGAGGGTGCATGACAGTCAGGTAATAACATACTCAGCAGGGGCTGATTACATACCACAAACTACCATTTTTGCAGGTATGCAACTTCCGGTGTCGGCAAAGAGAGTGACGCGCTGGTAGTTTGATTACAGTTATTTAAACATGCACTGTTGCATTTTAATACGAACCTAGAAACATGTATAGGTCTTGGATACGTAGAAAGCTCACTGTGAATGTATTTTATATTGGTTTTGGGGAGTTTAGATCTATCTCTTGTTGTCACTGCGAGAAAATTTCGTATTTAAGAGCTTATCAGGAAGCACGTTATTACTCGTATGGGCGAGCAAGAACGGTGACCAGTAGTCATTGTTGAGATTACCGCTGCGATTATATGGTTAAGTAAGATGATTAGGAGCCAAACAGAGTAGGGGTGTTACAAAAGTGGTATCAGAGCGGAGTACCGCTCTGATGACAAGAGATAGTAGGATTTATACAGTGAGCATAGGTTTTGGAATACGGGAAACGTTGTGAGGATACGTGACCTTGCGGGGTTGATGCAATGCTTAAAACTTGCACACCATAACCGTGGAGGCACTTCAATAATAAATGACCGAAACTATGGTATTAGACCAAGTAAAGGTCTAACCGTCCTCTTGACTTATGTCAGAGAGAGGTCAGGGCAACAGTACTAAGGAAGAACACGGAGCAGCGGAAGGTGGTGAAGGTCCAGCAACCCCAAGTAACGCGAAGATGGTATGAACCACTCGCACTTGATGGGAGAGCATCCCGGAAAATTTGCAATGGTACCCCACCCGCCGCCCCATATCCCGAGTACTATCTAGTGAGGCAATGAAATGAGAAACACCACGGAGATAACTCTCCTGATCGGAAAGACCCGATGTGGATGCTAAGAAGATTATGTTAAATATAGAGAATAAAACTTTAAGTTATGATGAGTTGTTTAGGACCGAGGGTCCTGGTAATGGCATGATGCCTACCATAGGAGTATTAGATGGATATTAAACAAGGTTGAGGAGAAAAAAAAAATTCTTATAGGACTAATGGGGTTCGCTTGCTATAAGCGAGGCAACCCTGTCCTATATCCAAGAAAACACTGGTCAGTGCGCTTGGGGGAAAAAGGAAGTGGAAACGACGAGTAATGATTAGTTTAAAGATATGTAATAGATGGAAGGAATTACCTTTTTGAAGTCTCACCCGAAGCGAGTAACCCTAAACCATGCAACACTGAAGGTTCAAGATGGCCCACGTGCATGAGGAGAAATCTTGAGAACTGTAGGAACAAGAACTCGTCAAATTGCTATCATGCAACGCCTCGTGAGGAGAGTAAGACTTTATTACCATGACAAGCTTGTGGGAACGAGTGCGGGAGTGAGACTATATAAATTTGAATAAGAACTTTTGACTTGAACAGGAACCCGACTAGGGAATAGCACTGCACTGACACACCGTACCGGTGACGCAGGCTGCATGGCGCACTTGCCACTGCAAGTGCCACACTAACCAAAGTACTAAATTTCAACCTACCTTGCGCACTTGCTACAGCAAGTGCAGCGACAGTGAACTAACCCTAAAGGACGTGGTGGTCCAGGCGGTTACCAATAAAACACTAAATCTTATGTAAGTCCGTAATGCAATAAAGCAGGACACAACCTTCTTAAGGGCAGGGGTACGAAACCCTTGGGTTTGAGGTCGATAGAACCTCGAGAAGACCTAGCCGGTCTGACCATTAAACCAAAAAAAAAAACAATACACCATTTAGTAGAATATTAAAAGGGGAGTAATGAGAATAACAATTAGTGCCTTCAAGTCTAACCCCAGTGCCGGTATGGACATTAAACGTCAATCATTACCAATGGGGAGTGACGGGTCTTCGGGACCAGCATAACCATATTCAGTGAGTGTGCGGCACTCGTGGTTAATCACTACCATTGAACATTGCCAGAGGGCAAGGAGTGAGCTATACGAGACGGGACTTTAAAAAAATAATAATAATTAATAAATAATAAGAATTAATAAGCAGATGTGAACGTGCAATAAAAGGGGCCGATGTAATGCCCACACCACACACACCGGAGATGTGTTGATCCATTATGCTGCTAGACTCCGTATGGAGGGCGGTGGGTACAAACAAAAAGGTGAAAATTGCCTGATGACGGAAGATACCGTTACCTCAAAGAGGATGGAGGAGATATGAGTTGAATAAGAGTAAGAAGAACACAATGAAGAGGAATGATTAGCGGAAACCACTAAGTTGTGGGTATCCAATTGTAACTCAGGAGGAAGTATTAGAACCAACTAGGATAAATCAAATAACAAGATTAACAGTCATTCAACTATCAGAATAAGTATTAAGTCTGAATATCGTATGGCATAGGCCTACGGAGGGATACCCTAGTACCACCAAAGTGACCCAAAACTGGGGGAACAAGAATGATGAATTACAAGTACTGATTAATACCAGATTAACGGGACTACCATAAGACAGGGGAAACACGAGGTGTCAACCTTTATCATGGAGTCCGGAAACACCATTGGTGTAACCCAATAGATTGGTGGAATTCGAATACTGAAAACTCATGTCTGAAGGCGTTAACAGCCTAGGAGTGAACGGGAGAGATAACAGATGGTTTGATCCCCACTCACAAATACCAGATGACGAGCATGTGGAAACCAGAATTAGGGCGATAAGTCGCAAACACCTATCTTAGAGAAAAAGGAAATATACATTAATAAAGGAAACCATAGAACCTAATATTAGGGCCATTCTGACATTAAAGGATAAGAATTGGCAACATAGTTACTCAAACATAAATTACCGAGACTAAGAGTACGATAATCACCGGGTACGAACGCTACGAGTGCACTAAACGAGACATGGGACGACCGCACTCCTAGGAGCTTGTGGGCCTGACAAACTATATGAAGTTAGTTGGGTAAGTAGTAATGTATCAGTATGGTACCCCATGCATGTAAACGAGTAGTGTAGGACCCAGGAGGTAATCAACTCTGTGTCTAAGTCAGCGAATGGAACCCTGACTAGGTAAACCATGTAATGACGAGAGAGATCTCAGTCAAACTAGCAAGGTTAGGAAAATCAAGGATAGCTTGATAATAAAGTGACATAAGGTCGCAACTCCACAGTGGAGGAGTTAAACATAAGTTTTGAGGATTTTAGTAAACGAGGAAACTAAGGCCAATTTAATGGTAATGGCAAGTTGAACATGAATGAAAGAGAATTGAGGTATCTAAGGAAGTTATATTAGAGAAACCTTTGTGATAAAAGATGCTACCCAAAAGGGGGCACAGAGAGAATTATACCACGCGCTGAGGGCGCCGCGATGATGTCGCATTAAATAATAATAACCACATGCTCAAGTCATAAACCTTAGTATATTAGTACCAATTAGGGTTGAACAAAAAGTGAATACCAAGCTAAAACCCACAGTCGTATTGTATGTTTACAACAGACGAAGGACAAAAGCGAGCATTACAAAGATACTCTAAGCTGGAGATTAGATACTCCATGCAAACCGCAACGGCGGATAACCGTCCAATCGACTGGTACATGGTGCGCAACAAACGACCAGTAGAATAACTGTTAACCGAATTATGCTGGTAAGAATCAGAAGGTGGAACATCAGATAAACAAATGGAGTCCCCCCCTAATCGAGAAGAGGGATGAACCATATATATGGATACTAAAGTACCAACACACGAGGGATACGAGTTCACACTAGCAAAAGCGGGCCTACAAAGTACCCAAAGAACGAACTCACTCCAGAAGGAGATAGCTTGGAGTCATGAGGCGCCAGTTAGATGCGCATATCAGAATCACCTTGATATTTTAGGGACAACTATTGCAAGCACTAGGTGCTAGAGCATAGCTCGACAACCCTTACACCGAAGGTTAACTCGGTAAGGGTGGCATGAACTCATGGGAATATACCATGAGCATGTATAGAATTCAGGAGGGCTGAATAAAATGGCCAGATGAAATAATAAACGTGTGTGACTAACGATACCACGCAGCCGAATAAATTACTCCATTTCTATAATTAGGGAAGACTGTGTAGAAGACACCGTCACATGAAGTTGAAACCGACATGAAACTACTACCTAAAGGGGTAAACTAACAATATAGTAGTTGGACAGACTGCTTGCGGAGCGAGTGGGCCCATATTGCTTAGGTTTGACATACCTAACAGGTTGGGGAACACAAATGATGTGTTTACATCTCCCGATCAAACCGTATATGAATATACATACACCTAACCGAGATAGGCGGTATAACCAGAGGGGCTAAAGCCGACCATATAAAAAGGGGGTCATGAAATATGTAGCACATTAGTGCACGAATAATTCCACTGGAATGGAACATCTTGAACTTATTACTTCACGATGATATATCCGTAGATTACGTGGGCGTAATCATTTTAAGGGGGGTAGAGCGATTTCGCACGCCTAAAATATACAATATACCGTACGTAGGAGTACGTAACGCATGGTACACATGCTGCAAACTATTATTGTACGAAGAGTACAGTGTTATGAATGGTGTTATATTACTCGAGGTAATATTATGTGCATGAATATATATATGTATTTTAGTTCGCATTAGTTGTGGAAGACAGGAAAGGAAGAACAAATAGAGTGTCTTATCCTATTTCCGACTATTATGCAAACGTTGCGAACATTAAAACACATAAACGCCTAACTTGTTAGCTCCAGTTGAGAGTCCAACTAGGTCTATCTGGTAACTTCTGTGGGGAGATGTCAAATGGAAGGAGTAGAAAGCTCCATACTATATGATTTGTGACTCGGTATGAAACCGATTGTTGGGAATGCGATAAGTGAGTCGGCATGAGACCGATGTGTAACCTAGTGGAGGTAAAACCTCTAGGAAGTGTATGAATGATTATGAGTCGAGTGAATTGTATGCCGGTGATTTAGATTAATTTACACTGGTTGACTTGTATATCTATAGAACACAAGACGGCAAATATCAAGAGGAAACAAGATTAGAAGTGAATAAAACAATTGATTGATTGAATTTGACGTGGGAAGTTGAACTTGATCCTGGTCCGATCAAGGGAAACCGAACACAAATGAGGTGAGAGATAGTTCAACACTGACGCTGACCACGTCGGGGTTGAATGATTCTCGAAACTTCCTACAAGTGGACACAGATATGAATGGAAATTGGAATTTAGGCGTCACTCGGAGAGCCGTGGACCGTGGAGTCCTTCGCCATTAGACCGGTGTGTCTGCGAGTGACATCACCCAGAGAGCCGTGGACCGCAGAGCCCTTTGTCATTAGACCGGCGTGTCTGGTGGGTGATAAGGAAATAAGGTGACTGCCCGAGGAGCCGTGGACCGCAGTGTCCTTCGTTATGATCAAACGTGTGTCCCGCGGGTAGTAGACGTTGGTTGGGTTGGGACCGTCAAGTCCTGGTCTTTAAGACTGCTTCCTGTGAGTTGTCAACGTTAACTATATGTGCACGCATACATGTGGAATGATGTGTGGGTATCCTCGCGAGATACTAACATGTAGATAGGGATGCGTGGAGTATCCTCTTGCAAACACCTTGAGTACTTTATGATTTGCACCTTGTCTAGTGCTGTGTATTATGAGTTTTGCACCTTGTCTAGTGCTGTGTACCATGAGTTTTGCACCTTGTCTAGTGCTGTGTACTATGAGTTTTGCACCTGGTTGAATATATAAATAGTACCGCTGAGTACTTTTGTGGATGAATTGGATGTGCACCTTGTTTTAGTGCTATGAACGAATGAGCTTTATACCATGAGTTTGACTACTTGATATATGTTGCATGTATAGACTAGGTTTGAACCTAGTGGGAGTTACTCCCTAGCAATGGACTGTTTGGTTACTTAGTGGAACTTGATTCCTTAGGTGAACTGTAGAGGATTAAGGACTTCGGGACGAAGCCTTTTTAAGGGGGGTAGACTGAAATACCCCTAACCTTTAAAATATAATTAAATGATCTATATAATGATCTAAGATGATTATTAAACATCTAAATATTATTGGAGAACAATCTAAAAGATCTCAACAAGGCAAAACACGCCTTAAGATCGGTAAGAAAAATGTGCTTTAAGACACCAGAAAGATTGTATGACCTCAAATAAGATCCAAAGTGGATTCCTAAGTATTATAATGAATCAGGAACACAATAAACCATTTCAGGAGAACTAAGCTCAGGAACACCCTGTTGACACAAAAATGTGCGCTAAAACTCCTTAAAGCACGTTTTTGTGAGATTGCCTTTTAAATTGATTTTTAATGGGCTTAAAAATTATAATTATCCTTAAATATGATATATAATCATATTATATCATATTAGGAATTTAATTCCAGAAATTTACGAATTTTTTCAAAATTTATTATTAAAATATTAATAAAACCCTAAGTGGGGCCCGTATGAGTCAATATTGACCAACATGGTCAATGGTCAACTAATTGACCCACTTGGACCATGGCAGCCGGCTGGCAATCAGAGAGGAGGCAAAATAATTCCTTGATTGACAATAATGCTACCTAATACATTACTTTTTGAAAATTAAGCTTACTTTTACATTATTTCAAATTCTTTCAATCATTCCTTCCTTCCTTGTCCGATCTCCTCCATCCCAGCCGAGTTCTCCCTTCCTCTCAAGCTCTCAAAGCTTGCTCTTGAACATGGAAGGCAAACCTAGCTCTTAAGTCCTTAAGGTAAGTGTTTTAATGTCATTTTTAGCCCTTTTCTTCATCTCTTCACTACCAACACCTAAATTTCGTGGCTCATCAATTCCTATGGCTTATTCTCAGTGTTATACGGTTATAACAAGAGCTAAACTCGTTGAGACCAGTAGAGGGACCAAGTTGTTCAAATCTACATTTTAAGGTAAAAATGTGCTTTAAGCTCATAACTTTTTGATTCCCTTCGAGTTTGGCTTGTGAAACTTTGATCATAGCCTCATCTTCTTCTCCTTTTCATGTGGAATCTGTTGGTTAGCCATTTGGAGCAAGGGTGACCGAGATCCAAGAGAAATACTCTCTTTAAGGCATTTTTCCAAGGTAAACCTAATAACAAGGTAGTATTTCGAGATCTAACTATTTCCAATGTCAATATGGTGGATCTAACACCTTTTGGTGTGTTTGGTTCAGGTCGAAAATACCTACCTAGAACTTCCCTTGCATTTTTAAGGTGATTTGTTGCCTTAAATCTTACATTAATTATTCCTTATGGTTAAACTCAAGCTTGGAGTGTAACCATATCTTGTTTTTGTGTATTAACATGTCTAAATCAAGTGGTGAATTTTCCTACAAGTGACCGAGCCCATACAAGGAATAATCAAGGTATAAACACCTTAAACTTATGATTTTTATAATTTCTAAGCATATATATATATATGGGGCCGAGAGTGAAAACATATATATAGGTCATATTGACCTAAAAATGGCTAAGATAAATTAAGCTAGTCATTTAAGAGATTTAATTAACATAATGGTCAAATTATTACATTATGTGGAAAAGTAATTAAATCTAAGTGAGGCCGAATATATATGCTATATTTTGAGACATTTATTGTGTAATTTATTTTGCAAGTTCAAGGTTGTAATAAGGCCATGTCATTAGGCCATTTTAATTTAAGTTTATAAGCTTATTTAGTTTTTATTTATGCTTATAATTAAAATTGGGGCCAATTCGTAATTACTAGGAAGTTAAAAAGGCGTGGGCTTAATTTAGAACAATTTAGGGTTTTTAAATGAATTTAATAAAAATCATAACATTTTATAAAGTTTGGGTCAAAATTGTAAAAATAGAAAAGTATAGGTTATTATTGGTAATTACCGAAAAATTGGTTCCCATTTGGTATTAGGAGTCAAAGTTGACCATATATGAGACTTTGACCAAGTTTGGAGAATTTAAGAAATTAAAAACTACGTATAAAGATACTTATTAAATTGTAAAAGATTTATAAGACTTGGGGTGGTATTGTGATTTCCGAAAACTTGGGGGTACTAAAAGGAGTTTAGTACAAACCTTAGGTTATTAGGAATTTTTAGGAATTTATTTGGTTAATTGGAGTTGATATGAATTAAATAAGTATAGTATAAGGTATTTCATAATATTGCTACAAATGGGTAACTAAGTGGAAAAATCGAGATTTAGAGAAAATACAAGGTTAGGAATAATGTTTATAACCTTTTGGTATAGTTTGATGATTTTTGGAATTATTATGAGGTCTTATAAGGAAATATGTATAATATAAGGTTTTAATGAAATTAGGAAACTATATGTTATAAAGAGGGAAAATTGGTGAATATAGAAAGTTAAGTGGTGGGAAAATAATTTAAATAGACCATGGGGTCTGTTCGGTTATTTTGAGGAAATATAACCATGGGTTATAATATATCAAGGAATAAGGATTAATATAAGGTATATACTATAAGTGTAACAAGGAAATATAATTTGGGATTAAGTTGTAAATTATGGAAGTTTGGTGGAAATTAATTTATACCGAGAATTTTAAGTACTGTTTTGTACTTATTAACAATATATATAACTATAGGTATAATTGTATTAATGACGTAGTTGTCAAATATATGTTATATAACTTTAATATAACATGGTATAAATTATGTGGTGGATTTTGTAAATAATTAAGGAACATAGGTACTGTTCGGAAATATTAATATTTTTGAATGAAATTTATAATATGGTTTTAATGTTATAAGAATTATAACATTTATAATATAAGAGGTATTCATTAAAAAGAAGAATGAATATATTATAAGAATTGCCATATAAGAAATAGTTCCATGACTACATACACATAAATAAATACGTGTTGTGGAGGAAAATATAATATGCTTTAATGACCATATATTTTCATAATTAAAATGACGTATGATAAAGGGAAAAGAATTACAAACATTGGATATGGAATGTTAGGACTGTACATGTGATAATAAGGATTGATAATGCAAAGTATTGTTTACCACATTGAATTTGGGAAAAAGAAAAAAAAGAGAGAGAAACAAACCTTAGAAAAATAAATACTAAGGTGAAATGTATGGTGTATGACAAGAATCATACATGCAATATAGAAACAAACTATATGATGTACAAACATACATTGGGTTACATGCGATAACAAAAGCTCAACTATAAAATATATTAATATACGAGACAAGACTACGCTTGTAATATAACACTTTTCCAATCTCGAGTTAAACCTAAAACCCGACAAACATTGACAGTTAATAACGGGGGTTAACCGGGAGGTATTAGTGACGGTATGGGATACCGTAGAATTTTGTGTTGTTATACAGTATGCTAATCAGTAGCATTATGTATTGTATAGACTGTTAGAGACGACGCACGGAGCGTAGGATCGTGCTGATTCATACTCCACCGTAATACTCAGCAGTGTGAACGGTATGTTATTTATGTGGCTTGATTGTCTTTGAGGATTTCCTCAGTTCAGACATTGTGTGAAAATCTGTGATAAGATTGAATGTCTGCTTTTGTGAATTAATATGCTTGAGTTGTGTATTAATGCTGCTTTATTATTACTGTTGTGCGATAACAGTACCGTTCGTATATATGAACATATTATAAAACGAACTAGCGGCAATGATGCTATCTTATATGTGTAATATAAGGAACGTAAGTAAACGTTGTAGCATTAGGATAATAAGATATATAAAATATCTGAGACTTATATACGGAGCATTGGCCTCTTTAACGCCGCTCTCGTATCTAGCACTGAATCCCGAGTCGACATACTCAGGATTGGACTACGACCTTGGTCTGCTGTGTTAGAAAAAAAATAGTAAAGCGATGTGATGGTATAGATAAGTATATCAAGGATGTGGCTCTTGCTGTGAACTGTGATCCATTAACGACTAGGACACCGTGTGGTAGCCGTAAGTATCTGGATAAATTTCCAACGAACTACAGATTGTTCGTAGGACGGAGACTCTACCGCTGGAGTGGCTATTGCCGTGGGTGACCCGCCAAAGAGATGGGTAACTTAGAGACACATCGTTCTAACGAGACGTTGTCATTAGACATGACTGAACAATTACGAACGACTATATTAACTCGTACATTAGGCGAACATTATTTGGGCTTGCATGCCAAAGACGAGAGTTCATACTCGTTTATAATTCTCGTTACTTACGCCTTGTTGTTCATTGGTTGTGCTTTGTGGTTATGTGTGGTATGTTGGTGGATTTTTTGAATGAGCCATTGTGCTCATACTGTGTGTGTGAACTGGTTGTGTCGAGTCACCGTACTCATGTGTGGATTGTGGTTGGGTGTCTGGTCGAGTGAGTCGCTGAACTCAATTATGAATTATTAAGTGTTTGTTGGAATGGAGTCTCTGTACTCATATAAGCGCTGTAAACGCTTTCAGTGGTTTATTACGATGCGATGTGTGAAGCCGGGGGCTTGTTTGTTATTTGAGATTACTGCAATATATATTGTTGCTTTACAGTTTCAACATTGAACTATTTGTATGGAAACGAATTGCATACTCTCGACCAAATAACTGAATGGTCCGAGGGTGCATGACAGTCAGGTAATAACATACTCAGCAGGGGCTGATTACATACCACAAACTACCATTTTTGCAGGTATGCAACTTCCGGTGTCGGCAAAGAGAGTGACGCGCTGGGTAGTTTGATTACAGTTATTTAAACATGCACTGTTGCATTTTAATACGAACCTAGAAACATGTATAGGTCTTGGATACGTAGAAAGCTCACTGTGAATGTATTTTATATTGGTTTTGGGAGTTTAGATCTATCTCTTGTTGTCACTGCGAGAAAATGTTTCGTATTTAAGAGCTTATCAGGAAGCACGTTATTACTCGTATGGGTGAGCAAGAACGGTGACCAGTAGTCAATTGTTGAGATTACCGCTGCGATTATATGGTTAAGTAAGATGATTAGGAGCCAAACAGAGTAGGGGTGTTACACCTACGGTGGAATCAAATCGAGGCAAGGACCAAGGTATGGTTTTCTTACAATCTGTTGCCTACCGGTTTACACCGGCTTGTGTGTTGTTTGTTTTTCTGTATGTTTATGACGTTATAAGACTTAAACATGTAATGAGTTTACAGTTGTTCATATTATTGTGATGTTATGATGTGACTCATTTCCCTTGTGTGTGTCTAACGTGACTTACCATCTGTTGTGTATTGGTTGTTAAGTTCCACCGTGAACTTCTAACAAGTGCTAACTGGGAAGTGAGGAATCTGGTTGTCCGGTCATGCATGTAAGTTAAGATTAGATATCTGAATCAGATTCGACTCTTATGTTGTTAAGATTGTTCTCCTTAATTTGCCGTTCGATCTCCCGCTAGCTTCCTCCAAAGCTTACCTATTCCGACTTATGATCGGTTTAGTGGGAACATGTGTTTGTGTGGTGTGTTCGGGTCACTATATCCGAACCATCTGTGACTTAAGATACTCGTTCGAATAACAGAACGGTAATGAGTGTGTGTAACGAGCTTAACATGAGGGTGAATCATTCTCTAGGCTCTTATGTTGTTTAACCTTCTTGGTTTGTTATCGTGGAAAGAGTATCCACTGTGTATATGATGTTATGCTATGCACTATTGATGCTATGCCACATATTATGTTATGTTGTGTTATGTTTATAATGAATGCCATGTTATCATGACAATTAGTTGCGCGTATCCCGGTAGCCGATGGGCTGCGCGTTAACCTTACCAGCCAAGGGTTGCTGACCCCCTCGGGGGCTCCATATTTTTACTGCAGGATGAGGATCGAGGAAGCAGAGTGGCTGTAGGATCTAGGCTGCAGTTGTATTTTGGTTTATTTTGGATGTTGAGCCCGGGATGCGCCTGTGCTCCCGTGGCATTATATTATGATCCCGTTGAAACTACTATGACGGTATATTGGCAGTTATTGTGAAGGAATGTAATTAAATACTCGGTATTGTATATGATGTATTTATGGTTTAGTTCTATGCTCGGGAGTCTGATCATCAGACCGGTACACTTGTATTTATTCTGCCTTGTTAACCACGTGGGTGGTTGACGGCGTTGTAGCACCGAAGCGTTTAGTTATTTATTTACGCTGCGATTTCAATTAGTTGTGAAGTACGATGTAGGGGTGTTACAAATTTACCTTGTTCTTTCCCAAGCTTTACAAACTTTCTTCCTTAGGTTTTTCCTTGGTCAATCTCGGTCACCAATATATATCTCCTTGCCAATGTTCTAACCAATATCCAATGACTCCAATGAGTACTAGATAATACATTAACCCTAAGGAACAAACCCTAGGTCAAAATGTGCTTTAAGGTATTAAGGTGATTGTTTTACCTTGGTTTCTCAAGACAAGCTTGGATATGAAGCGAGAAGGACCTCCTCAATCCTTTGAAGAGTAGAAAACAAGCTAGAACAAGGCATTAAAATGAAGCCTCATGAGCATGTATTTTCAGTCATGAAGAAAAGTGATGGAAACCTAGATTTTCTTACACTTTCTTTACCTTAAGAGAATAGAGAAGCCAATGAAGTTTCCAAACTTGAGTTTCCTCCTCTAATGGTGGTTTGGCTTGGCACCAAATCAAAGCTCTTGAAGTTTTGAAAAGATAGAAAGAGAGAGCTTGAGCTAACTAAGAAGAATATGTAATTTGTTTTGGTTTTGGAGCTAAAATGAGTAAGTAGTGTGCAAGGGAAGTTGAAGCTAGCATGGGGCTGCTCTTCACGTCAATGGAGAAGGGAGAGAGCAAAAAACCGTGGGAACAAGAGAGAAGAAGAGAATGAAGATGAGGAGAGAGGTATACAAAGGTAAGATATTTATCTTATAAAGTAAATAGTAGTTTTGCTTTATAATTATTTGTTTACTTAATAACTAATAAAGGTGGTGACTCACCTTGTAAAAACCGGCCCCCATTAAGTAACAAGGGGTACTTAAGTCTTTGTTGACCAAATATCTCACTTATATTGACTTATGTTATAAACTAGCTTAATTAAATTACTATTCACAAAACAAGGCACATTGTTGTGAAATTTTTGATTTCCCATTGATTTAGACTTCCTAATGTGATACTAATTAGTACACATGTTAATTAAAGAGTAATGATGGACATTTAGCCATTCAAAACCCATTTACAAGACAATTTTTCAAAAATGTGCTTTAAGACTCCTTAAAGCACATTTTGTGTTTTAACTTGTTTTCAAGCTTGGTTTTCTTTGTAATTGATTTAAAATGACCATTAGGATATTACTAAGGTCTTAGAACAATATTTGGGTACTCACCCAAGTCTCTCCAAGCTTAGAGCACGTTTTTGCTTAAACTGCTCTTTTGGTGTTTCCTTATTTTTCTTTGGTTAAAATGGTTCCTTAATGTTTCTAAGGCATTATTTAGCCTCCTTATAACTTAGTTTATCATTTAAACACCATATCTAAGTTTGGGGTATTTCAATCTACCCCCCTTAAAAGAACTTTGTCCCCAAAGTTCACATATATGCTTAACCATTCACGGTACTCAATTCCCTTAATCTTAACACCACATCTTATATTCACATTCACACATCTCAAGACTCAAAGGTCAATCTCAAATACAATACATAAGTATTATACATAACTCAAACTTAACACCAAAGTGTAGCAACTTACACAAATTCACATCTTAAACAACCAAACAAACGACAACAAGTTTGTTTCCTAACTCAAAAGCGAGGAAGCTCTACCCCCCTTAAAAAGGGGTACGCCCCGTACCCTATACAGACGATCTAGTCAGTAAACAAAGAAGGGTACTTCGCCCTCATCTTATCCTCTAATTCCCACGTGGCCTCTTCGACATCCTGGTTAGACCAGAGAACCTTCACCAGTCGCACTGACTTGTGGCGAGTGTCCCTAGTCTTACTGTCCAAGATTCTCTGAGGAGTCTCCACGGATCTCATATTTGGTTCTAAAGTCAACCTCTCAGGTTCTAACACATGGGAGGGGTGGTGCATGTATTTCTTTAGCTGTGAAACATGAAAAACATCATGCACTTTACCCAGCTCAGCAGGTAATTCAACCTGTAAGCAACCGGGCCCACCCGCTCCGTAATCTCATAAGGACCAACAAACTTCGGGCTTAATTTGCCCTTCTGCCCAAACCTGAATACACCCTTCATCGGTGAAACTCGCAGAAATACCTGGTCGCCCACTGCGAACTCCAGGTCCCGTCGTCGAACATCAGCATACGACTTCTGCCTATCTTGAGCAGCTTTCATGTTCTCCCTGATTTGCTGAACTTCAGCCTTAACTTGCTCTAAGTACTCTGGTCCTATAATGACCGTCTCACTGACTCATCCCAGCAGAGCGGTGTACGACATGGTCTACCGTACAACGCTTGAAAAGGTGCCATCTTGATCGAAGCGTGATAGCTGTTGTTGTATGAAAACTCGATCAGATGTAGTCTGTCAATCCAACTGCCCTGGAAGTCTAAGGCACATGCCCTCAGCATGTCCTCGAGTGTCTGAATAGTACGCTCAGTCTGACCATCTGTCTGAGGATGGAACGCGGTACTCAGCTTGAGTTCTGTACCCAACGCTTCTCTAGTAGCTCTCCAGTACCTCGAAAGGAATCTGGTATCTCTATCTGACACTATGGTCTTGGTATCCCGTGATGTCTCATGATTTCTTTCTCAAAAACTCAGCTAATTTGGTCACCTTCCAAGTATCCTTCATCGGTATGAATCGGGCTACTTTGGTAAGGCGATCCACCACCACCCATATCATGTTGAGACCTCCCCTAGCAGGTGGAAGTCCAACTACAAAGTCCATGGAGATATCATGGAACTTCCATTCCGGAACTGGCATCGATTGTACCATTCCGCCCGGTCGTCGGTGCTCGAATTTTACCTTCTGGCATGTGAGACACCTCAAGACGAACTCGGTAACATCTGTCTTCATCCCCGACCACCAGAAGTATCTCTTCATGTCTTTATACATCTTAGAGGCTCCCGGATGGATGGAAACTGAAGAACAGTGTGATTCCCTAAGTATACGGTCTTTCAGATCCGTGTTGCCCCGTGGTATGCATAACCGGCCCTTAAGTCTGATCAGATCATCATCATGAAGTCTGAAGTCGTATTTCTGACTCTCAAAGGTACCATCTGTCAGCTTCTGTCTGACCTCTCTCATGTACTCATCTGACCTCTGAGCCTCTCGCACCTCATCAACCAAGCTGGAGAAAGAAACTAGCGAATGGAGTGAGTGTGCTCGACGGCTCAGGGCGTCTGCTACAACATTGGCCTTCCCCTCTTTGTATTGGAGGTCAATGTCATAGTCTTTCAAGAATTCTAACCATCTTCTCTGTCTGAGATTCAACTCCTTCTGAGTAAATATGTATCTTAAACTCTTATGATCGGTGTAGATCGTCACACTAACCCCGTATAAGTAATGGCGCCATATCTTCAAGGCGAAGACTACAGCTCCCAGCTCTAAATCATGTGTGGGGTAGTTCTCCTCATGTTTCTTCAACTGGCGTGAGGCATATGCCACCACCTTGCCATGTTGCATGAGCACGCAACCCAGCCCTCTGCCGGATGCATCACAATAAACCTCAAAGCCCTCTGTACCGTCTGGAATGGTCAGAACCGGTGCAGTGGTCAGTGAGTCCTTCAAACTCTGAAATGATTTCTCACAGTCAGTCGTCCACAAGAACGGTGCATCTTTCTTCATCAGACTGGTCATCGGCTTCGCGACCTTGCTGAAATCCCTAACAAACCTCCTGTAGTAACCTGCCAGACCGAGAAAGCTCCGGATGTCGGTAACAGTCTTCGGCCTTGGCCAAGTACGTACGGCATCAATCTTTGCTGGATCCACTGAGATCCCAGCATCTGAGATGACATGACCTAGGAAAGAGACCTGGTCAAGCCAAAACTCACATTTGGAGAACTTAGCATATAGCTGGTTCTCCCTAATATTTCCAATACTCTCCTCAGATGTTCCTCATGTTCAACCTTAGATTTCGAGTATATCAAAATGTCATCAATAAACACCACAACCGACTTGTCCAGCTGCTCCCGGAACAAGCGGTTCATCAGATCCATAAACTTCGCCGGTGCGTTCGACAAACCGAACGGCATCACTGTAAACTCATAGTGGCCGTATCGTGTCCGGAATGCCGTCTTCTCAATGTCTCCCTCCTTAATGGCTATCTGATGATACCCCGATCTGAGATCAATCTTGGAGAACACAGATGCTCCCTTCAACTGATCGAACAGATCGTCAATGCGGGGTAGTGGGTACTTATTCTTCACTGTCACTGCATTCAGCTCTCTGTAGTCGATGCAGAGGCGGAGACTACCATCCTTCTTCTTCACGAAGAGGACTGGCGCTCCCCATGGTGACACACTTGGTCTTATAAATCCTTATCCAACAATCTTCAACTGTTCCTTTAACTCAGTCATTTCTGCCGGAGCCATGCGGTATGGTGCCTTGGCTATAGGTCCGGTACCAGGTAGCAGCTCGATGGTGAACTCTACCTCCCGAGTGGGTGGCATGCCGGGCAGTTCCCGTGGAAATAGGTCGGGGAACTCCGACACTACCGGTAAGTCGGGGTCGAACTCGGGGTCTCTCTCTATGTCCTGTACATAGCAGAGGTACACTTCTTCCTTTCTCCTCAATTCCTTATACATTGCCATGGCGGTGATGATCTTAGTCGAAGGCTCTCTGGGCCTCTGGCGGTATGATATTGTTACCCCAGACGGACTCCTGAGCAGCAATCTATGCTCGGCGCAGAGGATACGTCCCTTGTGCCGCTCCAACCAGTTCATCCCGAAGATAACATCAAATCCTAGCTCACTGAACTCAATAAAACTGACTGGAAAGTCTTCCCCCTTAATTCTGACAATGGCTCCTCGGTAGTAACGAGTGCAACGAACCTTCTCCTTAGACGGGAGCGTAACCGTGAAGTCGGGTAGCTCATCAGCGTCTAGCCCCAACCTGCTCGCGAAGATGCCGAGACAAAGGTATGCGAGGCCCCTGAGTCGAAGAGAACTGATGCCTCAATCCCATTAATCGGAAAGGTGCCGGTGAGGATAGTGCCGCTGGCGTCGGCCTGTGCCTCTGTAAGTATGCTTAGCGCACCTTCCGTACCGAGTCCATGACCTAATTGTGTTCACAAGCTTCATGAGTATTGATGGTATAACAAGAGTCGTAACAATTATATGAACAACACTGTTATTTTATTCATAACCATCCTTTACAACATGTGCTTAATCTTACATCTCATTCCTCATCTCATTCTAACATTACATGCTAATATTGTCTAAAGGTTAGGTTTAATCTCCCAGGTCTCATATGCGTCGCATTGATTACTGCTGACGGTGCTGTATTCAACTTGATTCTCTTAATCCCATGGTATAACATCCTTGATTCTCCTCCCATAACTAATACATCTCCGACTTAAGTACCAACTTATTCGCACGGTCCGCACGCTTCTGCTCGCCGTATAAAAACTCTGCATCATCCCCAATGGACCAAGACACTACGGGTATCCCTCTTTCGAGAGACTCCGTTGTCTCGTCTTTATCCTGGTGTAGTCCAAGTCGCCCATCCTTCTCGTAGAAGTTCACAATGCAAATGTCTGCCTGAATGTCTGGAATCGGTTCAGCTCCCAACTGCTGAGCGATTTCCACGACTTGTGTAATAACTGGATGGAACTCTTCGGGTATTCCCGGTGGTGAGACTCCATCTTGCATCCTCGTGGTTTGGTAATTCTTGGCATACGGATTCCAATCCTTGCCCAAGCTCATCATTTTTAACTTCATTCTTGCTCCCCCTGGGTACTCCGGTGTATAAAAACCTCCCGGTCTCATTCCTAGTTGACTGCATTTCCTGATGATGGCTATTTGCGCTTCGGGTGTCAGGTATCCCCTTAATAAGATCATACCTGGGCGGATAACCTGACATTGTTCGGTTGGAAAGTCTATGGTTTCGATGTCGGTGTGCTCCGGGTTAGGTGTAAATGGTATTGGATAGCAGATGTTGAAGCTTCCTAAAGTGGTAGTAGGTTATATCTTACTTAAGTTCTAATCTCATCTCATTTTACTTAACTCAATTATTCCCAACATGCATGATAATGCGGTAAGCAGGCAATTTTATTACTAAGTGGTTATAGCGGTACCTGGCCTCGATGAGGGTTCAGGCTCATCGTCCCGGTCCACCAAGTGTAGTGTGGGTCCTGACTTCTGGGTCACCCGTGGATTCTTGTCTGCAGCTTTGCCCCCTCCTCTGACCGTCGGATCCAGATCCCTGATCGGTCTTGGCCTTAATCTTAAAACTGGGTCTGTAATTCTTACTCTCCGGGTTCCCGTAGCACTCATATGCCCGGTGCCCGAGTACTCCACAAAAGTTACACTCCACCTTATTCCCCCTGCAGTCAACTCCGGGGTGGTCCCCCTTGCACCTCTGGCAATAGTAGTGCCGTTGGTAGCCACCTCCGGTTTCCTTACCAGTCTCAGTACCTGATTAAGCATCGCATCAGTGTTTGTGTCTCAATGTTGTCAACCATTCTTATTTACTCAAAATGTATTTCCTTACTCTTTGGCGCCCTGGAGCGCAGGGGCTTAGCAGCATAAGCATAAGTCAGTTTCAGTGGCTCATCAGTAGCCTTCTCCTTTTCCTCCTTTCCTTTTTGGTTCTGGTTCTTTTGGGCTTGAGGCTGGTACTTCTGTTTCTTGTACCCACCTTGCCCTTGGTATTCTGTACTCTTTCCAGCACTCTTTCTCTTGGCATTGTCCTCGTCCCTCAGCTGGACGGTTATCTCAACCTTAGCAGCGGCATGATAGCACTCCTGCTTCCCAAGGTATTAGTTCCTCTTATTTCTCACAAACTAAATCTTATTCACTTAATTATATCTTACTCATTCTTATTACCTGCAAGGTAGTATAACTCGTCGGCCCCATGCCGTAGCGGAGTCGGTGGCTAAGCCCGCCATAGAAGCGGTCCACCAGTATCTGGTCTGAATACCCAAGACCTGGTAGAAGACGGAGCAAGGCGGTGAACTCTGTGTAATACTCGTCCACCGTCATCTTGTCGGTCTGCTTAAGCGCATCCAACTGCAAGCGCTTCTTCGTCTGGACATGGGCGGGGTAGTACTTTGCTCGTAGCAAGGCGGTGTACTGCTCCCAGCCGAACTCTGGATTAGCCACATGCTCGGCCCTCACCAGCTTCCACCAATCGCCTGCCGCCCCCTTCAGATAGAAAGCAGCCAGGCGCACCTTGATCCCAGCAGGGACATCAAGGGTCTCAAAGGCGGTCTCCAGCTCGGAGATGTACGCCTCAAGCTTGGCGGGATCGGTCTCCCCCTTAAAGTGTGCGGGTCGAAGGTCTGCAAGACTCTTCACCCAATTTGGTTCCCTGGGTTGTGGCGGTGGAGGTGGTGCACCCACACCAGGCTGATAGCCCATGTGCCCTAATGCGGCAGCCACGATCTCGGCGATCGTCTGCCCTCCCGGTATCCCTGAAGCATCATCGCCCTGGCCAGACCTCGGCCTCCTCTAGGACGTCCTGCCATTGAACAAGCATAACTCACATTAGATTCGTATCCACCACTGTTTCGGTTAACGAATTTATAACGTCCGTAGACGGTAAAGACGATCCACACTTATTAGTGGTCATCTGACTCTACTCACTCTAACTTCTCACACCCTTAACCCATCACTTATTCCTTAACTTATATCCTAACTCGGTGGTTTCTTATGTCCGGTATTTCTTGATCAGAGCGTAACTACGCTCTGATACCACTTTTGTAACACCCCATCCTAAGCCAGTCGTGGTTATGCTACTTAACAAATTACTTAAACGTCGCAGCGGAATAAACTATCACCAGGACCTTGCTACGGTCTAACCAACAAGTAATACCGTTACTTAAATATTTACAATCACATATCCAATACAACACAACCGAGTTTAAAGTATTCTCCAAAATCATACAGTATTTCACAAGCTCATGTTCAACTACTAACTGACGGGTGCACAGGCGCTACCCGTACTCAAAATAAAGTCCCACCTAGGGCTACCCGCTCCTACTCTCGTGGTGTGACTTCATCGGCCGCTTACCTGCAAGTGTAAAAACAGCCCCCAAAGGGGGTCAGCACGAATGCTGGTACGACCCTCCCATGGCCCCCAAGCTAACGGGGCTACGACGACTAATTGTCGATAGCATGGAAGTTGATTAGCATAATAAGCATAATATGAAACACAATAAACCAACAACCACAATGAACATAAATAGCTCATAAGCAAATGAACGACTCAGGCGTTCCCTTAATAAGTGAGTTAGTTCTTAACTCCTTAGATCCACAATCTCCTTAACCTTATAATTGCCAACCGCTCCACTATTAGATTGGTTAGCCCTTAATTGGTTGCTTATCTTTGTAGGGCTTGGTTAACCCTAGCCGGTAGCAGTGCACTATCCGACGATAAGCTACCTTTCTTAATTTGTTGGGGATGTAGGCTTGATCCCCCCACGCCATCCTTAATGTGCCTCCCACCTCAAACAGTAGCCCGGGTGGTCGGGTCGGTTTGTTGACCCTAGGCGACGAGTCAAATGACAAGTCTTATTTGGAAGTCGGATCTGATTCAGATACCGACCTCCCCCAATACACATGTGCCGGTACCATTCCGGATTCCTCACTCCCACCCCAAGTTATGGTTAGTGAAAGCCTTAATTACCAAGTGTTAGTTAAACCTTGACGGGTAAAAACCAACAATCACCAATACTTAGTTCTTATCCTTAACTCAGTGAGTACTAAACTTAGTTAGCAACATTCTCAAGTCTCGTGGGTTAGTGTATAATAAACCTATTCACAACGAGAATAAGTATAACCGGTTGCATGCTTTATCTTGTCTTAGTCATAGCAAATAAACAGATAGCACACAAGCCGAGGGACACCTCGTTAGCAAGCAGGTCACAAGAAAGACTGTACCGTTCACCGTCGATCGTCCCGGTTGTTTAATACTCCTCCGGTTCCCAACTTTCAAGTCCTAAAATATCCATCCAACTTAAATGATTAAGTATCTAATACATTGCTTAACTTATTTATCTTATTTAACCCTTAGTGGTCCCCAATTAACACTTCTTAAGTCTTATAACTTAATCTTGCAACTTAACCTTAAGTTTATGAACTTATATTTAACTTAACTTAATCCCCTTAGGTTCTTAGGTTTCTAATCATCAATGCCCTCTAAATGGGGTACCATTAATACCATTAAACATTCTTAGAATTTAAGTTTTTTTTTTTAAGTGTTAAGGGTCGTCCGACCCACCGTCCGACCCACCATCTGGGTCGGACCCTTCCAGTAACTTTCGGGTTTGAAAAACTCCACATGTCCGACCCATGTCCGACCCAACCAACTGGGTCGGACCATTCCAGAAATTTTCCGTCTTCTAAACCTCATATGTCCGACCCATGTCCTCTGGGTCGGACCATTCCAGAAGCTCAACCGCCCTTTAAAACACACCCGTCCAACCCATGTCCGACCCAAGTCCTCTGGGTCGGACCATTCCAGAACCATTCACTGGCGTCTAACAGAGGCCGTCCGACCCAAACTTGGGTCGGACCCCTGGGCCGGACGCCACTAGAACATGCCCAAACATTGTCAAATCTTCACTAAACTTTTCCTCAAGCCTTCCAATGTGTTCTAACATCATTTAGACCCTTAAACCCACCTTAAATCATCCTCCAAACTCATTAAAACAACCTCCAAAGATCATTCCAATCCTTTACACAATTCTTACAACACTACCAACACTTAACACTTATTTCTTTCCTACATTTCAACCTCCCTTTCGCCTAGCACTTCTACTAGCCAAAAGTTCCCTCCTTAAGAACTTGACCACACCATATACACCACTTGCATCCCTCTTACACTTTCAAAGGTTTTCCTTAAATTTTGCCATGGGTTCTCTAGTATAGTTACATCCTAACACTTGGTTTTTCACCATCAAACAACCAAGATCACTCAAATTCTCATCACAACACCTTAACACACAATTTACACCAAAACTACACCACATCATTACATAGTGTATAAACTTAAATGCTTGGCACTTAGGCCCTTAAATGATGATAATCTTAACCACTGAATTTCCACATATATTTGCCTTTAACCTGCGAATACACACAACAAGGCTCCCATTGAAATGAAATGCTTTTTGTAATTCATCTCAACATTGTTTGACTATCTCTTTTCTCATTGGCTCCTTAATCACAAATTCACAAGTATAGTCATTGTTCTTTCTCCTAGGTTTTATAACCCCTTTTTCCCAATGTAAACTCTACACTAAGCTCATCACATATCTAAATCCCATTCCCTTAAACAATAAAACACCTTAAGGTAAGTAATTTACCTTGTTCTTTCCCAAGCTTTACAAACTTTCTTCCTTAGGTTTTTCCTTCCTCAATCTCGGTCACCAATATATATCTCCTTGCCAATGTTCTAACCAATATCCAATGACTCCAATGAGTACTAGATAATACATTAACCCTAAGGATCAAACCCTAGGTCAAAATGTGCTTTAAGGTATTAAGGTGATTGTTTTACCTTGGTTTCTCAAGACAAGCTTGGATATGAAGCAAGAAGGACCTCCTCAATCCTTTGAAGAGTAGAAAACAAGCTAGAACAAGGCATTAAAATGAAGCCTCATGAGCATGTATTTTCGGTCATGAAGAAAAGTGATGGAAACCTAGATTTTCTTACACTTTCTTTACCTTAAGAGAATGGAGAAGCCAATGGAGTCTCCAAACTTGAATTTCCTCCTCTAATAGTGGTTTGGCTTGGCACCAAATCAAAGCTCTTGAAGTTTTGAAAAGAAAGAAAGAGAGAGCTTGAGCTAACTAAGAAGAATATGTAATTTGTTTTGGTTTTGGAGCTAAAATGAGTAAGTAGTGTGCAAGGGAAGTTGAAGCTATCATGGGGCTGCTCTTCACGTCAATGGAGAAGGGAGAGAGCAAGAGAAACCGTGGGAACAAGAAAGAATGAAGAGAATGAAGATGTGAGGAGAGAGGTATACAAAGGTAAGATATTTATCTTATAAAGTAAATAGAAGTTTTGCTTTATAATTATTTGTTTACTTAATAACTAATAAAGGTGGTGACTCACCTTGTAAAAACCGGCCCCCATTAAGTAACAAGGGGTACTTAAGTCTTTGTTGACCAAATGTCTCACTTATATTGACTTATGTTATAAACTAGCTTAATTAAATTACTATTCACCAAAACAAGGCACATTGTTGTGAAATTTTTGATTTCCCATTGATTTAGACTTCCTAATGTGATACTAATTAGTACACATGATAATTAAAGAGTAATGATGGACATTTAGCCATTCAAAACCCATTTACAAGACAATTTTTCAAAAATGTGCTTTAAGACTCCTTAAAGCACATTTTGTGTTTTAACTTGTTTTCAAGCTTGGTTTTCTTTGTTAATTGATTTAAAATGACCATTAGGATATTACTAAGGTCTTAGAACAATATTTGGGTACTCACCCAAGTCTCTCCAAGCTTAGAGCACGTTTTTGCTTAAACTGCTCTTTTGGTGTTTCCTTATGTTTTCTTTGGTTAAAATGGTTCCTTAATGTTTCTAAGGCATTATTTAGCCTCCTTATAACTTAGTTTATCATTTAAACACCATATCTAAGTTTGGGGTATTTCACCATCCGTGACTACAGACCTGGTGTCTGCAACCACAGACGCTAATCTACTAATTAAACAAAGTCTTCAAAATTTTAATAGATTGAAATTTTCAAGGGTCTATGACCTTGGACCTAACCCTTAATGTCATCAAAAATTCAAAAATAATTTCCACCGCCGTCTAGGGCTGTTTATTACTTCGAACAGGACGTTCGTGACCTTGGACATGGTGTCTGTGGGTGAGGACAGCCCCGGATGGCTGTGTTAAGGTTGATTTCGTTGGTTTTTCTGCTAAAATATTATGGATATGTGCCTAATTGGATTCTAAGTTGATTAGAGGAAGAAAGTTTTCAAACTGAAGTGAAATTCAGTATGAAACTTAAATCACAAGTTATTAGGCTGAGAGTTAGAAAATATAAAAGATTGCACATTGAAACAAAATTTCTACAGAAAATAAACTTAGAAGGCTAGTGGAGATTGTAGGTTTGAGAATTCTGGGTTTGTTACCTTTGAATGCTCCACAGGATCGTCCATGCATGTCACAAATCTACGATTGGGTCAGTTTAGCTTTTTGTTTTGCTACGATTCCAGCTTCTGACTTTGCTTCCCTTGAGTTGTTCTTTATGTTTTTCTCCTTGTTTAGTGTTGGGTTAGTGATTGGAATTTTGAGGAAAGAACAAAGATTATTTTTTGGTGATTTTGATATAATTTTGGTATAAGAGTGTTTCAAAGTGGAAGGCGGATTGGTAGAGCTTCTTTCTGATCTTGGGAGAGTTTTGATGTGCCTGAGGTCGAAGGGGAATGTCCTATTATAAAGGCAAAGGGAAAATCCAATAGATAAAAGTGAATCTCTATCAAGAATCTAAATTATTTGGCTGGTCTACGTCTAATTTGCCCATGAACTTTTAATCATGGATGAAGAAGGATTTTTAAGAATTTTAAGAGTTGGAACCACATCATTTGGATAAACGAGTGATTTTTGTAAAATACTTGCAATCTGGCACTTCTCAGAATTCATAAAAAAATATTGGGACTTGTAAAATTCGAATTTCCAACAGGGTTATGCTCTAAATACCGTCCTCTATTATATATCAAAATTTCATAAGATTTCGAATTATGGGTATTTTTCCGAGGAGAGAAAATTTCAAAGAGTTTGAATTTTTCCCTTCAAAAATTTGGGTTTTGGCTGCAAACTGATTTGCCACATTAATGACAGTGGGTAAACATGTTAACCATGTGGAAATTCTATTTTTAGTAACTGTAGACCCTTCTTTCTATTTTGGATAGTTTGAGTAATTATAAAAGAGAATAGTTTATAAAAAATAAAAAACTGAATTTCCTGAATAAAAGGTTATCCTAAAAATTAGAAAAATACCCTTTGTAATGATTATGATGTTTGAGATATTGAACAAATCATATTAACATAGAAAGTACCAAAAATACCTTTGAAAATTCTTGACCTTATGATTTTTGACCATTTTGCCCTTACATTTGCCTTTGTGCATTATGACCTTTCTCGATGTTCAAAATGTTGGGTATAACATGATGTGTGAGGGAGGTGTCCAAGCTTGGTAATGACGGTTTGACCAATAGGATTGATAGGACACAATGTCAGAGTCGTGCATACTAGATCATGAGTGTTCTAGGTGTCGAGAGAACCTAGTTGGGGTTTGATCAGCTGATGAACCCGGCTGTCTATTTGTTGAGGACTTGGCTTCCTTTCTCGGCTGACTCCACCCAGCTGGCAAGACCGGCTTGCTACACTTAAATGCTTGATGGTCAGGGTGGGGTCCTTACTTGCCCGTTGTTGGCTCCTCATACGGATTCAAACGATATTATAGGGAATGAAATATGATTATTAGTTCTTTCTAATTACGTAGAAAATATGTCCCACTACTTGATACAATTGAAGTACCAATTATAATGCGTGGTTGCATGTTTTGAATGCTAGAGTAGTACGTTTATTGCAAAAAAAAAAAAAAAAAAAAAACAAGCTAGTTTCAGATAGTCGATCGATGATTAGAGAAACAACAGCATAATAACAACTAAAAAGGGGGCTAAAGGGTTTCCTTATTTTGGTAGTCATTAGATGAGGTTTCCTTTTCATAGGATTTTTGGATAGGACGTATATAAGATGGTTCCGTTGTATATGAAAGTTGTGTGGAATCAGTATTAGTATAACTTGTGGTATGTGGAAATTAAGTAGAGTACGTAATACTGCTAATTTAAAATTTGGTATAATGACAAGTCTTCGTTTTTGAACTTGCCACTGTTACAGGGATAATAACATTTTTTGACCATGATGCATGAAAATGTAAAGAAGATAATGAATCTTGAAAAACTGCAACGCGTGAGTGAAACTTTGGTCATTGTTTTAAGGAAACCGTGTGGACATAACATAATAATCAGTGATTTTCAATTCATAGGTAACACTTGCATTTTTATTTATATATTACGTATTATGTTTAAATTTTGGTGTAAAGTATGGTATTGATTGATAGTCCTATTGACCAATTTATTAAATATTAACAATTAAACTTTAGTTCAAAAAAAAAAAACAATTAAACTAGTAAGCGATATTCCCGCGGGCATGAGCATGACTCTCCTCATCCAGCGAAGCCAAGGATGATCGACCGACTAGTGAGAAGGGATTGTTTATTAAAAATGAACCCGGCCCAAAACTAGGTAGTAGTAGTATATTGTATGAAATAAATAATTAACAATAACACGATTGGTTAATATCCCTTCCAAACAAGGTGTCATTTCTCAAAATAAAAAAAAAATCATCCCCTATGATATGATATAAGGGAGACTCTCTCATCCATCACTCCCTTTCTTCTTCGTCGGCTTAGAGAGAACTCAACAACAGCACAGGAGCACTACAAGCCTAGAATCATCATCATCATCATCAAAGTAATCAAAGCAAGCATCAGAGTACGTAGATGTTCACCAAATTATTTATAATCAGTTCGTAAAAGATCGAGGCGCGCGCACGACCGGCATGGAAACAGTGAATTTGAATCTGAACAGGAGCGAGGTTGGGTATGACACCATTAATGAAGGTTTTGAAGAGAGAGGTAATAATTCATCGGAGAATAGTGGTGATTCCCTTCCTTCAACCACCGTTTCCGTTTCATCACCTAAAAGAAGGTTAGTTGGCAACTGATGGTCATATATAGGAGTAGTTTTCTTTTTAGTAGTATTATACTCTTAATTTTTCCAAGGCGGTGAAATTTAATCTCCGGTGTTGGTTTACGTTAATTTTTTTGATAAATAGTAGTCGGCGAGCTATACAGAAGAGAGTGGTGAAAGTGCCGATTAAGGATATTGAGGCTGCTGGTGGGAGGTTCAGTAAGGGAGATTGCACTACTCCACCATCAGATTCATGGGCTTGGAGAAAATATGGTCAGAAACCTATTAAGGGATCTCCTTATCCAAGGTACGCTATTAATACCAATTCAAAATTAACTTGTGATTATTGTTAATTAAATTGTACGTACTCTTTTTTTTTGTGTGTGGAAGATTCAAATAAACCAAAGTATTTCCAGTTTGTTGGATTTCCAGTTAATTATAAAAAAAGAAAACTTGAGATCGATTTCAATATCTAGCTAACAAGCTTTTCCCGATTGTAGACAAAAAGTAGAAGAGATAGATCGATTAGGATTAGGGGTCAGCCTGGGATTCAATTAATCACACAATCAATAAAAAAAGCTGATTAATCAATTATCTTACTTTGTTTTATAAAAAAAAATTAATTGCAGGGGTTACTATAGGTGTAGTAGCTCAAAGGGTTGTCCAGCTAGAAAGCAAGTGGAAAGAAATCGTTTAGATCCATCTATGCTTCTCATCACTTACTCATACGACCATAATCACTCTTTCCCTATTTCCACTAGAAACCACCACCACACCACCACCACACCACCACCCAAATTCACACCCATACTGATTCATGACAAAATCAAACCCACCCCACCACCACCACCAACATCATCACTCATGAACCCAACCCAAATAATTTCATCAATCACGAAACAACGACAACAACTATCTCACCAACTGCAGACGTTGAATTCACTTGGGCGGCTTTATCATCATCATCATCAACAACAACAACTTCAATGTACCTCACATCGACTATGAATTCCGATATCTATAATTACCCTATGATGGGAGAAGAGGAGGAGTCCGATCTCTTCGCTGATCTAGGTGAGTTACCTGAATGCTCAATTGTGTTTGGAAGGAAGGATGCCGGATACGAAGAAGATGATGAGATTCGACGGCGGAGACAGTGTAGTAGTTTTTCAACGACGCCATGGTGTGGTGGTACTACTAGTAGTACTGGATGAGAAATACAAAACACTCGATACGGCCTGGTCCGACCCGACCCGGCCCGCCCGTGATTTGAGTTTCATCACTTAATTTACTTGCTGTACGTAGAACCTTGCATCATCCTCCTCCTCCTATCTTCTTTTTAATTTTATTTTTTTTTTATGTTAAAAGGAATTTGTCGGTATCTGGCTTGGCGGGAATTGTTTATTGTTATACGTCGTTAATTTGGGAGGTAGCAGCCTTAACGTACGCCGTAAGATGACAGTTTCTCCTTAATTAAAACCTGTTCCGTTTTCTTCTCATACTACTAGTACTATAATAATAGGCAATGAATGTCGACGTTATTAATTACTACTATATTATTCACAGATTTGAATTTTTGATTCGTATCAAATTTAGCGTAAGCTACGGATAGGGTGTGGGGTCTCTTTCTAACTTATACTAATACTAAGTGAGGACCGGACGGAAGGAGCATCAATTTCTTAAGGCTACCTGCTGCATTTGCATATTGTTACCTTCTCATTACCAAACTTAAAATACAGTAGCAGTAAAATGAAGCACCAGCAATTGAGATCCGTAATCAGGTAACTCCAAAGTCTAAAGCATGCAACTTGGTATTAGTTATATCTGTAGGATCTTACAACGGTTGTTCTTAGTGAGGTTGTTACCCACGAGGAACTAGGTGCTGAGTAACAGTCTGACGACGAACTCAATAGTCAGAGAACATCAACAGAGGGAAGGATATTAGATACACGTGAATCCTCACTATATTAGCTCGTATCAAAACAGGATACACCCTCACGTACTAGGAGAACAGACTCTCCAAGCACAAACACGTAAAAACACTAGATCTCTAGGTCTCTAGTGATTCTACCAACGTATTATTAAAAACACCTCCTTTCCAGATTTTCTCTCAACAACAACGTCCCTCACCCTTCTCTTAACGTCTCCTATATATAGTTATCGATTTACATAAAACAATATCTTTAAAGATATAATTTCTTTAAAGATAAAATCCTAGTAACCGACTTAGATATTAAACAGAAAAGATATTCTCTAGATTATCTACTAAAGATAAAATCTGTGCAGAATATATTTAGGGACGGTTAGACACTGCGAGATCTTCTCTTGACGGCACCTCCCTTGGTCAGGTCAAGACTCAGATCTCTGTGTCTGTTACTGAGTTTGGTCAATCAAAACTTTTGCATTAACAATTTCCCCCTTTTTGATTGGGCAAACTCTGAGTCTTGAACTGATGCATGTTCCCCCTTATTCGCTGCTTCACTGCTTTCTGTATTCACCCATTGTCATCACTCAAAAACTTGTGTCTGGAACTGAGAACGTTCCCCCTGAATTATTGCATCTTTGTTCATCGCCAGATAGATTTAGACACACACACATATGTGTTCAAGACATCTTTCCCCCTTTTGCCGAATCAAAAAAGAAACTAAGGGATGAACCTCATAAGTAGGGGGTAATGGTGTGTCACAGACTGATCACTGAGAACAAGATGAAGAATCTGAAGGAGATAGAATGCCTTCTTGACGAAACTGATAGGACTGAGTAGACTTTGGTACCCAAATTTGTTTAGGCTCAACTGTAGGCACACACTTAGACTGAATTATAGGAACCCATCTTTTAGTGTGGAATCTGTTGGTTCTATATAAGCTTTGTCTTGATGATTCTTCACGCAATTGTTTTCTCAACAGTTTGGGACACCATCTTATCTTGTGTCCTAGTTGATGACAATACCAGCACGAGTTCAGTCTAGACTTAGAATGACCAGGTTGAGTCTTCAACTCTCTCGTCTTAGATTGAGTGGGTTTCTCTAGTTCAAATCCCAAACCGCACTTACTGGAGTTTTTATTGAACAACATCTGATTCAGATTTGCCTTTCCAGTATACCAAGTGGGATTAGTCTGTGTCTGAAGCTCTAACTTCCGATTTGCATCAGCTAACATGCCCGAGAGAGTTTCACATTCCCTTTTTAGTGATTTGGTACGATCTAAAAGGGAATTCACTTCTTCTTGTGCCCAACATGGAAGAGTGAGAACTCTAGTCTCCAAAGGACTAACAAAGTTGATCCTTGGCTTATCCAGACTCTCTTTGACACAGTTTTTGTTTTCAGTCGAAGACTTACTCAAATCTTCCACTTTAGCTTTGAGTTCTCTGATCTCAGTAACATACTCATCTACGTCAAAATCCTCATCTGAGCTAGTAGGACTTTCAAGACTCTTTATCTTGTCTTCCATCCTAACTATCTTATCCTCATACTCAAGTTTTTGCGATTTCAGTTTCATCAATGCTTCAGACAAAAGATCAAATAACTGTGTCTTTGACATAGAATCAAAAGACTCTTTCACATGAGTTAAACATACCTCATCTTCTGGGAGAGTCTTGTTTAACTTTTCTTCCGCCATAAAACAGAATTCCGTGTCCAAACTCATCTCATCTTCTTGGACAATTGCTGTCATACACACTTGATCTTCATTCTCAGGTTCTGAGTCTGTACCTGAACCATCTCCTCCCCAAGCCGCAGCAGCTGTTGTTGAAAATTTCTTGACCTTCTCCTGAAAATTATCCCTTTGTGGCAAAGGACAATTTTTGACCTCATGTCCAGGTTTGTTGCACCTGAAACAGATTATTGGACCCTTCTTTGATTTGTTACGATTAAACTTAGAATTCTGACTTCGCCGTCCTCCAAAAATCCTTCGAATACCATCAGCTATCTTGATAATTTCTTCCTCTTCACTCAAATCCTCTTCATCCGTACCAGCATTACTCTTCCAAGCTTTCAAGGCCAGATCTTTGCATGTTGTTGGCGAAGAGATTGCTCCCTTCATCTTACCTTCATAGACCATCAGCTCAGAGCCTAACTCCTCGAGGGACATTTTTGACAAATCTTGTGTAGTTTCGAGCAAGGTGGTATAACTTAGCCACGCTTTTTCTAGACTGTCAAGGCATCTCTCGTTAATAACCTCGTTTGAGAGTGTTACCCCAACAGCTTTAAGATCTCCCAGAATTTTCTCAAACCTTACCAAGGTCTGAGTTATAGACTCACCCTCTTGCATTCTGAAATTGTCAAATTGCTTTCTAAATTGTTTACCTTTAGCCTTTCTGATGGAATCAGTTCCTTCATAAGCTGTTTTGAGGAAGCTCCAGACTTCTTTAGCGGTGCAAATTCCAAGTACCTTTTGTTGATCACCCTCGGACAAAGATGAAACAATTACTCGCAAAGCTTGCTTATTTTTGCTCAGTAATTTCTTATCAGTGTCATTCCAATCCTTTTTAGGTTTTGATTTCGAACACCCGCTTCAATCACCTGTGGAACCAAGTCTCCTTCAGTAACAATTGTCCACAAATCATAGTCGATTGACATGAGCTGATCACCCATCTGTTCACTCCAGCAAGCATAGTTGAATTTTGTGAGATTTGGCGCTTTGACATTGTAGAAATTCATCTTCGATCACCCCTGAAGATTTCTCTTCGATTGCTGAAAGGGAACCGCTCTGATACCAATTGTAGGATCTTACAACGGTTGTTCTTAGTGAGGTTGTTACCCACGAGGAACTAGGTGCTGAGTAACAGTCTGACGACGAACTCAATATTCAGAGAACATCAACAGAGGGAAGGATATTAGATACACGTGAATCCTCACTATATTAGCTCGTATCAAAACAGGATACACCCTCACGTACTAGGAGAACAGACTCTCCAAGCACAAACACGTAAAACACTAGATCTCTAGGTCTCTAGTGATTCTACCAACGTATTATTAAAAACACCTCCTTTCCAGATTTCTCTCAACAAAACGCCTCACCTTCTCTTAACGTCTCCTATATATAGTTATCGATTTACATAAAACAATATCTTTAAGATATAATTTCTTTAAAGATAAAATCCTAGTAACCGACTTAGATATTAAACAGAAAAGATATTCTCTAGATTATACTAAAGATAAAATCTGTGCAGAATATATTTAGGGACGGTTAGACAGCGAGATCTTCTCTTGACGGCACCTCCCTTGGTCAGGTCAAGACTCAGATCTCTGTGTCTGTTACTGAGTTTGGTCAATCAAAACTTTTGCATTAACAATATCAGAAAGCTTACAAGCATTGTAACCCTAGCCATCCTCATAAACCAATCAATCCGGGTGTCATTGTTAGAATTATGAACACATCTGATGTGATGTCAATAGTAGAGTCCTACCCTTCTAATTCGTTTTAGAATAACATCTTTTCCGGATACAAAATACTTTCTCTACCCTTCTAATTCGTTTTTCCTCTACTTATGTCGTTTACGACTTATTACAAAGTCGGTTAATCTTAAGTGCGCGTGTAACACCCCTAACTCATAATCCCGTCTTAATCGCTTACTTAGCACAATCGGTACACTTAAACTGAACTTATTAGCAGTCGAAATAAATGTAAACTATTTATTAATACGGGTGCGATCGCCATTACTCACCCATGTGAGTAACTAGGCTTCCAATTACAACTAAACATCATTCAACAACGTTGTGATGACCAAGAGATAGACATCATACTATATATACAATATACTAATTCCATCATCTAGTGAGCAATCTATTTATCCAAAATCATAAACAACATCCATACATCCGAAATTATAATACAACAGTATAATCAAATAATAGTTTATAACTAACTACCCAAAGGTATCCCGCACTCCGGCTTCGATCTCGATTGATCACCTGTAATATGTTTGCCATAAAGGCCCAGGACAACCGCTGAATATGCTGAAGTGTAATATTCATGAACCCTTAAACTCTCTAAGTTAATTAGTCGAGTTGTCATGCGGTTCATTTACATGCTATTTCGTTTTAGCAGTACATAATAAAGAAACTGTAATGCAATAAACATCCAGCAGTCCTATCCAAATATTCACACACAATTCCACACACACTATGCACATATAATTAATACGATAAACAAGTGCATAAGGTAATAACACAAACGTTGTTTCATTTGAATGGTTCTCGTTTATTCGGCTTTCAAGGCCTTTGAATTGTTATCCACCTTACGAGAGTTAATTGAAGTCTCGTATTAACGTTTCTCAAATGTTTAATTACTTCCATTTGCTCAAAATTTAAACTTGGCAATTATTGTGTTAGAAACATGTCCTCAATCACTTACCCCTATTAACGGCGGGTCGCCAAAGACAGTAGCCATCCCCTTAACGGTGGGACTTCGATTCCTCCTTATTACCCCTATTAGTGGCGAGTCACTAAAGGCCGAAGCCATCCTCTTTATGTGGGGACCCCGTCCCATGATCAGTCAGATCTAATGGAATATAAATACGAGTGGACCTGTAATAGTCATCCACTCTATTGTGATCACAATGTGCAACTAGGATTCCCTTGATTTCCCATAATTACCAATCTTTCACTATAAAATTAAGTTTACCTAATATCTTTACCTAAGGTTCAACCCTAGGTGCTATAGTGAATATATTATCAATTTAGTTGCCCTTTTAGTCTTACACATTACCTAAAAGTCATCTAGGTCATCATTATGTTCGAATACATGTGCACATGAGAAAGGTGTTACCGTTTCTCTAGCTAAGTTAATTACTTAGAATGATTAAGGATACTGTAGTGTATCTCATTAATCGTAAGTGAGCAAATTCTTTAGCCGATAATTTATAATACATTATAATATATTCATATATTCCATATGAATTATAAAATTCCTATACTTACTACTAACTCCATAAAATGACATTATGATCATAGTTTAAATGCTATGTCATATAAATCCTCAACCTTATATTATAATAATCCTCAAAAACTCTATAATTCTCGGCATAGCACTCTAATTTTCCTTAATTACACTTGTGCCCATAAATGTTACCTAACTTACAATTTCATTATAAACCATATATTATAATCCTAAACTTTATTTAATTTAACTCAAGGTGCTACGCAAACTTAAATAATATTACTGAACAAACCCTAATGTCATTCCTTGACTTTCACTACATTTTCCTTAAATTACAAAATGGCCCACATATTTTATAAACCTCACAACTTGATTCCTAACTTATATCCTTTATACTCCTTCATTTTAAATATCAAAACTCCACTCAAAATTCTCCTTAAATTCCAAACAGACCCCTTGTTGGTATGTTCTGATTTTTACACCAATTTTTATGAAATTACAACTTGATCCCATAAGTTTTCCAAAACTTACAAATGACTACTAAATTCTCCTAAACTCATATTCTCATTTGAAATACCCCGTAATTAAAAATATTGGTTGATTAGGCTAATAATATTTTAGAAGCTTAATTATGCCTAAATAAACATGAGGGAACAAATCCCGAAGAAAACGGATCCTTAAAATGGATTAAAAGCACAAACGAACCTTAAAGCGTGTTTTTCGAGGAAACCGGGAAAACACGACTTTAAGGGGGTAAAATAGACTCGTAATGATTTTGGTCAACCAAATAGTCATTAATAAACATTAATGAAGGTTGAGAACCAATAAAATTAATTAAACGAGAAAATTCCGGAAAACGGGTTCCGGTAGTAAAAACTGTAAGAAACGAGAAGTTGTGGGGTGAGAGTGTAAATAAACAAAAACTAATGTGTCCACTTTTGCAAATAAAAAGCAAAAATCTCTGTGTGTGTGTGTGTATATATGGGGGGCCGATTCCCTCCTGTCGCTCACCTTTTTAATTCTCCTCTTATTTGCTAAAAGACAAAACAAAATAAGTAAAAAGGAAAAAGTGAGTACTCTCTCTCCTACTCCCCCCTCTCTCTCTCTCTCTCTCTCTCATTTTTACTCCCTCCAACCTGACTTCTTCTTTCTCCTCCCAAGCAGCCATGGCGATTTTATAACCCCCACACGACCCTCCTCTTCTCTCCTCTTGTTGAAGGCTCAATCCTCCTCCAAATGCAATAAAAATTACGCCATTGAATTCCCCTTGCAAAGGAGATCATCTTCCTCCTTTCAAAAATCAAAAACACCCACTTTCATCTCCATGGGTATTCTCCATTTGAAGGTTTGAGTCCACCATTAGAAGCTCCTTCTTCTCCTTGGTGTTTTGAGGTAAAAAGAAATTCAAAAACCCACCATTTCTAGCTCTTATGTGCATTATGAAAATTTCCAGATTTTGAATGCCTTGTTCCTTGTAATCCAGCCGGTTTTTGCTTCTTCCTTGGGCTAGAAACCTTGCTCTCTTGCTAACCAAGAACTTTATCTACTCATTTGAAGGTAATAATCTTTTCTAAACTCTAAAACACGTCTAAGTTCTAGGGTTAGTTAAGGATGGTTTGCTAAGTAGTTTTATGTATTGGTATGGGCTGTAGCATTGGAGTGTGAACTCCAATTGAAACCGATAACAAGGAGGAAAGGAAGGAAAAGAAAGAAGAAAGTAAGAGAAAGGAAAGGAAGAAAGAAAAACTAGAAACAACAAGGTAAATGCTCTTACCTTGAGTTGGTTTATGTAGTGTAGTGTAACAGATTTTGAGTATTAGAAATGAGTAATGTATATGGTAAGGAGTAGTAAGTATGTTGTAGTATAATGAGGAAGGTAGTGTAATAGTTTTGAAGCTTTTGAATGATGAATAAAAGCTTGGGAAAACTTTGGGTAATGAAGGTGTATGTGCAGGAAAGTATAGGGTATTATAGTGTGTGGAATGTTGAGGTAAAATTTGGAAATATGTATATTAATGTCTTTGGAAAACAGGTGTGCTAAGTGGTAATGAGTGAGCTGAGACAATGTGTGGGCAATGTTAAAAATATAGGGGAAACTCTGCCCAAATTTGTATGGAAATTAGAAAACTTAGTGGTATAAGAAGAGGGAACAACCTAGGAACTAACTAGGTGTATTTAGAGAGCTTAAAGTGTGTAGTTAACTACTTTGTAACAGGTTTGGAAGAGAGTTAAGTAATGGAAAGAACTTGGGTGGAAGGTAATGCAATTAGAATGCTAGGAGTGGCATTGGTAGAGGAAGTATTGGATGGTAGAAGTTGGTTTAAAAATTTGTAGCATAAGAGAAACAAAAACTGTTGCATGTGTTGAAAAAGAAGTGAGAAACATTGTGTAAGTTGATTTAGGAATGAGTAATGAATTAGATGGATCAATTAAGGCGATTTTGAGGGCCTAAGTAGTGTTAAAACATGTGGGATCACATGTAGGAAGATTGGGGAAACAATGGGCAAAGGAAGAATTGAAAACAGATTTTAAAATAAGAGTACTGGGCTGGACCAACCTTGGGGACCAAACTTGCAAGGTTGGTCGAGCCTTAAACTATAAAGACAGGAAGTCTTCTGACTTCGACCGACCTTGGGACTGAACTTGGCAAGGTCGGTTGAGTCGTAAAATTGTAAGCCCAGAAGTCTACTGACTTCAACCGACCTTGGGACCGGACTTGGCAAGGTCGGTCGAGGCATAAATTTCGAACCCAGAAACATACTGACTTGGACCGACCTTGGGACCTACCTTGCAAGGTCGGTCGAGTCTTAAATTTCCGAAACCAGAACTCACTGACTTGGACCGACCTTGGGACCGGACTTGCAAGGTCGGTCGGTCTGAATTTTTCCAGCGATGTAACTCACTGACTTCGACTGACCCTGGGTAAGGTCGGTCCAGTCAAAAAATATATATAAAATGATTATAGTAATCATATGTATATATATATGTATGTATATATGTACACGTATACATATATATAGTAGTATACGATTAATGGAGTAAAAATGGTAAGGAAGTAAGTACATGAGTAAGAAAGCAAATTTAAGAAGTAATGAGAAAATAACGATTTTTTATAATCAAGTATGGAATGTAAAGAACTAGTAAGAATACATTAGAAGTATTAATGAAGGAATGAGTAGGTCAATAATAGATTATTGACCATACAACCCTATGTATGTATAGGACTTGGATAGTTGGACCCCGAAGGAAGTCGGAGTTTGAATACGACGGTGAACGGTATGATTTCCTCATGCTCTGTATCCTAACTTGGTTACCCCGATTTGTGTTTATGTGATCACTCAAATAAGATAAATGCACGAATTTTTATTACCTTATGCACTTGTTTATCGTATTAATTATATGTGCATAGTGTGTGGAATTGTGTGTGAATATTTGGATGGACTGCTGGATGTTTATTGCATTACAGTTTCTTTATTATGTACTGCTAAAACGAAATAGCATGTAAATGAACCGCATGACAACTCGACTAATTAACTTAGAGAGTTTAAGGGTTCATGAATATTACACTTCAGCATATTCAGCGGTTGTCCTGGGCCTTTATGGCAAACATATTACAGGTGATCAATCGAGATCGAAGCCGGAGTGCGGGATACCTTTGGGTAGTTAGTTATAAACTATTATTTGATTATACTGTTGTATTATAATTTCGGATGTATGGATGTTGTTTATGATTTTGGATAAATAGATTGCTCACTAGATGATGGAATTAGTATATTGTATATATAGTATGATGTCTATCTCTTGGTCATCACAACGTTGTTGAATGATGTTTAGTTGTAATTGGAAGCCTAGTTACTCACATGGGTGAGTAATGGCGATCGCACCCGTATTAATAAATAGTTTACATTTATTTCGACTGCTAATAAGTTCAGTTTAAGTGTACCGATTGTGCTAAGTAAGCGATTAAGACGGGATTATGAGTTAGGGGTGTTACACGCGCACTTAAGATTAACCGACTTTGTAATAAGTCGTAAACGACATAAGTAGAGGAAAAACGAATTAGAAGGGTAGAGAAAGTATTTTGTATCCGGAAAAGATGTTATTCTAAAACGAATTAGAAGGGTAGGACTCTACTATTGACATCACATCAGATGTGTTCATAATTCTAACAATGACACCCGGATTGATTGGTTTATGAGGATGGCTAGGGTTACAATGCTTGTAAGCTTTCTGATAACTAATACCAAGTTGCATGCTTTAGACTTTGGAGTTACCTGATTACGGATCTCAATTGCTGGTGCTTCATTTTACTGCTACTGTATTTTAAGTTTGGTAATGAGAAGGTAACAATATGCAAATGCAGCAGGTAGCCTTAAGAAATTGATGCTCCTTCCGTCCGGTCCTCACTTAGTATTAGTATAAGTTAGAAAGAGACCCCACACCTATCCGTAGCTTACGCTAAATTTGATACGAATCAAAAATTCAAATCTGTGAATAAATATAGTAATTAATAACGTCGACATTCATTGCCTATTATTATAGTACTAGTAGTATGAGAAGAAAACGGAACAGGTTTTAATTAAGGAGAAACTGTCATCTTACGGCGTACGTTAAGGCTGCTACCTCCCAAATTAACGACGTATAACAATAAACAATCCCGCCAAGCCAGATACCGACAAATTCCTTTTAACATAAAAAAAAATAAAATTAAAAAGAAGATAGGAGGAGGAGGAGGATGATGCAAGGTTCTACGTACAGCAAGTAAATTAAGTGATGAAACTCAAATCACGGGCGGGCCGGGTCGGGTCGGACCAGGCCGTATCGAGTGTTTTGTATTTCTCATCCAGTACTACTAGTAGTACCACCACACCATGGCGTCGTTGAAAAACTACTACACTGTCTCCGCCGTCGAATCTCATCATCTTCTTCGTATCCGGCATCCTTCCTTCCAAACACAATTGAGCATTCAGGTAACTCACCTAGATCAGCGAAGAGATCGGACTCCTCCTCTTCTCCCATCATAGGGTAATTATAGATATCGGAATTCATAGTCGATGTGAGGTACATTGAAGTTGTTGTGTGATGATGATGATGATAAGCCGCCCAAGTGAATTCAACGTCTGCAGTTGGTGAGATAGTTGTTGTCGTTGTTTCGTGATGATGAAATTATTTGGGTTGGGTTCATGAGTGATGATGTTGGTGGTGGTGGTGGTGGTGTGGGTTTGATTTTGTCATGAATCAGTATGGGTGTGAGTTTGGGGGTGGTGGTGTGGTGGTGGTGTGGTGGTGGTTTCTAGTGGAAATAGGGAAAGAGTGATTATGGTCGTATGAGTAAGTGATGAGAAGCATAGATGGATCTAAACGATTTCTTTCCACTTGCTTTCTAGCTGGACAACCCTTTGAGCTACTACACCTATAGTAACCCCTGCAATTAATTTTTTTTTATAAAACAAAGTAAGATAATTGATTAATCAGCTTTTTTTATTGATTGTGTGATTAATTGAATCCCAGGCTGACCCCTAATCCTAATCGATCTCTCTCTTCTACTTTTTGTCTACAATCGGGATGTTAGCTAGATATTGAAATCGATCTCAAGTTTTTTTTTTTATAAAAATAACTGGAAATCCAACAAACTGGAAATACTTTGGTTTATTTGAATCTTCCACCAAAAAAAAAAAGAGTACGTACAATTTAATTAACAATAATCACAAGTTAATTTTGAATTGGTATTAATAGCGTACCTTGGATAAGGAGATCCCTTAATAGGTTTCTGACCATATTTTCTCCAAGCCCATGAATCTGATGGTGGAGTAGTGCAATCTCCCTTACTGAACCTCCCACCAGCAGCCTCAATATCCTTAATCGGCACTTTCACCACTCTCTTCTGTATAGCTCGCCGACTACTATTTATCAAAAAATTAACGTAAACCAACACCGGAGATTAAATTTCACCGCCTTGGAAAAATTAAGAGTATAATACTACTAAAAAAAACTACTCCTATATATGACCATCAGTTGCAACTAACCTTCTTTTAGGTGATGAAACGGAAACGGTGGTTGAAGGAAGGGAATCACCACTATTCTCCGATGAATTATTACCTCTCTCTTCAAAACCTTCATTAATGGTGTCATACCCAACCTCGCTCCTGTTCAGATTCAAATTCACTGTTTCCATGCCGGTCGTGCGCGCGCCTCGATCTTTTACGAACTGATTATAAATAATTTGGTGAACATCTACGTACTCTGATGCTTGCTTTGATTACTTTGATGATGATGATGATGATTCTAGGCTTGTAGTGCTCCTGTGCTGTTGTTGAGTTCTCTCTAAGCCGACGAAGAAGAAAGGGAGTGATGGATGAGAGAGTTCTCCTTATATCATATCATAGGGGATGATTTTTTATTTTATTTTTTGAGAAATGACACCTTGTTTGGAAGGGATATTAACCAATCGTGTTATTGTTAATTATTTATTTCATACAATATACTACTACTACCTAGTTTTGGGCCGGGTTCATTTTTAATAAACAATCCCTTCTCACTAGTCGGTCGATCATCCTTGGCTTCGCTGGATGAGGAGAGTCATGCTCATGCCCGCGGGAATATCGCTTACTAGTTTAATTGTTTTTTTTTTTTTTGAACTAAAGTTTAATTGTTAATATTTAATAAATTGGTCAATAGGACTATCAATCAATACCATACTTTACACCAAAATTTAAACATAATACGTAATATATAAATAAAAATGCAAGTGTTACCTATGAATTGAAAATCACTGATTATTATGTTATGTCCACACGGTTTCCTTAAAACAATGACCAAAGTTTCACTCACGCGTTGCAGTTTTTCAAGATTCATTATCTTCTTTACATTTTCATGCATCATGGTCAAAAAATGTTATTATCCCTGTAACAGTGGCAAGTTCAAAAACGAAGACTTGTCATTATACCAAATTTTAAATTAGCAGTATTACGTACTCTACTTAATTTCCACATACCACAAGTTATACTAATACTGATTCCACACAACTTTCATATACAACGGAACCATCTTATATACGTCCTATCCAAAAATCCTATGAAAAGGAAACCTCATCTAATGACTACCAAACTAAGGAAACCTTTAGCCCACTTTTAGTTGTCAGTATTATTATTATTATTATTATTATTATGCTGTTGTTTCTGTAATCATCGGCTATCTGAAACTAGCTTTTTTTTTTTTTTTTTTTTTTGCAATAAACGTACTACTCTAGCATTCAAAACATGCAACCACGCATTATAATTGGTACTTCAATTGTATCAAGTAGTGGGTCATATTTTCTACGTAATTAGAAAGAACTAATAATCATATTTCATTCCCTATAATCGTTTGAATCGTATGAGGAGCCAACAACGGGCAAGTAAGGACCCCACCCTGACCATCAAGCATTTAAGTGTAGCAAGCCGTCTTGCCAGCTGGGTGGAGTCAGCCGAGAAAGGAAGCCAAGTCCTCAACAAATAGACAGCCGGGTTCATCAGCTGATCAAACCCCAACTAGGTTCTCTCGACACCTAGAGCACTCATGATCTAGTATGCACGACTCTGACATTGTGTCCTATCAATCCTATTGGTCAAACCGTCATTACCAAGCTTGGACACCTCCCTCACACATCATGTTATACCCAACATTTTGAACATCGAGAAAGGTCATAATGCACAAAGGCAAATGTAAGGGCAAAATGGTCAAAATCATAAGGTCAAGAATTTTCAAAGGTATTTTTGGTACTTTCTATGTTAATATGATTTGTTCAATATCTCAAACATCATAATCATTACAAAGGGTATTTTTCTAATTTTTAGGATAACCTTTTATTCAGGAAATTCAGTTTTTTATTTTAATTATAAACTATTCTCTTTTATAATTACTCAAACTATCCAAAATAGAAAGAAGGGTCTACAATTACTAAAAATAGAATTTCCACATGGTTAACATGTTTACCCACTGTCATTAATGTGGCAAATCAGTTTGCAGCCAAAACCCAAATTTTTGAAGGGAAAAATTCAAACTCTTTGAAATTTTCTCTCCTCGGAAAAATACCCATAATTCGAAATCTTATGAAATTTTGATATATAATAGAGGACGGTATTTAGAGCATAACCCTGTTGGAAATTCGAATTTTACAAGTCCCAATATTTTTTTATGAATTCTGAGAAGTGCCAGATTGCAAGTATTTTACAAAAATCACTCGTTTATCCAAATGATGTGGTTCCAACTCTTAAAATTCTTAAAAATCCTTCTTCATCCATGATTAAAAGTTCATGGGCAAATTAGACGTAGACCAGCCAAACAATTTAGATTCTTGATAGAGATTCACTTTTATCTATTGGATTTTCCCTTTGCCTTTATAATAGGACATTCCCCTTCGACCTCAGGCACATCAAAACTCTCCCAAGATCAGAAAGAAGCTCTACCAATCCGCCTTCCACTTTGAAACACTCTTATACCAAAATTATATCAAAATCACCAAAAATATAATCTTGTTCTTTCCTCAAAATTCCAATCACTAACCCAACACTAAACAAGGAGAAAAACATAAAGAACAACTCAAGGGAAGCAAAGTCAGAAGCTGGAATCGTAGCAAAACAAAAAGCTAAACTGACCCAATCGTAGATTTGTGACATGCATGGACGATCCTGTGGAGCATTCAAAGGTAACAAACCCAGAATTCTCAAACCTACAATCTCCACTAGCCTTCTAAGTTTATTTTCTGTAGAAATTTTGTTTCAATGTGCAATCTTTATATTTTCTAACTCTCTGCCTAATAACTTGTGATTTAAGTTTCATACTGAATTTCACTTCAGTTTGAAAACTTTCTTCCTCTAATCAACTTAGAATCCAATTAGGCACATATCCATAATATTTAGCAGAAAAACCAACGAAATCAACCTTAACACAGCCATCCGGGGCTGTCCTCACCCACAGACACCATGTCCAAGGTCACGAACGTCCTGTTCGAAGTAATAAAACAGCCCTAGACGGCGGTGGAAATTATTTTGAATTTTTGATGACATTAAGGGTTAGGTCCAAGGTCACAGACCCTTGAAAATTTCAATCTATTAAAATTTTGAAGACTTTGTTTAATTAGTAGATTAGCGTCTGTGGTTGCAGACACCAGGTCTGTAGTCACGGATGGTGAAATACCCCAAACTTAGATATGGTGTTTAAATGATAAACTAAGTTATAAGGAGGCTAAATAATGCCTTAGAAACATTAAGGAACCATTTTAACCAAAGAAAACATAAGGAAACACCAAAAGAGCAGTTTAAGCAAAAACGTGCTCTAAGCTTGGAGAGACTTGGGTGAGTACCCAAATATTGTTCTAAGACCTTAGTAATATCCTAATGGTCATTTTAAATCAATTAACAAAGAAAACCAAGCTTGAAAACAAGTTAAAACACAAAATGTGCTTTAAGGAGTCTTAAAGCACATTTTTGAAAAATTGTCTTGTAAATGGGTTTTGAATGGCTAAATGTCCATCATTACTCTTTAATTATCATGTGTACTAATTAGTATCACATTAGGAAGTCTAAATCAATGGGAAATCAAAAATTTCACAACAATGTGCCTTGTTTTGGTGAATAGTAATTTAATTAAGCTAGTTTATAACATAAGTCAATATAAGTGAGACATTTGGTCAACAAAGACTTAAGTACCCCTTGTTACTTAATGGGGGCCGGTTTTTACAAGGTGAGTCACCACCTTTATTAGTTATTAAGTAAACAAATAATTATAAAGCAAAACTTCTATTTACTTTATAAGATAAATATCTTACCTTTGTATACCTCTCTCCTCACATCTTCATTCTCTTCATTCTTTCTTGTTCCCACGGTTTCTCTTGCTCTCTCCCTTCTCCATTGACGTGAAGAGCAGCCCCATGATAGCTTCAACTTCCCTTGCACACTACTTACTCATTTTAGCTCCAAAACCAAAACAAATTACATATTCTTCTTAGTTAGCTCAAGCTCTCTCTTTCTTTCTTTTCAAAACTTCAAGAGCTTTGATTTGGTGCCAAGCCAAACCACTATTAGAGGAGGAAATTCAAGTTTGGAGACTCCATTGGCTTCTCCATTCTCTTAAGGTAAAGAAAGTGTAAGAAAATCTAGGTTTCCATCACTTTTCTTCATGACCGAAAATACATGCTCATGAGGCTTCATTTTAATGCCTTGTTCTAGCTTGTTTTCTACTCTTCAAAGGATTGAGGAGGTCCTTCTTGCTTCATATCCAAGCTTGTCTTGAGAAACCAAGGTAAAACAATCACCTTAATACCTTAAAGCACATTTTGACCTAGGGTTTGATCCTTAGGGTTAATGTATTATCTAGTACTCATTGGAGTCATTGGATATTGGTTAGAACATTGGCAAGGAGATATATATTGGTGACCGAGATTGAGGAAGGAAAAACCTAAGGAAGAAAGTTTGTAAAGCTTGGGAAAGAACAAGGTAAATTACTTACCTTAAGGTGTTTTATTGTTTAAGGGAATGGGATTTAGATATGTGATGAGCTTAGTGTAGAGTTTACATTGGGAAAAAGGGGTTATAAAACCTAGGAGAAAGAACAATGACTATACTTGTGAATTTGTGATTAAGGAGCCAATGAGAAAAGAGATAGTCAAACAATGTTGAGATGAATTACAAAAAGCATTTCATTTCAATGGGAGCCTTGTTGTGTGTATTCGCAGGTTAAAGGCAAATATATGTGGAAATTCAGTGGTTAAGATTATCATCATTTAAGGGCCTAAGTGCCAAGCATTTAAGTTTATACACTATGTAATGATGTGGTGTAGTTTTGGTGTAAATTGTGTGTTAAGGTGTTTGTGATGAGAATTTGAGTGATCTTGGTTGTTTGATGGTGAAAAACCAAGTGTTAGGATGTAACTATATACTAGAGAACCCATGGCAAAATTTAAGGAAAACCTTTGAAAGTGTAAGAGGGATGCAAGTGGTGTATATGGTGTGGTCAAGTTCTTAAGGAGGGAACTTTTGGCTAGTAGAAGTGCTAGGCGAAAGGGAGGTTGAAATGTAGGAAAGAAATAAGTGTTAAGTGTTGGTAGTGTTGTAAGAATTGTGTAAAGGATTGGAATGATCTTTGGAGGTTGTTTTAATGAGTTTGGAGGATGATTTAAGGTGGGTTTAAGGGTCTAAATGATGTTAGAACACATTGGAAGGCTTGAGGAAAAGTTTAGTGAAGATTTGACAATGTTTGGGCATGTTCTAGTGGCGTCCGGCAGGGGTCCGACCCAAGTTTGGGTCGGACGGCCTCTGTTAGACGCCAGTGAATGGTTCTGGAATGGTCCGACCCAGAGGACTTGGGTCGGACATGGGTTGGACGGGTGTGTTTTAAAGGGCGGTTGAGCTTCTGGAATGGTCCGACCCAGAGGACATGGGTCGGACATATGAGGTTTAGAAGACGGAAAATTTCTGGAATGGTCCGACCCAGTTGGTTGGGTCGGACATGGGTCGGACATGTGGAGTTTTTCAAACCCGAAAGTTACTGGAAGGGTCCGACCCAGATGGTGGGTCGGACGACCCTTAACACTTAAAAAAAAACTTAAATTCTAAGAATGTTTAATGGTATTAATGGTACCCCATTTAGAGGGCATTGATGATTAGAAACCTAAGAACCTAAGGGGATTAAGTTAAGTTAAATATAAGTTCATAAGCTTAAGGTTAAGTTGCAAGATTAAGTTATAAGACTTAAGAAGTGTTAATTGGGGACCACTAAGGGTTAAATAAGATAAATAAGTTAAGCAATGTATAGATACTTAATCATTTAAGTTGGATGGATATTTTAGGACTTGAAAGTTGGGAACCGGAGGGAGTATTAAACAACCGGGACGATCGACGGTGAACGGTACAGTCTTTCTTGTGACCTGCTTGCTAACGAGGTGTCCCTCGGCTTGTGTGCTATCTGTTTATTTGCTATGACTAAGACAAGATAAAGCATGCAACCGGTTATACTTATTCTCGTTGTGAATTGTGTTTATTATACACTAACCCACGAGACTTGAGAATGTTGCTAACTAAGTTTAGTACTCACTGAGTTAAGGATAAGAAATAAGTATTGGTGATTGTTGGTTTTACCCGTCAAGGTTTAACTAACATTTGATAATTAAGGCTTTCACTAACCATAACTTGGGGTGGGAGTGAGGAATCCGGAATGGTACCGGCACATGTGTATTGGGGGAGGTCTGTATCTGAATCAGATCCGACTTCCAAATAAGACTTGTCATTAGACTCGTCGCCTAGGGTCAACAAACCGACCCGACCACCCGGGCTACTGTTTGAGGTGGGAGGCACATTAAGGATGGCGTGGGGGGATCAAGCCTACATCCCCAACAAATTAAGAAAGGTAGCTTATCGTCGGATAGTGCACTGCTACCGGCTAGGGTTAACCAAGCCCTACAAAGATAAGCAACCAATTAAGGGCTAACCAATCTAATAGTGGAGCGGTTGGCAATTATAAGGTTAAGGAGATTGTGGATCTAAGGATTTAAGAACTAACTCACTTATTAAGGGAACGCCTGAGTCGTTCATTTGCTTATGAGCTATTTATGTTCATTGTGGTTGTTGGTTTATTGCGTTTCATATTATGCTTATTATGCTAATCAACTTCCATGCTATCGACAATTAGTCGTCGTAGTCCCGTTAGCTTGGGGGCCATGGGAGGGTCGTACCAGCATTCGTGCTGACCCCTTTGGGGGCTGTTTTTATACTTGCAGGTAAGCGGCCGATGAAGTCACACCACGAGAGTAGGAGCGGGTAGCCCTAGGTGGGACTTTATTTTGAGTATGGGTAGCGCCTGTGCACCCATCAGTTAGTAGTTGAACATGAGCTTGTGAAATACTGTATGATTTTGGAGAATACTTTAAACTCGGTTGGTGTTTGTATTGTGGATATGTGATTGTAAATATTAAGTAACGGTATTACTTGTTGGTTAGACCGTAGCAAGGTCCTGGTGATAGTTTATTCCGCTGCGACGTTTAAGTAATTTGTTAAGTAGCAATAACCACGACTGGCTTAGGACGGGGTGTTAAAAGTGGTATCAGAGCGTAGTTACGCTCTGATCAAGAAATACCGGACATAAGAAACCACCGAGTTAGGATATGAGTTAAGGAATAAGTGACGGGTTAAGGGTGTGAGAAGTTAGAGTGAGTAGAGTCAGATGACCACTAATAAATGTGGATCGTCTTTACCGTCTACGGACGTTATAAATTCGTTAACCGAAACAGTGGTGCATGCGAATCTAATGTGAGTTATGCTTGTTCAAATGGCAGGACGTCCTAGAGGAGGCCGAGGTCTTGGCCAGGGCGATGATGCTTCAGGGATACCGGGAGGGCAGACGATCGCCGAGATCGTGGCTGCCGTGTTAGGGCACATGGGCTATCAGCCTGGTGGGGTGCACCACCTCCACCGCCACAACCCAGGGAACCAAATTGGGTGAAGAGTCTTGTAGACCTTCGACCCGCACACTTCAAGGGGGAGACCGATCCCGCCAAGCTTGAGGCGTACATCTCCGAGTTGGAGACCGCCTTTGAGACCCTTGATGTCCCTGCTGGGATCAAGGTGCGCCTGGCTACTTTCTATCTGAAGGGGGCGGCAGGCGATTGGTGGAAGCTGGTGAGGGCCGAGCATGTGGCCAGTCCAGAGTTCGGCTGGGAGCAGTACACCGCCTTGCTACGAGCAAAGTACTACCCCGCCCATGTCCAGACGAAGAAGCGCTTGCAGTTGGATGCGCTTAAGCAGACCGACAAGATGACGGTGGACGAGTATTACACAGAGTTCACCGCCTTGCTCCGTCTTCTACCAGGTCATGGGTATTCAGACCAGATACTGGTGGACTGCTTCTATGGCGGGCTTAGCCACCGACTCCGCTACGGCATGGGGCCGAGCGAGTTATACTACCTTGCAGGTAATAAGAATGAGTAAGATATAATTAAGTGAATAAGATTTAGTTTGTGAGAAATAAGAGGAACTAATACCTTGGGAAGCAGGAGTGCTATCATGCCGCTGCTAAGGTTGAGATAACCGTCCAGCTGAGGGACGAGGACAATGCCAAGAGAAAGAGTGCTGGAAAGAGTACAGAATACCAAGGGCAAGGTGGGTACAAGAAACAGAAGTACCAGCCTCAAGCCCAAAAGAACCAGAACCAAAAAGGAAAGGAGGAAAAGGAGAAGGCTACTGATGAGCCACTGAAACTGACTTATGCTTATGCTGCTAAGCCCCTGCGCTCCAGGGCGCCAAAGAGTAAGGAAATACATTTTGAGTAAATAAGAATGGTTGACAACATTGAGACACAAACACTAATGCGATGCTTAATCAGGTACTGAGACTGGTAAGGAAACCGGAGGTGGCTACCAACGGCACTACTATTGCCAGAGGTGTAAGGGGGACCACCCCGGAGTTGACTGTAGGGGGAATAAGGTGGAGTGTAACTTTTGTGGAGTACTCGGGCACCGGGCATATGAGTGCTACGGGAACCCGGAGAGTAAGAATTACAGACCCAGTTTTAAGATTAAGGCCAAGACCGATCAGGGATCTGGATCCGACGGTCAGAGGAGGGGGCAACAAGCTGCAGACAAGAATCCACGGGTGACCCAGAAGTGGGACCCACACTACACTTGGTGGACCAGGACGATGAGCCTGAACCCTCATCGAGGCCAGGTACCGCTATAACCACTTAGTAATAAAATTGCCTGCTTACCGCATTATCATGCATGTTGGGTGAATAATTGAGTTAAGTAAAAATGAGATGAGATTAGAACTTAAGTAAGATATAACCTACTACCACTTTAGGAAGCTTCAACATCTGCTATCCAATACCATTTACACCTAACCCGGAGCACACCGACATCGAAACCATAGACTTTCCAACCGAACAATGTCAGGTTATCCGCCCAGGTATGGTCTTATTAAGAGGATACCTGACACCCGAAGCGCAAATAGCCGTCATCAGGAAATGCAGTCAACTAGGAATGAGACTGGGAGGTTTTTATACACCGGAGTACCCAGGGGGAGCAAGAATGAAGTTAAAAATGATGAGCTTGGGCAAGGATTGGAATCATATGCCAAGAATTACCAAACCACGAGGATGCAAGATGGAGTCTCACCACCAGGAATACCCGAAGAGTTCCATCCAGTTATTACACAAGTCGTGGAAATCGCTCAGCAGTTGGGAGCTGAACCGATTCCAGACATTCAGGCAGCCATTTGCATTGTGAACTTCTACGAGAAGGATGGGCGACTTGGACTACACCAGGATAAAGACGAGACAACGGAGTCTCTCGAAAGAGGGATACCCGTAGTGTCTTGGTCCATTGGGGATGATGCAGAGTTTTTATACGGCGAGCAGAAGCGTGCGGACCGTGCGAATAAGTTGGTACTTAAGTCGGGAGATGTATTAGTTATGGGAGGAGAATCAAGGATGTTATACCATGGAATTAAGAGAATCAAGTTGAATACAGCACCGTCAGCAGTAATCAATGCGACGCATATGAGACCTGGGAGATTGAACCTAACCTTTAGACAATATTAGCCATGTAATGTTGGAATGAGATGAGGAATAAGATGTAAGATTAAAGCTCATGTTGTAAATAGGATGGTTATGAATAAAATAACAGTGTTGTTCATATGAATTGTTACAACTCTTGTTATACCATCAATACTCATGAAGCTTGTGAACACAATTAGGTCATGGACTCGGTACGGAAGGTGCGCTAAGTATACTTACAGAGGCACAGGCCGACGCCAGCGGCACTATCCTCACCGGCACCTTTCCGATTAATGGGATTGAGGCATCAGTTCTCTTCGACTCAGGGGCCTCGCATACCTTTGTCTCGGCATCTTTCGCGAGCAGGTTGGGGCTAGACGCTGATGAGCTACCCGACTTCACGGTTACGCTCCCGTCTAAGGAGAAGGTTCGTTGCACTCGTTACTACCGAGGAGCCATTGTCAGAATTAAGGGGGAAGACTTTCCAGTCAGTTTTATTGAATTCAGTGAGCTAGGATTTGATGTTATCTTCGGGATGAACTGGTTGGAGCGGCACAAGGGACGTATCCTCTGCGCCGAGCATAGACTGCTGCTCAGGAGTCCGTCTGGGGTAACAATATCATACCGCCAGAGGCCTAGAGAGCCTTCGACTAAGATCATCACCGCCATGGCAATGTATAAAGAATTAAGGAGAAAGGAAGAAGTGTACCTCTGCTATGTACAGGACATAGAGAGAGACCCCGAGTTCGACCCCGACTTACCGGTAGTGTCGGAGTTCCCCGACCTATTTCCACGGGAACTGCCTGGCATGCCACCCACTCGGGAGGTAGAGTTCACCATCGAGCTGCTACCTGGTACCGGACCTATAGCCAAGGCACCTTACCGCATGGCTCCGGCGAGAAATGACTGAGTTAAAGGAACAGTTGAAAGATTTGTTGGATAAGGGATTTATAAGACCAAGTGTGTCACCATGGGGAGCGCCAGTCCTCTTCGTGAAGAAGAAGGATGGTAGTCTCCGCCTCTGCATCGACTACAGAGAGCTGAATGCAGTGCAGTGACAGTGAAGAATAAGTACCCATTACCCCGCATTGACGATCTGTTCGATCAGTTGAAGGGAGCATCTGTGTTCTCCAAGATTGATCTCAGATCGGGGTATCATCAGATAGCCATTAAGGAGGAAGACATTGAGAAGACGGCATTCCGGACACGATACGGCCACTATGAGTTTACAGTGATGCCGTTCGGTTTGTCGAACGCACCGGCGAAGTTTATGGATCTGATGAACCGCTTGTTCCGGGAGCAGCTGGACAAGTCGGTTGTGGTGTTTATTGATGACATTTTGATATACTCGAAATCTAGGTTGAACATGAGGAACATCTGAGGAGAGTATTGGAAATATTAAGGGAGAACCAGCTATATGCTAAGTTCTCCAAATGTGAGTTTTGGCTTGACCAGGTCTCTTTCCTGGGTCATGTCATCTCAGATGCTGGGATCTCAGTGGATCCAGCAAAGATTGATGCCGTACGTACTTGGCCAAGGCCGAAGACTGTTACCGACATCCGGAGCTTTCTCGGTCTGGCAGGTTACTACAGGAGGTTTGTTAGGGATTTCAGCAAGGTCGCGAAGCCGATGACCAGTCTGATGAAGAAAGATGCACCGTTCTTGTGGACGACTGACTGTGAGAAATCATTTCAGAGTTTGAAGGACTCACTGACCACTGCACCGGTTCTGACCATTCCAGACGGTACAGAGGGCTTTGAGGTTTATTGTGATGCATCCGGCAGAGGGCTGGGTTGCGTGCTCATGCAATATGGCAAGGTGGTGGCATATGCCTCACGCTAGTTGAAGAAACATGAGGAGAACTACCCCACACATGATTTAGAGCTGGGAGTTGTAGTCTTCGCCTTGAAGATATGGCGCCATTACTTATACGGGGTTAGTGTGACGATCACCGATCATAAGAGTTTAAGATACATATTTACTCAGAAAGAGTTGAATCTCAGACAGAGAAGATGGTTAGAATTCTTGAAAGACTATGACATTGACCTCCAATACAAAGAGGGGAAGGCCAATGTTGTAGCAGACGCCCTGAGCCGTCGAGCACACTCACTCCATTCGCTAGTTTCTTTCTCCAGCTTGGTTGATGAGGTGCGAGAGGCTCAGAGGTCAGATGAGTACATGAGAGAGGTCAGGCAGAAGTTGACAGATGGTACCTTGAGAGTCAGAAATACGACTTTAGACTTCATGATGATGATCTGATCAGACTTAAGGGCCGGTTATGCATACCACGGGGCAACACGGATCTGAAAGACCGTATACTTAGGGAATCACACTACTCTTCAGTTTCCATCCATCCGGGAGCCTCTAAGATGTAATAAAGACATGAAGAGATACTTCTGGTGGTCGGGGATGAAGACAGATGTTACCGAGTTCGTCTTGAGGTGTCTCACATGCCAGAAGGTAAAATTCGAGCACCGACGAGGCGCGGATGGTACAATCGATGCCAGTTCCGGAATGGAAGTTCCATGATATCTCCATGGACTTTGTAGTGGACTTCCACCTGCTAGGGGAGGTCTCAACATGATATGGGTGGTGGTGGATCGCCTACCAAAGTAGCCCGATTCATACCGATGAAGGATACTTGGAAGGTGACTAAATTAGCTGATGAGTTGTTTGAGAAAGAAAATAATGAGACATCACGGGTACCAAAGACCATAGTGTCAGACAGAGATACCAGATTCCTTTCGAGGTACTAGAGAGCTACTAGAGAAGCGTTGGGTACAGAACTGAAGTTGAGTACCGCGTTCCATCCTCAGACAGATGGTCAGACTGAGCGTACCATTCAGACACTCGAGGACATGCTGAGGGCATGTGCCTTAGACTTCCAGGGCAGTTGGATTGACAGACTACATCTGATCGAGTTTTTCGTACAACAACAGCTATCACGCTTCGATCAAGATGGCACCATTTCAAGCGTTGTACGGTAGACCATGTCGTACACCGCTCTGCTGGGATGAGTCAAGTGAGACGGTCATTATAGGACCAGAGTACTTAGAGCAAGTTAGGCTGAAGTTCAGCAAATCAGGGAGAACATGAAAGTGCTCAAGATAGCAGAAGTCGTATGCTGATGTTCGACGCGGGACCTGGAGTTGCGGCGGGGCGAACAGGTATTTCTGCGAGTTTCACCGATGAAGGGTGTATTCAGGTTTGGGCAGAAGGGCAAATTAAGCCCGAAATTTGTTGGTCTTATGAGATTACGGAGCGGGTGGGCCCGGTTGCTTACAGGTGAATCTACCTGCTGAGCTGGGTAAAGTGCATGATGTTTCCATGTTTCACAGCTAAGGAATACATGCACCACCCCTCCCATGTGTTAGAACCTGAGAGGTTGACTTTAGAACCAAATATGAGATCCGTGGAGACTCCTCAGAGAATCTTGGACAGTAAGACTAGGGACACTCGCCACAAGTATGTGCGACTGGTGAAGGTTCTCTGGTCAAACCAGGATGTCGAAGAGGCCACGTGGGAATTAGAGGATAAGATGAGGGCGAGTACCCTTCTTTGTTTACTGACTAGATCGTCTGTATAGGGTCGGGGCGTACCCGTTTTTAAGGGGGGTGAGGGTTAGAGCGTCCTGCTTTGAGTTAGGAAACAAATTGCTTGTCGTTTGCTTGGTGTTTAAGATTGTGATGAATTGGTGTGAAGTGCTAAACTTTGGTGTTAAGATTGAGTTATGTATAATACTTATGTATTGTATTTGAGATTGACCTTTGAGTCTTGAGATGGTGAATGTGAATATAAGATATGATGTTAAGATTAAGGGAATTGAGTACCGTGAATGGTTAAGCATATATGTGAACTTTGGGGACAAAGTTCTTTTAAGGGGGGTAGATTGAAATACCCCAAACTTAGATATGGTGTTTAAATGATAAACTAAGTTATAAGGAGGCTAAATAATGCCTTATAAACATTAAGGAACCATTTTAACCAAAGAAAACATAAGGAAACACCAAAAGAGCAGTTTAAGCAAAAATGTGCTCTAAGCTTGGAGAGACTTGGGTGAGTACCCAAATATTGTTCTAAGACCTTAGTAATATCCTAATGGTCATTTTAAATCAATTAACAAAGAAAACCAAGCTTGAAAACAAGTTAAAACACAAAATGTGCTTTAAGGAGTCTTAAAGCACATTTTGAAAAATTGTCTTGTAAATGGGGTTTGAATGGCTAAATGTCCATCATTACTCTTTAATTAACATGTGTACTAATTAGTATCACATTAGGAAGTCTAAATCAATGGGAAATCAAAAATTTCACAACAATGTGCCTTGTTTTGGTGAATAGTAATTTAATTAAGCTAGTTTATAACATAAGTCAATATAAGTGAGATTTGGTCAACAAAGACTTAAGTACCCCTTTACTTAATGGGGGCCGTTTTTACAAGGTGAGTCACCACCTTTATTAGTTATTAAGTAAACAAATAATTATAAAGCAAAACTACTATTTACTTTATAAGATAAATATCTTACCTTTGTATACCTCTCTCCTCACATCTTCATTCTCTTCATTCTCTCTTGTTCCCACGGTTTCTCTTGCTCTCTCCCTTCTCCATTGACGTGAAGAGCAGCCCCATGCTAGCTTCAACTTCCCTTGCACACTACTTACTCATTTTAGCTCCAAAACCAAAACAAATTACATATTCTTCTTAGTTAGCTCAAGCTCTCTCTTTTTATCTTTTCAAAACTTCAATAGCTTTGATTTGGTGCCAAGCCAAACCACCATTAGAGGAGGAAATTCAAGTTTGGAGACTCCATTGGCTTCTCCATTCTCTTAAGGTAAAGAAAGTGTAAGAAAATCTAGGTTTCCATCACTTTTCTTCATGACCGAAAATACATGCTCATGAGGCTTCATTTTAATGCCTTGTTCTAGCTTGATTTCTACTCTTCAAAGGATTGAGGAGGTCCTTCTTGCTTCATATCCAAGCTTGTCTTGAGAAACCAAGGTAAAACAATCACCTTAATACCTTAAAGCACATTTTGACCTAGGGTTTGTTCCTTAGGGTTAATGTATTATCTAGTACTCATTGGAGTCATTGAATATTGGTTAGAACATTGGCAAGGAGATATATATTGGTGACCGAGATTGAGGAAGGAAAAACCTAAGGAAGAAAGTTTGTAAAGCTTGGGAATGAACAAGGTAAATTACTTACCTTAAGGTGTTTTATTGTTTAAGGGAATGGGATTTAGATATGTGATGAGCTTAGTGTAGAGTTTACATTGTGAAAAAGGGGTTATAAAACCTAGGAGAAAGAACAATGACTATACTTGTGAATTTGTGATTAAGGAGCCAATGAGAAAGAGATAGTCAAACAATGTTGAGATGAATTACAAAAAGCATTTCATTTCAATGGGAGCCTTTTTGTGTGTATTCGCAGGTTAAAGGCATATATATATGTGGAAATTCAGTGGTTAAGATTATCGTCATTTAAGGGCCTAAGTGCCAAGCATTTAAGTTTATACACTATGTAATGATGTGGTGTAGTTTTGGTGTAAATTGTGTGTTAAGGTGTTGTGATGAGAATTTGAGTGATCTTGGTTGTTTGATGGTGAAAAACCAAGTGTTGGGATGTAACTATATACTAGAGAACCCATGGCAAAATTTAAGGAAAACCTTTGAAAGTGTAAGAGGGATGCAAGTGGTGTATATGGTGTGGTCAAGTTCTTAAGGAGGGAACTTTTGGCTAGTAGAAGTGCTAGGTGAAAGGGATGTTGAAATGTAGGAAAGAAATAAGTGTTAAGTGTTGGTAGTGTTGTAAGAATTGTGTAAAGGATTGGAATGATCTTTGGAGGTTGTTTTAATGAGTTAGGAGGATGATTTAAGGTGGGTTTAAGGGTCTAAATGATGTTAGAACACATTGGAAGGCTTGAGGAAAAGTTTAGTGAAGATTTGACAATGTTTGGGCATGTTCTGGTGGCGTCCGACCCAGGGGTCCGACCCAAGTTTGGGTCGGACGGCCTCTGTTATACGCCAGTGAATGGTTCTGGAATGGTCCGGCCCAGAGGACTTGGGTCGGACATGGGTCGGACGGGTGTGTTTTAAAGGGCGGTTGAGTTTCTGGAATGGTCCGACCCAGAGGACATGGGTCGGACATGGGTCGGACATATGAGGTTTAGAAGACGGAAAATTTCTGGAATGGTCCGACCCAGTTGGTTGGATTGGACATGGGTCGGACATGTGAAGTTTTTCAAACCCGAAAGTTACTGGAAGGGTCCGACCCAGATGGTGGGTCGGACGACCCTTAACACTTAAAAAAAACTTAAATTCTAAGAATGTTTAATGGTAATAATGGTACCCCATTTAGAGGGCATTGATGATTAGAAACCTAAGAACCTAAGGGGATTAAGTTAAGTTAAATATAAGTTCATAAGCTTAAGGTTAAGTTGCAAGATTAAGTTATAAGACTTAAGAAGTGTTAATTGGGGACCACTAAGGGTTAAATAAGATAAATAAGTTAAGCAATGTATAGATACTTAATCATTTAAGTTGGATGGATATTTTAGGACTTGAAAGCTGGGAACCGGAGGAGTATTAAACAACCGGGACGATCGACGGTGAACGGTACAGTCTTTCTTGTGACCTGCTTGCTAACGAGGTGCCCCTCGGCTTGTGTGCTATCTGTTTATTTGCTATGACTAAGACAAGATAAAGCATGCAACCGGTTATACTTATTCTTGTTGTGAATGTGTTTATTATACACTAACCCACGAGACTTGAGAATGTTGCTAACTAAGTTTAGTACTCACTGAGTTAAGGATAAGAAATAAGTATTGGTGATTGTTGGTTTTACCCGTCAAGGTTTAACTAACATTTGATAATTAAGGCTTTCACTAACCATAACTTGGGGTGGGAGTGAGGAATCCGGAATGGTACCGGCACATGTGTATTGGGGGAGGTCGGTATCTGAATCAGATCCGACTTCCAAATAAGACTTGTCGCCTAGGGTCAACAAACCGACCCGACCACCTGGGCTACTGTTTGAGGTGGGAGGCACATTAAGGATGGCGTGGGGGGATCAAGCCTACATCCCCAACAAATTAAGAAAGGTAGCTTATCGTCGGATAGTGCACTGCTACCGGCTAGGGTTAACCAAGCCCTACAAAGATAAGCAACCAATTAAGAGCTAACCAATCTAATAGTGGAGCGGTTGGCAATTATAAGGTTAAGGAGATTGTGGATCTAAGGAGTTAAGAACTAACTCACTTATTAAGGGAACGCCTGAGTCGTTCATTTGCTTATGAGCTATTTATGTTCATTGTGGTTGTTGGTTTATTGCGTTTCATATTATGCTTATATGCTAATCAACTTCCATGCTATCGACAATTAGTCGTCGTTGCCCCGTTAGCTTGGGGGCCATGGGAGGGTCGTACCAGCATTCGTGCTGACCCCCTTTGGGGGCTGTTTTTACACTTGCAGGTAAGCGGCCGATGAAGTCTCACCACGAGAGTAGGAGCGGATAGCCCTAGGTGGGACTTTATTTTGAGTACGGGTAGCGCCTGTGCACCCGTCAGTTAGTAGTTGAACATGAGCTTGTGAAATACGGTATGATTTTGGAGAATACTTTAAACTCAGTTGGTGTTTGTATTGTGGATATGTGATTGTAAATATTTAAGTAACGGTATTACTTGTTGGTTAGACCGTAGCAAGGTCCTGGTGATAGTTTATTCCCGCTGCGACGTTTAAGTAATTTTTTAAGTAGCAATAACCACGACTGGCTTAGGACGGGGTGTTACAGATGGTGGCTAAACTTAATCTAATTTGACTCTCAAAACCCTAGTTTAGGTTAGTTTACTTTACCCTTGCAATTGCCATCAATAATTGTTATAAAACACAAAAATGATGAAGCTATCACACTTAGTAAATTAACGTTAGGTTATAGCCTTTAATGACATAAGTAAAGGAAAAAATAACTTTGAAGGGTAATGAAAGTAAGAACCCGCAAAAGATATTTACCTAGCCTGTGAACCCAAGACTCAACCTTTCCTAGTTTATTAGATTTAAAACTTAGGTACGATCCATAATAGGTTCTAGTGGGCTAAGTTATGTTTTAATAATTTTCATTTCAAAACATAATGTGAGATTGAGTTTTAAACCTTATCCTATGTGATTAAACGTCTAGGATCTGATCAGGTTCTAGATCAACTTATAACCTAAGTTTAACAACTATGCTATAAAATAATAATTATTAAAACCTAAGTGTGAGCCTCAATTTTTCGAACCGCTATCCTATGTTGATTTTTTTTTACTAGGATTTGATCGGGTTCTTGGTCAACTTATAACCAAAGTTTAATAACTAAGTCATATACCTATAATTATTAAATCCTAAGTTAGCTCACTATAACCTATTTAGAGCCTCCACCTAATTTTTACCAACGATAAATTAGGAAAGATAGAGTTTGGGTTTGGGGGCATGGTATTCAACTTTTCCTGGTTCAAATTACTTTCACTACCCTTCTAAGTCATTTTTCCTTTACTTATGTTATTTACGGCTTATTACCAAGTAAAGTTAACCTAAGTTCGTGGGTTTCTGATTTTTTATATTTTTGTAATATTTTTTGACTGAAAATTAAAGTGGAAATTGAAATTAACCAAATTATGGTTTTAAAGATCAAAATAGGTCATCTTTTTTCCTGCTCGTGGCCACGAATCTAATGTCCGAACCCACTGACCTTAGTTGAACTAATTGTACAGAAAAGTCAAAATTGTAGAAAAATGAGTTTTTGAAAAGTCTGGGGCCACGGACAGTCCATGGGCCCGGCCATAAGTTCGAAAAACTTAAAATTTGAAAAATAAAATAAAATCTTGCAACCATCCGAGACTGTTTGTGGCCACGAACAAGCCATCCGAGGGAATGAACTAGCCACATGCGGTGCCTTTCGTGCACATCCCAACGGTTTTTTTTGCTCAAATTTTATGGAGACATAGCCTAAAATATTCCCAATATGTTAGGGCTTGAAAGATTTCAATTTGACTTTGAATTTATACCAAAACTTAGCGAACTAGTTATTAAGTGAGAGTTAAAGTCGGGGCGATTGAGGTGATCCTTCATGTCGTGATTCTTTGGAAGCCTTGTTGATGCCGGTTCCGGATTGGATTCAACCCGAGCTTTTTACTACTGGTGATTGGTGGTGTTCTTCGCGTTTGATGGTAATTTTGTGGCTATTTGATGATTATGGTAGCATGTGAGTTGGAAAATGTGTTTATGTGGTGATTTTTGGATAAAAGAATCTTTTTAAACTCAGTTTCTAGTCAGATCTGCTTAGAAGTTTCAAGAAAATTATTGGACATTCGAACATTCAAAATTCTAAGGCTATTTTGCTATGAATGTCATCCTTTATCAGATGTTAAAATTTTAAAGCATTCTGAGTCGATTTGAGTCATTTTTAGAGGAGATAGAAAGTTTACAAAATGGCTTTGGAGCCCTGAAAATTATGAAAACACCCCTCATGTTGACCAAGCTGTCACCATTATCCCAGAACGTGCTAATCAATCCAAGATTCCATGCCCTTTGACCAAAATACCCTTTGTAGAGCTTGTGTCTTAAGATACCCTTTTTTGTGGGTGTCAAAATTTTGGGTATAACACTAAGTTAGCCCACTTTAAGTCACCACCTAAGTTTTAACCTAATTAATATAAAAGATCAGTCTTGAGTTTGTGGACAGGGTAATATAACTTTTAACGGGTTCAAATTACTTTCATTACCCTAGCTATGTTTCCTTAACTAATGTCATCGAAAGGCTTTAACCTATGATTGATTCGCCAAAGGAGACAACTTCTATTTTCTTGTTTTTTTAACATTTTTTAAGGCAATTAAAAGAGTAAAACATGTTAACCTAAACTAGGCTTTCTGATTTTGAATTATGTCAAATTTCACCTCTGCCCATGGCCTCAGATTGTTGTCCGTGGCCACAGACCTAGATCTACTAAATAAGACAGAATCGTAGAAATTGTGAAATATTAAATTTTCCTAATGTCTGGGACCTTAGACCTAGCGTCCGAGACCACGGACCTAACTATTGTGCAAAATATAAATGAATATACTTTGCTAACTAAAGGACAGTGATTCCAATCATTGTAGTACAACAACGTCGTACCCCCTTTTATAAAACCACAACACGTGAAACCCTATTCCCCAGGTGGCAGCCACAGTACCCAAAAGAAAAAATCACGTGTTATTATCTTTAGAAAAATGAAACCTTCAACACTCCTTGAGACCTAGTTTCCTTTCCACTACTAAAAAAACAGTGATACCGAGGGAAAAAGTCCTCGGAAACAGTCTAAAATTCGTCGGAAACATCGATTTACGAGAACTTTCGGAGGAAAAAGTGTCGTCGTAAAGAGCCTCGTCGGAAAAAAAAAAATTCCGACCAAATATGTACCCCTCGGGAATTTCCGAGGAAATGTTCTCGGAACTAGTGTTTCGACAATTTTGACTACCACTTGATTTCTGACGGATAAGGAGCTTTACAAGGAATTTCCGGGGAAAAGTCCTTGTAAATTTCCGGGAAAAAGTTCCTAGGAAATTTTCGAGAGATCGGTCCTTGGAATTTTCCGAGATATACTGTGGTCGGAAAATTCCGAGAGAATATCCTCAAAAGTAGCATCATTTCCGAGAAGAATCCTGGAAAGTCCTCGGAAAAAATGCTAAAAATAAAAATTAAAATCCAATAATACACTTCAACCCTGCTCTTACAAATCCGAATGTACCTGTAGTATATTATGCAACCTAACACCAGACATCATCATATGCACCACTTGGCATTATCTCACACAATTATACTAGTACTTCAAATCCAAAATCAACTCAAATATTAGACAAATCTTGAGTCAATAGGACATCATCCAAAAGTTTTGCAACACCCAAAAAAGTTTGCCATATCCAAAGGTAGGTAATATCCAAAAGTAGGAAATATCCAAAAGTTTGTCATATCTAGTACTACAATATAGACTATCAAGCATCACTTAGCCCATTCCCACTCCCACTCCCACTCCCACCCCGTCCACCACCTCATTCCAAACTGATTCATATTCAAGCTAGACATCTTGCTTGATATGAATTGTCCCCACATTGCCTCCATTTGTGCTTGAACCTTTTGCTGAAATTCAGCCTCTTGTGCTTGTTTCCTCTGCTGCAATTCTATCTCCTCATCTTGTCTCTCTTTTGGAATTCAGCTTCTTATGCTCTCACTGCTTGCTCTCTGTCCTCTATTTCCTTCATGCACTCATCCAAAGCCTTCTTCACGGTATCATTAACAATAGAACCAAGGTCTCCAGGTGGGGGGTAGGTGACACTTGGCTGAGAGCTGGTGTACTCCTCTGGAAAGTATGTCTTGGCACAGGTACCCAAGCCAAAAATCCGTCACTTTTTCTTCCCCTTGACAACTTTGAAGTACACACCTTTCTCATCCACAGGTGTGGGCTCCTCGCCCTCTCCAAGCTGCTCTTGTTGCTCATTCTGCATGGCCTCAATTGTGTTATACCCAAAATTTCAATCCCCCGGAGTAGTCTCTAAGGCATACGTGTTACAAAGGGCAAAAGGGGTCAAAAAGCACCAAGGCGGGATTTTCCAAGGACATTATCGGGATTTTCTATTTTCATATGACTTGTTTATTATCTCCAAACACTTCCAAATATCATAGTCATTATGAAAGGTATTTCATGATTTTCTGATAATATTTATTCTGGAAATTTAGCTTTTAATTCATATTATAAGCTAATTTCTTTAATTAACACATGAAATAACCTCAAAATAGAAATAATAAAAGGTTTCCAAAATTAAAATAAAATTGTCACATGGTTAGCATGACTACATACAGTCATAAACCTGAAATTATTTATTTGGAACCTTAACCTAAAATTTAAAAGAGAAATTCAATCATTTTTGCAAGTTTCTCTCTCCTATGGAAAATACCTAAATCAAAACAAAACGTCATGAAATTTTAACGCAAGATATAGGATGATTATTAGAGACTAATTCCGTTGGAATTTCGTTATTTCGACTTTCCAATAATAAGTTATGAATTATGGGAGATTCCAGATTGTGAGATTTTTATCTAATCGGTTATTTATCAAAATAACCCGATTCTAACTCTCAAATTTTTAAAAATCATCCTTTATTCTCAGTTAAAATTTCATAATTTTTATCGGCCTGCAACATATTTTAAAAAATCAGATTCCCTTAGAGCACAAAATCAGTGTTTTAGATAAAAATCTTGTTCTATCAACATGGCCTTGCTCTTTCTATAAAAGGACCTTCCAAAAACGACCTAGGGGGGAGGAGAACATTCCCATAGTCAGAGAACACAGCCGTCTACTTGCCTCCCACGTTTTCAACACTCCCAATACCGAAACTCTACCAAAATCATCCCTAAATCACCAAAAACACATTCTTTCTTCTCCCATTGAACTTCCAAGCATCAAAACACCACAAATACAGAACCAAAACGTGCTTAACAACACAAGGAAGAAGAGGTCAGAAGCTCGGGTCAAAGTCGAACCGGATCGGCCACCAACAAAGCTTTCAGAGATTCCCGACGTGAAGGAACAACAAATTTTCGAAATCAAAACAGGGGAAAAACCAAATTCTCTAACCCTTATGGTCTAAATACACTTCTGGTTAAAATTGCTAACCGAATTGATTTTTCCTTGCTTCTGAATTAAGGTTTGTTTATGTTTCTGCCTTCTAACTTGTTCGTTAAGTTTTGCATTAAATTCGATTTCAAATTGAAAACTTTCAATCACTAACATCTTGTACATCTTTCAGGCTACACACCCATAAAATTTGAGCTCAAAACCGTCGGGAACATCCCCAACGCCGCCGTCCGAGGGCGGTCCGCACCCACGGACGCTATGTCCGGGGTCCCGGACGCCTTGTCCGTAAGCCCGGACGCCCCCGGACGGTGGCGGTATTTCAAAATTTTCAAAATTTAGGTTTTCTAAAATAATGTCCGGGCCCACGGACATCCTGTCCGTGGCCCCGGACCTTGCAAAATTGCGTTTTCTGTTTAATTCGACTTTTATGTTCACATAGGTTAACTAGGGTCCGTGGGTTCGGACATTAGGTCCGTAGCCACGGACGGAAACAAAATTTGACCTAATTCTGCCTCCGAAACCCTAGTTTAGGAATCTTTAATTTTATTTTAATTTTCTGTCAAAAAATGCTAAAAAACACAAAAAAAACAGAAGCTCACGCATTTAGGTTAAAACGACTCGTAATAAGCCGTAATTAAACTAAGTAGAGGAAAAACAACTTCTAGGGGTAATGAAAGTAATTGAACCCTAATTAAGTCGAATATCAAGCCCCCGAACCCGAACTCTCCTTTCCTAATTTGATCTAGGTAAAAATTAGGTGGCGACTCATAATAGGTTCCAGTGAGCTAGCTTAGGTTTTAATAATTATTGTTTTATGACATAGTTATTAATCTTAGGTTATAAGTGGACCTAAAACCCGGCTAGATCCCAATCAATTTAATCAACATAGGATAGGGTTTAAAATCGAGGCTCACAGACTGGCGACTCCGCTGGGGATAAATTCTTAATTTTAACTTGTTTAATTTTAAGAAAGAGGGCTTAACTCGAAAATTGTTTATTTATGGCTTTTTACTTTGTTTGTTTACTTTCGTGCGCACTTTAAATTTTTGCACCCCTGCATCATATGAGAGCGAGGGTCCACACAAACCAGTCTCACCCCGGGACCCATCTAGGGTCCCCTGTCAGGGACTCACACCTTTTAGGTGATGAATAAGCGGGGGAAAAGAGGAGGATGTCGTCTAACCACATCCCCTTAATACCTGGGCCTTAGCCCCAAGCGTTTTCCTGGCAGTGTCCTTACCAAGCCCATTGTTTGGTCAGTCAAAGACCCGGCCGTAGACGCACACCTTCAGGTGATGTGAAAAAAGTGGGGAAGCCCAAAGAGAATAGCGTGCAAGCCCTATTCCTTTGTGGTGACCTGGGCCCAAGCCCCAAGCACCTCTCCGGATCGATCCATACCCGGTTGAATTTAAACATCTAGTGAGGACATGTTGAATTTGTGTGAGCCTCGTTTGCTTGTATGATCGGTCCATTACCTAGCCTAGGGTTGATAGGAACTTCTCCTACATTAACCTAGCCCAACCCGAATTGGCGGCTCTACTTGTTTGCGGCCCAGAGGTCCTGTTTGGTTTAATATGTGAGTCGTTCGGGCTTCAGCCCAAAAGATTAGACTTAGGTGATTTCTCTTCTGGCCCAATTTGAATTATCCAATTAGTTCTAGGCCCAAAAAAAGGAAATCCACATGAACTTGAAATAACTCACAAGGCCTGAAAATAAAATCTTTTTCAGCTTAGCAACCATCTTCTCTGGCCCAAAGAAAGTTAGGCTCATTTGTGATTTAGGGACCACTCCAGCCCATGTGCTTTGCTCTATGCCCAAACACATTCCGGCCCAAGGGCTCATTCTAGTCTAGGCAGACTTCTTATTCGGGCCCTGGCCCAAAACCCTAGATCTAGGTGTCACCTCTCAGGCCCCAGCCAATCAAAGCCATCTGTTTACATTTCAGTCCAAATTCCAGTTCATAGCCTGAGAGATACTTCAGCCCAAGCACCTCATTTTCTGGGTATCTTGGCCCACTTGCTTTCAGCCTAAGCTTGTTTCGATCTACCTTGTGAAGTGTCATTCTCACCTTAGTGTCTTTCAACCCACCTCCTCTTGTTATCTAATAATGGACTTCTTGGAAACAGGCAAGCCCAATCCAGATATGGCAGAAGGAGGAAATCTGATCAACACAAGGCCCAGTTGGCCGTGTGCTGCAAAGGTGCAAGGTCTTGGAGTCCATTGTCGAGGAATTGAGGAGTAAGGCTAATCTCCAGGAGACAAATCAGCACACTCTGGAAAAGCTTGTGGATGAAAATCTTAACCGTAGTTACGTCGAGATTGACTCCGTTAGAGCCCAAGATCCTCAAACACGTGTGGGGAAGGATGTTCCTGACAATCAGCTAGCTGTAGAGGTCAAAAGGGTTTTTAAAAGGATTGAGCGCATAGAGAAAGCCAACAAACCAGCTGGCTTCGATTATTTCTCCACGGCGTCGTATCCTGAAGTTGATCTTCCCCCAAAGCTGAAGCTGCCTACACTCACTTTGTACAAGGGTTCCTCGGATCCACAGATTCATTTGGCTATGTTTGACCGGGAAATGTCCATCTTAGGGCTCAACGACATGCAAAAAGCCAAAGTTTTCGCACGCTATCTAGACGAGACCCCTCAGCGTTGGTATCTCACTCAGAAGATGAATACCAAAACCTACGAGGAGGTTTGCGAGGCTTTCCTAAATCATTTCGAGTATGCTAAGAACCTCGAGGTCACCAGAATCGATCTGGAAGGAACTCGACAGAAAGACGGTGAGTCCACGTCTGACTTCATCAAGCGTTGGAGAAGAAAGGCTGCAGCCATGCCTACCAAAATGGACGAGCAAGAGCAAATCTGCATGATAATTGAGAACATGCGAAAACAACACAACCATGAGCTGAAATTTATGTACTTTCCGAGTTTGGACATGTTGATGGGACAAGTCGGTATTCTAGAGGAAAGGATTCATAAGGAAGGGTTGGAGCTCGAGTGTTCAAGAAACTCCGGCAGTGGCTCCAAATTATCTAAGCCAGGACCAGAAAAGGCTTATCTTCAGCCAGTAGCTTGCGCTCAAAGCAGTTTCTCAGAAGTGAATATGGTTCAACGACCTAGAGCTCCGCATCAAAACTTTAGGACGGTACCCTTACCATGCCGAGACTCATCGCAAAGAGAATTCACCAACATTGGCCGAACACCAAGTCAGGCGTTTGAAGAGCTTCAGAAGAGAAACTTGCTACAGCCCTTGGCCCCTCGGCCAGGAACCACTCATTTGGGAAGGCATCTTAATCAATTCTGCCACTACCATCAGTTGCCCGGCCATTATGCTGACAATTGCCGAGCATTGAAGCTCAAGATTCAAGACCTCCTCGAGCAAGGAGTCCAATTTTTCTAAGTATGCAGATCATTTTATTTATGGTTTCTTGCATTTTCCTAGTTGCTTATTTTCTTAGTTAGTTTTCAGTCACTCCGATTGTAATCTTTACGTTTCTTTCATGATTCATAAATAAAAATAGTTCCATATTCACAATTCCTGTACAAACCATTTTCATTCATCGAAAAAAGAAAAAACAAAGTTGTTTTTAAGGAAAAGGATCATGGAGTAATCATTCCCCGACTATGAAACAAAACGACTTGTCTTTTGTTTCTAAAAGGGTGAACATGCGTTGCCAAGCACCACAACCTATCCCAAAGCATCCAAAATAACCCACGAAGCGGTTCCAAATTCACATCTGTTTAAGTGTTGTCATAAACCCCAGGTCAATACTGGGGGCAATATGAGTTCGGGATCGTCATCTTTAATCTTTCGTTTAAGCGTGTGAACTAGTCTCTAAGTAAAATTCACGAGAGTGTCTTGAGCGGAAAAACCATAAGTGAACGAGCGTGTCATTTTTACACGACTCCGGTGAGACCACATACAAAGGAAAAGGTAAATGGCATAACTCCGACTGAAGGAGATAATTTGTAAATTTACTCTTAGACCTGCGAAAAGTAACAAAGAACAGATACACAACTATCAAGGATGACGAAGCACCTAGGTACAGCACCACATAGCCAAAAGCTTGCAACCCCTGTCATTAAACCCTAGGCACCCCCGCTGAGCCTTTCATATATCCCTTTTCGATATTATGAGCTCCACAAAATAACCCAGCCAATGATGAATGTCCGACCTGACGACCAAAGAAAGCGAGGAGCCCGACTCTCAGATAACATTCTCATCAGTCCAAAGAAGCAATGCCGCTATCTGCATGACAAAGCGATCCGTAAATGGTCCCAGAGTGACACAGGATCAAAAGAGCTCACATCAAAATAGCTCTCGAAGCCCAAAATTGGGAAACATAAGAACCCCAAAGGCAAAGTCAATAAAAGATAAAACAAAAAGGCAAACCCGAAATGCCTCGAAGAAATCCAAATGGTGAAAAGAGAAATGGTGTAAAGGACAACTTCAAAAGTCCAAGTCCAGGAGCTCGAAAACAATGTCAACATGAAGCAGTTAGACGACTTCAAGACAAGGAAGATGAATCTGAGAAAAGACGCAAGTTGCAGCTTTGGTCACCCATTTAAGCTCCACATACCTCAAATGTCCCTCCATGATCCCGTCGTCTTTCATCACACCCTATGGCCACGTTATAAGCTTTAAAGACTTCCGACTTGATAGTTGTGTATCTAATCACGTGAAAGTAACAGATCGAATGCGTAAATCTACCAAATGTCAAATTTAATGGTCTAGAGGTTGTGATCGTGAGCAGGAAACAAGTACAAGCATCAAACACGCTGAGTGTAGGAAGCACCACATCAAAACATAAGCCTTGACCCTGTGAGGACGAGACTCGTTCGCACGTCTAATCAAAGAAAATACTGGGGGCAATCGATCGGAACGATCGATTGCCATGAACTCTAGCTCAGATTGTCCTAAGGAAAAAATACCGGGGGCAATTGTTGGTTCCAACAATTGCCATGTCAACACCAATTGAAACCCAAAGCTTGAGCACCACCATCCCACCACAGGAACACATAAGCCCTTACCACCATATACACACTCTCAAGCCCGTTATTGGCCTTACCTCCACAAAAACATCAGGCCTGTCATAACCCTGACCACCATCCAAAATCACAGCCCAATCCCAGGTCTATCACAAATCCTGAACACCGGCAAAAGCCTTTAGCACCACAACAAACACCACACACTTCCACCAATGACATGTTCATTTTTCAAGAAACAAATTGCAGATATAAAATTTTTAGTCAGGAAATGATCATTTCACTTTCCTTTTTCAGTAGAGTCTTTCTCAAGCATTGCCATGTTTCGCACAATTTTCAACAGTTCCTTGTTTTGGGCAAGCTTCCAACAAACACTCTAGTTGCATTTTACATAACACCTCAACATTGCCATGTTTGGCACCTTTTCCAACAATTTCCTGTTTTGAACGAGTATCTTTCATATATTTTGATTGCATACATCTTATCATCATTGCCATTTTGGCACTCCAGTAATCAGTTTTCATCATTTGCAAGAGACCATTATCCTCCTAACTCATCTTTAGTTCGAGACCCAAAATCTGTGCGAGGCCCTGCAGTTTCCTCATTCAGTACGAGACCTAGCATCTTCATTCAGTGCGAGACCTAGAATCAGTGCGAGATCCAGCTTTTTCTTCATCCATTTAGTACGAGACTTGGCGCGAGACCCATCTTATTCATCAGTGCGAGACCCACCATCTTCATTAGTACGAGGCCTATTTTCTTCAGTGAGAGACCATACATCTTCATTAGTGCGAGACCAAGCGTCATCATCCAGTGCGAGACCAGTACGAGACCTAGTATCATCTTCAGTGCGAGACAAGTACGAGACAGAGCGTGATCTAAGTTGGCGGGGCAGAGGCAATAATTCCCCATCTTAATGTCAACTTCTTGGGAGAAACAACTAGTGGGTAGTGGCAATAAGTCCCCTTGGTAATCTAGAAGTGATCCCAGCACCCCAGTTGGTGGGCAGAGGCAATAAGTCCCCATAAGTATACCAACCAGGAGCATTGGAACGGGTTTCGGTCCCCAAAAGCATCCGAGCATCATCCGCATCATCAGCATCAGCATCATCAACATCAGCATCATCAACATCATCAGCATAATAAGCATCACTAGCATATCAGCATTCCTGCATCTACACATTATTTCATTTTCATCATCTTCAGGTAGTCAACGCCTTAGAATAGCTTGACATCTTTTCATTCAGTTTAGGTAGTCGACGCCTTCGAATAGCTCGACATAACTTCATCTTCGCTCATAGGTAGTCAACGCCTTAGAACCGCTTGACATTATTTCATTTTTGTTTCTCATTTTTAGGCAGTCAACACCTTAGAATCGCTTGACATTTACTTCGTCATTTCGTTTTTAGGTAGTCAGCGCCTTAGAATAGCTCGACACAATCCACATACAGGGTCTTTTAAGATCCCAAAATTTTGGGGTGTCACTCAGGCATCAACTAGTCTTTTCATCTTCATTAAAAAGCCTAGTTGACGGAGGGCAATCTGTTATACCCAAAATTTCAACCCCCCGGAGTAGTCTCTAAGGCATACGTGTTACAAAGGGCAAAAGGGATCAAAAAGCACCAAGGCGGGATTTTCCAAGGACATTATCAGGATTTTCTATTTTCATATGACTTGTTTATTATCTCCAAACACTTCCAAATATCATAGTCATTATGAAAGGTATTTCATGATTTTCTGATAATATTTATTCTGGAAATTTAGCTTTTAATTCATATTATAAGCTAATTTCTTTAATTAACACATGAAATAACCTCAAAATAGAAATAATAAAAGGTTTCCAAAATTAAAATAAAATTGTCACATGGTTAGCATGACTACATACAGTCATAAACCTGAAATTATTTTATTTGGAACCTTAACCTAAAATTTAAAAGAGAAATTCAATCATTTTTGCAATTTTCTCTCTCCTATGGAAAATACCTAAATCAAAACAAAACGTCATTAAATTTTAACGCAAGATAGAGGATGATTATTAGAGACTAATTCCGTTGGAATTTCGTTATTTCGACTTTCCAATAATAAGTTATGAATTATGGGAGATTCCAGATTGTGAGATTTTTATCTAATCGGTTATTTATCAAAATAACCCGATTCCAACTCTAAAATTCTTAAAAATCATCCTTTATTCTCAGTTAAAATTTCATAATTTTTATCGGCCTGCAACATATTTTAAAAAATCAGATTCCCTTAGAGCACAAAATCAGGGTTTTAGATAAAAATCTTGTTCTATCAACATGGCCTTGCTCTTTCTATAAAAGGACCTTCCAAAAACGACCTAGGGGGAGGAGAACATTCCCATAGTCAGAGAACACAGCCGTCTACTTGCCTCCCACGTTTTCAACACTCCCATACTGAAACTCTACCAAAATCATCCCTAAATCACCAAAAACACATCTTTCTTCTCCCATTGAACTTCCAAGCATCAAAACACCACAAATACATAACCAAAACGTGCTTAACAACACAAGGAAGAAGAGGTCAGAAGCTCGGGTCAAAGTCGAACCGGATCGGCCACCAACGAAGCTTTCAGAGATTCCCGACGTGAAGGAACAACAAATTTTCGAAATCAAAACAGGGTAAAAAACCAATTCTCTAACCCTTCTGGTCTAAATACACTTCTGGTTAAAATTGCTAACCGAATTGATTTTTCTTTGCTTCTGAATTAAGGTTTGTTTATGTTTTTGCCTTCTAACTTGTTCGTTAAGTTTTGCATTAAATTCGATTTCAAATTGAAAACTTTCAATCACTAACATCTTGTACATCTTTCAGGCTACACACCCATAAAATTTGAGCTCAAAACACCGTCGGGAACATCCAAAACGCCGCCGTCGAGGGCGGTCGCACCCACGAACGCTATGTCCGGGGTCCCGGACGCCTTGTCCGTAAGCCCGGATGCCCCCGGACGGTGGCGGTATTTCAAAATTTTCAAAATTTAGGATTTCTAAAATAATGTCCGGGCCCACGGACATCCTGTCTGTGGCCCCGGACCTTGCAAAATTGCGTTTTCTGTTTAATTCGACTTTTATGTTCACATAGGTTAACTAGGGTCCGTGGGTTCGGACATTAGGTCCGTAGCCACGGACGGAAAAAAATTTGACCTAATTCTGCCTCCGAAACCCTAGTTTAGGAATCTTTAATTTTATTTTAATTTTCTGTCAAAAAATGCTAAAAAAACACAAAAAAACAGAAGCTCACGCATTTAGGTTAAAACGACTCGTAATAAGCCGTAATTAAACTAAGTAGAGGAAAAACGACTTCTAGGGGTAATGAAAGTAATTGAACCCTAATTAAGTCGAATATCAAGCCCCCGAACCCGAACTCTCCTTTCCTAATTTGATCTAGGTAAAAATTAGGTGGCGACTCATAATAGGTTCCAGTGAGCTAGCTTAGGTTTTAATAATTATTGTTGTATGACATAGTTATTAATATTAGGTTATAAGTGGACCTAAAACCCGGCTAGATCCCAATCAATTTAATCAACATAGGATAGGGTTTAAAATCGAGGCTCACAAATTGCTTCCTTGAATTCATCCTTTAATAATAAACATATAAGTTATGTCAGAACAATAAAAAAAGTATACATAACAGTTGTGATTGACAAATTATGATTCAATTAACTTACAGCAACTTGTTTAGATTTTTCATTTGTCCATTGTTGTCCCCTTGCTTCTTTACGTGTGTGGGTGTACTCATACAAAGCGTACACTGAGGGTTCAATGCCATGCTGCTCAGTCTGAATTAGCCATCAAATTCCATCACAAGATATTGTATTAGTTGGTCATATATATCATTAACCATCAGAAAAAAGGAAATGTAAAAAAACTGCTACATTTTGAAAAGACTGGGAGAGGGCTGTAATGTGGCTGCAAAACAGCATCAAACGAAACAATCTCTAAAACAACATCAAACTAAAAAAACTGCTACATTCAGCCTCTTCATATATATCATTAACCAAACAAAACAATCTCTAAAAAGACTGTAATGTGGCTGTAAAACAGCAGCAATATTAGCAACAATGTACATGTTCTTTGTCATTCTAAACAGCTTGAATCAGACATAAACAATGCTCAAAATAACCAAACAAAACAATCTTTAAAAAGGTTGTAATGTGGCTGTAAAACAGCAGCAAACAAAACAATCTCTAAAACAGCAGTAAATTGAAAAAACTGCTACATTCAGCCTCTTCATATATATCATTAACCAAACAAAACAATCTCTAAAAAGACTGTAATGTGGCTGTAAAACAGCAACAATGTACATGTTCTTTGTCATTCTAAACAGCTTGAATCAGACATAAACAATGCTCAAAATAACCAAACAAAACAATCTTTAAAAAGGTTGTAATGTGGCTGTAAAACAGCAGCAAACAAAACAATCTCTAAAACAGCAGCAAATTGAAAAAACTGCTACATTCAGCCTCTTCATATATATCACTAACCAAAAAAACAATTTCTAAAAAGACCATAATGAGGCTGTAAATAGCAGCAATATCAGCAACAATTCATATGTTTTGTGTCATTCTTATCAGCTTGAATTAGACATAAACAACACTCAAAATAATCAAACGAAACCTTTAAAAAGGCCGTAATGTGGCTGTAAAACAACGACAATATCAGCAACAATTTTTATGTTTTGTGTCATTCTTATCAACTTGAATCAGACATAAACAAGGCTCAAAATAACCAACAATATCTACAATAGTTTACAACTACAAACATTATAAAATTCAATCTTTTCACAGGAAAATGGTTGTTATATTGTATAAGAAAATGTAATGGATTGCAAACACAATTTGATCATCAAGCTATGTGTATAATTAGTAACATGAGAGAACAAAAGGAAAATGATTACTTACCAAAATCTTCTTAGTGGAATAAATAGACCTCGAGCCACTAGTATGTGTGGCTAGACTTGAGCCATTAATACATTATTACAAACTATTCCCAATCATCGTCTTCACTAGCATCATCAACCTCTTCTTCAGATAACACCACAATCCCATCATCAGCTTCTTCTTCATTTATTGTTTTATTCGCATCTACTACCGTTTCACCATCCTCCATGCTATTTGCTAGGAATATCTTATCGATACCAATGTCAGTGGAGATTTCAAGATGATTCTCATTTTTGTCCTCCTCTTGCAATGAAGGAATTTGTGACTCAGCTGTTGTTGATTGTGGTATGTCCAGCTCACTTCTTGCCTTCACTTTGCAAACATTCCACCAATTGATCCTCTCTCGCCTTTTTGAGGGATAAGTACAATAATAGACCTGTCTCGCTTGTGCTGCAAGAATAAAGGGTTCATAGTTTCTTAACCTTTTAGTATGATTGATATCAATCATCTTATATCGAGGATGAATCATGAGGCCTGAAGGTTTTCTAGGATTAAACCATTCACACTTGAAGAGGACAGTCTTCTTCATTGGATAACCAGGATACTCCAACTCAAGTATCTCATCTTCCAATCCATAATAATCACTCTCTTCATTACCAGTATTCGATCCCTTAATGCATACCCCCTGTTCATTGTTGCCCGGTCCTCACCATAAGACTTTGTGTGAAATTTGAAGCCATTGACGTAATACCCACTGTATGACGTTGCAAAATTAATAGGACCATGGGCCAAACTCTGGATGTATGGGTTTGAGATTGTATCTGCACATGACTGTTTGTTGCAATATATTAGCTAGTATAAATCATTTGAACATCGTCTGATTCTTATGATAAACAAATTAGCAAAAAATTTGATCTTACATATGAGCGAAACCAGCTGCTAAAATCTATCCAAAGTTTAGCATTTAATGCTTGCTCACTGATTGTTGGATCATCTTCCGTAAGGATTCAAAGTACAAGCTGTAGAATTTATACTGTCATAATTTGATACTTTAGATGACCATATGAAAATACTTAGTAAGTAGAACATACCCAATGAAAGGGTTAACTTCTGGACAGTTTAGAAGCACATAAGTTTGAGTCGCTTTAGGTCTCTATCCTGAGGTGTCACCTTCGTGCCACGTCCAATTGGCTTGCCAGCTGGGCAAAAAATTGATATTCTTTGGTTATCACCAATACCATCATCAACATTAACCTCATTCCTTCGTAACCTCTGTGGAATGCTTGGCTCCCCATCTTCAAAATAAAATGAGCTAAACTTAGCTATTTCTTCCAGTAGATATCCACTACAAATGGAGCCTTCGACTTGATTTTTGTTTGTTATCTTCCTTTTAAGCTTTCCCAGATACCTATAATTGACAAGGGTAATCAATGATAAAAATGATTGATCGTTCTTACTAAAACACAAATGTAAGATTAGCTAGTGATATACTTAAGGGTATGTACCTTTCAAATGGATACATCCATCTATATTGTACAGGATCAGCTAGTTTTGCTTCAAATGGCAAGTGTATTGGAAGATGTTCCATTGAATCAAAAAAACTTGGGGGAAAATCCTTTCCAACTTGCATAAAATAATTGGGATGTTATCCTCCATCTTCTTAACATCTGCCACCGAAAGGGAAGTTGAAGTCAACTCTTTGAAAAAAAGGCTCAACTCTGTAATTGGCTCCCATACTAGTGGAGGGAGAAGGTGTCGACACGCAATGGGTAACAATCTCTGCATAAAAACATGACAACCATGGCTTTTCATCCAGTGCAACCTCAACTTTCTCAAATCAACACATCTTCCTAAACTTGACGCGTAGCCATCTGGAAACTTTAACCGTTTCACCCAATCACACAAAATTTGTCTTGCTTCTTTATCTATCACATAAGATGCCTTTGGATATTTTTTTTGACACTGGATCGTAAGCCAACTCTGGATGGTTACATATTTCATTTAACTTGTCCCTTGACTTTTTGGTGTCTTTTGTTTTGTCATCAACATTGAGAATCGTGTTAAAAATGTTGTCAAACACATTTTTTTCTATATGCATGACATCAAGGATGAAATACCCCAAACCTTAATATATTAATGAACTATCTAATTAGGATATACTAAGGCTAGAACGTGCCTTAGAAATATTAGAAGAAGTGTTAAACAACAACTTACTCCAAAACATGCTTTAAGAACAATTAGAGCAAAAGGTGTTTTAAAGAGCACAAATAAATTATGGAACTACCAATAAGTTCCAAGAAATTTAAATTATGAAATATCCCTAAGATTAGTAATACGCATAAAGCGGAGTTAGCATTTAAACCGAAAATGTACCTTAGAGCACAAACATGTGCTTTAAGGAAAAATGTGCTTTAAGCATGTATACGTGGAAAGAAAAGGCTAATGAGCCTAAATACCATAAAACAATAAGGGAACAACAATGAAATGGTCATAGGAGCCATTACGTATACACACAAATTAAGTATACAAAGTCCACAGTGAAACAGGTACTAAACTAACGAAAGTCAAGGAGAAACCACTAAACGACTTGGTTTAAATTGGAACGAGCAACATGCTATTTCATGAACAAAGTTTCTAAATGATTTAAATATATTAAGGACATATTTAAACTATCCAAAACAAATTGCATAATCAATGTGAACCCGGAAGCACATAAAATGGTGTTTTAAGGCATTTTCGGCTATGTAACATACCTAACACATGGTATAAGTCCTTATGTACAATATTAATACATCTAATATTACATAAATATAAGTTAGAAACAAAAAAAATCAGACCAAATGGTGCCAAATGCTGCCGACATGGTGATGAGTCATTAAAGGTGTTAAAATGCTTTTTACTTACTATTACACCTACCATGACTTTCCATGAGTGCCTTATCACCTTGTCCCCTGTGTAATTCATCAATCAGACACTTACCTATCATTATGAGAGCTCCCAAACTCGTAGATCCTCCTCCCTTTGAAGAAACATCACAAAAGCTTCAATGTTCTTAGATTAGAACCTTAAAGAACACCTTGTCTTGCACAGATCATAACTTTCCCATCTTAAGTCCAAATTACAAGCTTGATAGCTCGTTGGAATCCTATTTCGAAGATATTTCCATCCATAGCTCATGAGTCTCCAAACTCTAAGGAAAAAACCATGACGAACTTCCTTTGATTCTAGAGGTAAAACAATGCCTTATTGGAAGCTCTTTGTTCTTTGATTTTCATCAAGGCCGAGTGCCTGGGTTACTAACCCTCCTTATTCTTCATCTTATTCTATGATTTTAAAGCCAATTTCTCTAGCAAATTGCTGTCAAAATTTCTAAGGAAATCAAGCTTAAATATTAAGCTAATGGTTAATTTACAAGGTAAATCCTACAACTACCTATTTCAAGGTTCTAATTGTTGATCTATATATGATCTAACATATTGTTCATCTTGTTTATTATTGCCGAAATTATAAGTGTGTTAGATTTAATTTTTGACACATTAAATGTTAATATTTTGTAAATCTAAAATTAGATTTGTACTCCTTATGATATAAGCTTCAATATAAGCTATCATAATATACAAGAAAAATTCATATACTATGAATTTTCAATATAGCCAAAATTAAGGGGTTATTAATGAGTTAGAAAAATTATCTAACTTAGTTAAATTAAAGGAATTAGTGTAATTAAGAGTAATATGTAAAATTTAAGAGGTTTTGGTACCTAATGGTGATTGTCGAAGATTAATGGGGTCAATATGGAATTTTTGATAGTTTAGGTGATGAGAAAATAATTGTAGAATTAAGTTTACAATTTATAAAGAGTTTATAAGTATTATAAGGAAATTATAAGGTTTTTGGTATATTTAGAAGTTAATAAAGGATGATATATATACTATAACATTAGATAATTAAATCTGGTGATTTAGAGATGTTTAAAATTATTTTTGATGTTCAAAAATAGGTAGGTAAATTAGTTACGAAAATTAGAAATTAATTGGAGTTAAATTGGTTAATAAATGAAAGAATAGACCACAAGGATAAAATGGTAATTTTACTGGTCAAACATGGTCAATGACAGTTTATAAAATATTAGGATGAGTTAGAATAAAATTTATACCAAAAGGTTAGGTATTAAAATGTTTAAGGAATAAAAGGTTAAGTTAAATTAACTTTAGGGGTAATATTGTAAATTTTGGAAAGTTAGGGGGTTTGACCATAAAAGGCTGGTCAAACTTGGGTATGTTTTGTTAATTGACCAAAAGTATAAAAGAAATTAATTAAGAAAGACTTTGGAAGAAATTAGAAATAAAAATAACATGTTTAGAACTTATTATGAGTAAAATGGAAATTAAAAGGAAACTATGGGTAAGGAATGTAAATCACACATTTTTATGTGTTTAGAAGGTTAAGGAAATTAAATAAAGAATTTAGAAACAAGTTGTAAAAGAAACAGAGTTAAGACGGGGTTAAACGAGACCCGTATATAACTTAAGGTATACGAGGGGTATACCCGTAATTTAATAAGTATAGGAGAAATCAATACTTAAAGTATTTTAAAGAAAATACAAGTTATATTGGGAAAAAGAAATAAATACGTATGATACGGAGTATCATACGGACGTATACGAAAAATGTTGGTATACATGAATAGTACTCGTATACGTGAATAGTACCCATATACATGAATAGTACTCGTATACGTGAATAGGAAATACGTATACATGAACAGTAAAATACGAGACGTATATGTGAATAGTGAAATACAGTGAATAGTAAATACGAGGCCGTATAAATGAATAGTAGAATACGAGACCGTATAAATGAATAGTGAAATACGGATAAATAGTGAAAATACGAAAAACTAACTCAAGGTCCGTATAAGTCTAAAGTTGCTAACTGCGCAACTAAGTAACTGCTAACGACGTTAGTATGTTAATGAATTAGAATTGAGCTTGAAAACGCTCCTAAATGAACGAACCCGTTTAACGGTAAACTATTATACCCGGGTTAACCTAGGAAGAGGTTTAAGTTGAAAAGAGAACCGAACTAGTTCTAAGGCACAGGATACTAATACTAGTTCTGATTACAGATCTAGATAATCAGAGGCCTTCGGCGGATTAGGCGTACGTGGTATTAAGAGCTAGCCAATCTCCGGTGTACGGTATGGTTTTCTTGTAGCCTGCTTGCTAACGAGGTGTCCCTCGGCTTATGTGCTATTTGTTTATGTGTGCTGGCTAAACAAGATAAGCATGCACAACCGGAATATTATGTTTGTTGTGTGATTGTGATGCACTAACACAACTTACCTTGAGAACTTACTAACAATGTTTAGTAAAGTGTTATGTGAGAATAAGGAACACACCCTAATATTGTTTTATTAGTAACCGAAAGAGGTTAACTAACAAACATTGACTTTGAGACTTCTACTAACTGGAACTTGGGAGTGAGAAATCCGGGACTGACTCCGGTCATGCATGTTAAGGAAGGAGGTCGGCATCGACATCAGATCCGTCTTCCGTTTAACTTGTCTTATGACTCGTTGCCTAGAGTCGACAAAGAGACTCGACCACCACGGATGAATAGCTTGAGGTGGGAGGCAAATTCAGTTGGCGTAGGAGGGTCAAGCCTACACCCTTCATAACTTAAGAAATATTGTTTATTTAAACTAGTGGAGCTGATAACTCACTAGCTATGGTTAATAACAACCCGACAAAAATAAACAACGAACTAAGGTACAATCAATTCTAATTAAAGAACGGTTGTCTTAATTGAGATAAGATTTGAAATAAGGATTAAGATTGAGGTAAGATAAGAATGGACTAAGATTAAGAGAGATCATACCTTAAGGAGTTAAATGATTAACTCACTTATTAACGGATCGCTTATAAGTCATTCATTATGTGTGAACTATGTTTGTTCATATGTGGCTTGTTGTTTATTGCACTTCTTACTTATGTTGTGTGTCTAATCAACTCCATGCTATCGACAATTAGTCGTCGTAGTCCCGTTAGCTTGGGGGCTATAGGGGAATCGTACCAGCAAAGGTGCTGACCCCCTCGGGGGCAACTGTTTATTTTGCAGGTGAATAGCACAAGACGTCCGTCCTGAGAGTAGGAGCTGGTAGAGTACTTCGGGTTGCTTTTACATTTGTTACACGAGATGTGCATGTACACTCGTTTAGTAAATGGATGAGATGTTAGTATGATGTATTAGGATATGAGATACTCGGTATAAGTTGTGGTTTATGAATTGTATTGGATAGATGCTGAGTAATTATCCGGATAGTTAGACCGTGACTTGTAAGAGAATAGGCCTAGTTAGTCACGTGGGTGACTAACGGCAGTAACACCAATTTAGTAGAACTTTTCACTGCGTTGTTAATGAACGAGGTGGACTTAGGGCGACGATCACTGTATTTGGAGATGGGGTGTTACAAAAAGTGGTATCAGAGCGTAGTTACGCTCTAATGATTGGAAATTACCGAGCTTAGGAATTACCGAGTTAGGAATAGTAGACTTTGGGATAAGGGTTGAGTATTAGTGAGAGAGGTGTGTTAGTTAGGATTCCTCGATGTGTATCGGATATCTATAATACCTGACCCGCCCTCCGCGCCCCTGGTTCTAAGATACCGGAAATGAACGCCAGAGAGATGACAAGCTTTCTCTTACTCGGGAAAACCCGATCTGGTAATTACTTTGCATTATGCAATACGAGAAGTGCCTCGTGCAATAGTCTTTCAAGACTTGAAGGTCCTAATTGGAGCGCAACGTTGAAACAGGCGCTACCAACGGAATCCTACCAATGAGAAAATAATAATTACCGGCAACTTGGGTCGACATGCTACGCAATCGATATAACCCCGTCATACCAGTAAGAAGAAAAGCACTACGAGTGCAATGAAAGGACAAGAGAAGCGACAGAAAAACCGGACAACAATCCAAGGGAGCAATAACAACGGGATAATACCGCGCAAGAGCATAGGGACTACCTAAAAGTCAATTATGCAGCGGGTAACTCCGAACTTACACAAAAAAGGGGGTTGCAAAGACCTAACTGCAATAGCCTAGACGACTATGAATGCATATGCAAGTCATACTCCAAGGTAGGACTACAACGTAGTGCCTAAGGAGAGTCAATACTCGATAACCATGATGAAGGTGTGGAAACGAGAGTGAGAACCAAGGCTAAAGTGAAAGAAAAAGGGGTCCCCTCATAAAGAGGAATACCCTGATAAGTAACTATACTAACAAAAGCAGTCAGGAAACTCCCAGATAATCAATTAACCAAAGCCAAAAAGGGCAAAGAAGGAGTCCCATGGACTACCACCTACATGGAGTTTAGGAGAATGTACCATTACCGACGTACACAGTACCGATAGCCCATCTTGCATGGCGCACTTGCCAAGGCAAGTGCTGCCGCAATGAAGCTATACGGGAAGCCGTGAAGACCAAATGGTAAAAACCAAGGATATAATACATATTAACACCGGATTACAATTCCTTAAGACTGAAGAGTGAAACATTAGGAGGGCCTGACGGCCTAACCATGACAACTAAATCAATACACTAGTCAGCAGGGAGCTGGGCTTGGTCAGGAAACTAAACAATGTGAGCATCAACAATAGACAACCGACACTACAGGTAAGAACATCACCCCAAAACCAAGCCTAACCTTGAATGGAAGAACCGAAGAGATTACTCAACAATGTGAGAAGACTAGAGGTAAGTAATAACCTACAAGGAAGGTATTACGACATACAATGAAGATGGAGGACATAACAACTTTCAATAAAAACGGGATGAACTCCCAGAATAATACCATTAACAACACTCTTCATTGAAGATGTTGATAAACCCCAGAAACAGAATCAGAGAAAATAAATTTAAGCAATGACCTACCTAGGATCAAAGACGTGCAATCACAAAAGAGAGAACCTCAAAAGGACTACACCGTAGAGTTGGTATAGTTGAGCAGAAAAAGACCCATAAACGATGGTTAGTATTGCTTGCCTAACTCATTAACACCCAAGTATGATTAGTCATTAACGGGTGGCGTAGTCAACGAAAGTTGAACAAAGTACTGACATGACAGCACATGATAGCCAGGGTGAATATCCGATTTAGACACCGGAAGGCAGAGGCCTAATGAAAACGAATTCTTAATTGCTAAAAGACGCAAGTCTATGAGAGCGAAGGTATTGTAGCAGACACGGATTAACATTGGATTACCTAAGTGAACTTCCACAGCAGGAAGCGAGATACAACAACTTATTGTGAAACCCGATAGTACATCCAAAGATGTGACCCAACATTGACAGAGTTCAGAGAACAAGAGAATTACGAGGATCACCTACAGATGATTAAGAATACAACAGTGAACCGAACACCTGCTCACACTTGAGAGTAATCAAGCATTAAGGGCCTACGAGCCAAGGATGTTAAATACATCAGAGCTCGAGGCGCAGGAAAGCATAAAAAGGCTTATCTAGGCCATGAATGAACTACAACTCGTACATACGAGTGGTTATGAAAACCTATACTAAATTGAGGAGGAATTGCCAGAAAAGGGCACCAATGAGAATAGAGAGATGATACAATGACGGAGGTGGAGAACGAACCACTCTATTTAGGGTGGGGATACCTCTCCTTGTTGTGAGGCCTTGAGTGGGAATTTACCCCTCGAAATGGGCTTTCACTTATTTGAGATAGAATACAACCTACAAATAAACTTGAAATTTGAAGCAATTATCTTCGAGCTGAATGATAACAATCTTACAGTATGATGCGACAACCGCCTTACATTAAACCTGGGGAACTCCCGGTGTGTTTACACCATGAAGGGGATTGAATATAAGACAAGACGTTGAAGTAAAACGACCGAAGAATCACGCCATCAATGGGCAATATAAGAAAGCTAAAGCTACTTCGGTAGTGGAGGCCATGAGAATAATACCTGTAAGTTGATTAAGTTATGGTGCGCAGCAAAGCGACCATTACATATGTAAACCATCAAGTATTGACATGAAAGCAATCAAATTTATGAATTAAAACCCAATGTAAGTAGAGTGATGAAATGGGAGACAGACTGTGCAGTAACGTCAGTAGTCTGGACCATGTGATGAAAGGTTTCACAGGAAGCACACTGTCCTTTCCGTAAGGGACTGGAAGTGCATTCCTAGTGGATCGACATGAGAAATGAGATAAGAAGCTCTAAGGAAAGAAACCTCAAATTACTAAAGGATCGAGTCCGTACTAAATACAGAAGGTATAATGCAGTTATGAACCCAGTAGATGGATATTCCTTGATTAAGTTCAAGAAGAACGACATGTGCGTTATCATGGAATGATGAAAGAGGAGATCGACAATAGAATACTTCACAAATTAGCTGTAACTAAGCGTGTGACGAACACTACGAGTACTTAAACGAGATGTGGGACGACCGCACTCCAAAGGAGCTTGTGGGCCTGAGACTTAATTGTAAGTTAGTCGGGTAAGTAGCAATGTATCAGTAAGGTACCCCATATATGTAAACGAGAAGTGTAAGAAACGCGAGAAGTAGTCGACTTCGTACGACAGTCAGTGATGCACACTCACACCAGAACAGCAATTTATGCACATTGAGGAGGAAGAACTCAGTTAAACCAATGAGATTAAAAGAGTCAGAGAACTCATTCCAGGAGGAAACAATTAAGAGTTATGAAGTGCGAGGAGCACTGATTACTAAGTACGAACAGTTTATATGTCTCAAGACTTTCAAGGAAACTGTAAAGAGCAATAAGCACTAAACAGTAAGTCCAGATTACACAAGAATCTCAGACTAAGGGTCAGTTAGTAGGAAACAATTCAACGCTAGAAGGCGTAATAAGAGTATGAACATCAGATCTCCAGAGAACTGGATAGACAAGCTATAACTCATAGAGACCGTGTATAGATAAAGATACCACGCGTCCATTAAGAGACCTTTATTCCTAAATTATAAGGATACAAAGGAGCTGTAAAACATATTAAAGAGGATAGGAAGGGCAAACTAAGCCCCAAGATTATCAGAGTCGCGCAGCAGAAGCTAGTGGACCGTATCTTAAAGGTTGATATACCTAACAAAAGAGAAAAATGAATGATGTGTCTTACCTTCCAGTCGAATAAAATATACGACTTATCTACCAAATACTTTGGAGCCTTAGAGACTACACTGGAACCCAGTTGTAAGATTGGTATAAACACCAATAAGAATCCTTGATACAAAGACTAAGCCATTACCATGGTGAAGACCCTCTGACCCAATCATAATGTGAGATAGACTACATGGAAGCTAGAATGCTCCATGAGACCAAAACATCTTGAACCTATGTTCAAGGATGATATAATGTTGATTACGTGGGCGTAATCCATTTTAAGGGGGGGAGAGCGCACAATCGCTTAGCGTATGTTTCACGTATTGAGTACGTAACCTACAGTATGCATAACACAATACAATTAGTTGTGATGTTTGATACGTATGTTATATAAACACATGTATTCATTCTTATGTGGTTGTGGTAATTACGCACAATTAGATGCGAATACCAGATGTATTAGAGGCTTACCTCGTTAACTTCGGTGCGAGAATTCAGGAAAAGAGGAGTAGAAACTCCAGGGGAATTAAAATCCCTACGATATGTATTGATATGAGACCAAATATGGTAATGTTATGAGGTATGAATCGGTATTAGACCGATGTAGAACCTGATAGGAATTAAATTCTCTAAGTAATTGCTGACAGGTGAATTAAGAATGACTGATAGACTGAGTTCCATAATTTGGAGATGTATTGATTTATGATTATGACTAGAAGGACTAAAAGATATAAAATGCTACATGAATAATTATTTGGTTGTTTGAAGTTGACGTGGGAGGTAGAACTTGATCTTGGCCAGATCAAGGAAAACTGAACACAAATTGGGGTGAAAGGATAGTTCAACACTGATGCTGATCACATCAGGGTCGGATGATTCCTGAAACTCCCTACAAGTGGTCACAATTAACCACGTTAAGAGTAGATGCAGTAGCATAAAGTGGAATTGGAGTTGACATGTATTTTCTTTACTAAGTCTCACTCATGGAACCGAGGACGTATGTGCCCTTGTCTTCGGATCGGTGACATGAGGAGAACAAAATGGTTTTGTATCACTCAGCCCATGAAGGCGTGGACGTACGAGCCTTTGTCTTTGGACCGTTGACATGGGGGGGATACGACAAAAGTATGTGATGTTTTGATCTTCCAAAGGACCGTGGACCAGAGAGCGTAAGAGTCCAGCGCAATCGGTACTTGCGGATAACATTTTCTGTATTACTCGCTCACGAACTCGAGGACATGAAAACCTTTGTCTTCGGACCGGTTACATGAGGAGTATGCAACAAAGAATATACAAAGAGTATTTCGATTACTAAAACATACAAAAGATATATTGTGTGGTAAGTGTGGTAAATGTATATATATAGCAGACCTTATGAGTCAGAATGCCTATACAGATATTGAGTGATCTATATGACATTTAGTGTGAAGTTACCTGTGTGTCTAAGAGATATAGATACAAGGAACTTTGGGGACAAAGTTCTTTTAAGGGGGGTAGATTGAAATACCCCAAACCTTAATATATTAATGAACTATCTAATTAGGATATTAAGGCTAGAACGTGCCTTAGAAATATTAGAAGAAGTGTTAAACAACAACTTACTCCAAAACATGCTTTAAGAACAATTAGAGCAAAAGGTGTTTTAAAGAGCACAAATAAATTAGGGAACTACCAATAAGTTCCCAAGAGATTTCAATATGAAATCCCTAAGATTAGTAATACGCATAAGCGGAAGTTAGCGTTTAAACCGAAAACGTACCATAGAGCACAAAATGTGCTTTAAGAAAAATGTGCTTTAAGCATGTATACATGGAAGAAAAGGCTAATGAGCCTAAATACCATAAAAAATAAGGGAAAAAAAATGGTCATAGGAGCCATTACGTATACACACAAATTAAGTATACAAAGTCCATAGTAAACAGGTACTAAACTGACGAAAGTCAAGGAGAAACCACTAAACGACTTGGTTTAAATTGGAATGAGCAACATGCTATTTCATGAACAAAGTTTCTAAATGATGTAAATATATTAAGGACACATTTAAACTAGCCAAAACAAATTGCATAATCAATGTGAACCCAGAAGCACATAAAATGGTGTTTTAAGGCATTTTGGCTATGTAACATACCTAACACATGGTATAAGTCCTTATGTACAACATTAATACATCTAATATTACATAAATAAGGAGAACAAAAAAAACAATCGGACCAAATGGTGCCTAATGCTGCCGACATGGGTGATGAGTCATTAAAGGTGTTAAAATGCTTTTTACTTACTATTACACCTACCATGACTTTCCATGAGTGCCTTATCACCTTGTACCCTGAGTAATTCGTCAATCAGACACTTACCTATCATTATGAGAGCTCCCAAACTCGTAGCTCCTCCCTTTGAAGAAACATCAAAAAGCTTCATGTTCTTAGATTAGAACCTTAAAGAACACCTTGTCTTGCACAGATCATAACTTTCTCATCTTAAGTCCAAATTCCAAGCTTGATAGCTGTTGGAATCCTCTTTCGAATATTTCCACCATAGATCATGAGTCCAAACTCCAGGAAAAACCATGACGAAGTCCTTTGATTCTCGAGGTAAAACATTGCTTCTTGGAAACTCTTTGTTCTTTGATTTTCATCAAGGCCGAGTGCCTAGGGTTACTAACCCTCCTTATTCTTCATCTTATTCTATGATTTTGGAGCCAATTTCTCTAGCAAATTGCTGTCAAAATTTCTAAGGAAATCAAGCTTAAATATTAAGCAAATGGTTAATATACAAGGTAAATCCTACAACTACCTATTTCAAGGTTTTAATTGCTGATCTATATATGATCTAATATATTGTTCATCTTGTTTATTATTGCCGAAATTATAAGTGTGTTAGATTTAATTTTTGACACATTAAATGTTAATATTTTGTAAATCTAAAATTAGATTTGTACTCCTTATGATATAAGCTTCAATATAAGCTATCATAATATACAAGAAAAATTCATATACTATGAATTTTCAATATGGCCGAAAATTAAGGGGTTATTAATGAGTTAGAAAAATTATCTAACTTAGTTAAATTAAAGGAATTAGTGTAATTAAGAGTAATATGTAAAATTTAAGAGGTTTTGGTACCTAATGGTGATTGCCAAATATTAATGGGGTCAATATGGAATTTTTGAGAGTTTAGGTGATGAGAAAATAATTGTAGAATTAAGTTTACAATTTATAAAGAGTTTATAAGTATTATAAGGAATTTATAAGGTTTTTGGTATATTTAGAAGTTAATAAAGGATGGTATATATACTATAACATTAGATAATTAAATCTGGTGATTTAGAGATGTTTAAAATGATTTTTGATGTTCAAAAATCTGTAGGTAAATTAGTTACGAAAATTAGAAATTAATTGGAGTTAAATTGGTTAATAAATGAAAGAATAGACCACAAGGGTCAAATGGTAATTTTACTAGTCAAACGTGGTCAAACGTGGTCAAACATGGTCAATGACAGTTTATAAAATGTTAGGATGAGTTAGAATAAAATTTATACCAAAAGATTAGGTATTAAAATGTTTAAGGAATAAAAGGTTAAGTTAAATTAACTTTAGGGGTAATATTGTAAATTCTGGAAAGTTAGGGGGTTTGACTATAAAAGGCTGGTCAAACTTGGGTATGTTTTGGTAATTGACCAAAAGTATAAAAGAAATTAATTAAGAAAGACTTTGGAAGAAATTAGAAATAAAAATAACAAGTTTAGAACTTATTATGAGTAAAATGGAAATTAAAATAAAACTATAGGTAAGGAATGTAAATCCACATTTTTATGTGTTTAGAAGGTTAAGGAAATTAAATAAAGAATTTAGAAACAAGTTGTAAAAGAAACAGAGTTAAGACGGGGTTAAACGAGACCCGTATATAACTTAAGGTATACGAGGGGTATGCCCGTAATTTAATAAGTATAGGAGAAATCAATACTTAAAGTATTTTAAAGAAAATACAAGTTATATTGGGAAAAAGAAATAAATACGTATGATACGGACGTATACGAAAAATGTTGGTATACATGAATAGTACTCATATATGTGAATAGTACCCGTATACATGAATAGTACTCGTATACGTGAATAGGAAATACATATACATGAACAGGAAAATACGAGACGTATACGTGAATAGTGAAATACGGTGAATAGTAAATATGAGGCCGTATAAATGAATAGTAGAATACGACACCGTATAAATGAATAGTGAAATACTGATGAATAGTGAAAAATACGAAAAACTAACACAAGGTCCGTGTAAGTCTAAAGTTGCTAACTATGCAACTAAGTAACTGCTAACGACGTTAGTATGTTAATGAATTAGAATTGAGCTTGAAAACGCTCCTAAATGAACGAACCCGTTTAACGGTAAACTATTATACCCGGGTTAATCTAGGAAGAGGTTTAAGTTGAAAAGAGAACCGAACTAGTTCTAAGGCACAGGATACTAATACTAGTTCTGATTACAGATCTAGATAATCAGAGGCGTTCGGCGGATTAGGCGAACGTGGTATTAAGAGCTAGCCAATCTCCGGTGTACGGTATGGTTTTCTTGTAGCCTGCTTGCTAACGAGGTGTCCCTCGGCTTATGTGCTATTTGTTTATGTGTGCTGGCTAAACAAGATAAAACATGCAACCGAAACCGGAATATTATGTTTGTTGGTGATGTGATGCACTAACACAACTTACCTGAGAACTTACTAACAATGTTTAGTAAAGTGTTATGGAGATAAGGAACCACACCCTAATATTATTTTTTAGTAACCGAAAGAGGTTAACTAACAAACATTGACTTTGAGACTTCTACTAACTGGAACTTGGGAGTGAGGAATTCGGGACTGACTCCGGTCATGCATGTTAAGAAAGGAGGTCGGCATCGACATTGGATCCGTCTTCCGTTTGACTTGTCTTATGACTCGTCGCCTAGAGTCGACAAAGAGACTTGACCACCACGAATGAACAACTCGAGGTGGGAGGCAAATTCAGTTGGCGCAGGAGGGTCAAGCCTACACCCCTCATAACTTAAGAACTATTGTTTATTTAAACTAGTAGAGCTGATAACTCACTAGCTAGGGTTAATAACAACCCGACAAAAATAAACAACGAACTAAGGTACAATCAGTTCTAATTAAAGAACGGTTGTCTTAATTGAGATAAGATTTAAAATAAGGATTAAGATTGAGGTAAGATAATAATGGACTAAGATTATGAGAGATCATACCTTAAGGAGTTAAATGATTAACTCACTTATTAAGGGATCGCTTATAAGTCCTTCATATGTGTGAACTATGTTTGTTCATATGTGGTGTGTTGTTTATTGCACTTTACTTATTTGTGTGTCTAATCAACCCATGCTATCGACAATTAGTCGTTGTAGCCCCGTTAGCTTGGGGGCTATAGGGGAATCGTACCAGCAAGGTGCTGACCCCCTCGGGGGCAACTGTTTATTTGCAGGTGAATAGCACAAGACGTCCGTCCTGAGAGTAGGAGCTGGTAGAGTACTTCGGGTTGCTTTTACATTTGTTACACGAGATGTGCATGTACACTCGTTTAGTAAATGGATGAGATGTTAGATGTGTATTAGGATATGAGATACTCGGTATAAGTTGTGGTTTATGAATTGTATTGTATAGATGCTCGAGTAATTATCCGGTTAGTCAGACCGTGACTTGTAAGAGAATAGCCTAGTTAGTCAGTGGGTGACTAACGGCGGTAACACCAATTTAGTAGAACTTTTCCGCTGCGTTGTTAATGAACGAGATGGACTTAGGGCGACGATCACTATATTTGGAGATGGGGTGTTACAAGGGTTGTGCCTAATCAACAATTTGCTCCAATATGGCAGATCCCAAAATATAATTCTTTGTTCCAACAAACAAGTCTTGATATCTCCATTCACTCTCTGGAATCAATCTCAGTCACCTTCTTTTAGCCCCAATCGGTTCAACTTAGATAAATCTCATCCCCTCCTTTATATAGGGTGCGCATGTCCTCACCACAGAATCTTTTCTAAAACCATGTTGTCATGACGAAATTGATGCCTTAACGAGAGAGAAACTTCATGTGATTGCGAACCATGATTGCTTATGACTACATGGAAGGGTGAAAGCATTAGTTTCCTCCATACAATACGGACATGCCAGCCTCCCCGCCGTGCTCCATCCAGAAAGCATTGCATAAGCAGTGAAGTCGCTGATGGTCCATAACAAAACGGCTTTCATAATGAAATTTTGCTTTTTTTGACACGTCATATGTGAGAACCCCTACATTCCATTGATTTTGAAGCTCTTCAACTAGAGGTTGCAAGAAGACATCAATCTTTGCCTTAGGGTTGCTTGGCCCTGGTACCAGCACAGTGAGAAAAAAGAATTCATCCTTCATACACATACCAGGGGGTAGGTTGTAAGGGGTGAGAATCACTGGCCATGATGAGTATTGACGCCCAAACTTCTCAAAAGGTTGTAAACAGTCAGTACATAAGCCAAGTCTAACATTACGTACCTTGGATGCAAAGTTAGGAAATGTAGAATCAAAATGCATCCATGCCTCGGAGTCTAACGGGTGATAAACTTTCCCATCCTCCATACAATGCTCAGCATGACATCTCATTTCATTGGTTGTCGTCATAGATGCGTAAAGCCTTTGGAGTCTTGGAGTGATAGGAAAATAAAACATCTTCTTGTAAGGTATGTTCATTTTCCTTCGTTTGTTTCCATCTCTAAGAGGCTTGTATCTCGGATGATGGCATATCTTACAAGTAGTCAAATCTTTGTCTGCCCCCTAATAGATCATGCAATTCTTCACACAACAATGGATTACCTCCACTGGCAATCCCAACCCTTGAACTAGCTTTCTAGTACTATAAAAGTCCTTAGGGATGGGGTTATTTTCGGGCCATAATCGATGATACGATTGACAAATCTCTGTGATCATCTTCTCCGGTGCTTGATATTTAGTTTTCATTTCCAACAAATTCACAACAATGGATAACAATGTTTCTTTTGAATTGAACAACCTTTGTCGCGCGGATTGGATCAAGCTGTAGAACTTTTGAGCCTCGGCATTCGGTAATTCCTCACTGTTTGTCTGCTCATCAGTATTAACAAAATCATGATCTGGATCAAATGCATCAACAATCATCCTTTCATACCGATGAACAATCATATCCCTGGTACTAGACTCGGCTCTGGTTTCATTATTATTCATGAGTAAGTTCGTTGTAGTGTCCACCACCTCACCATGAAAAATCCAATCAAAGTAACCATTGACGAACCCCTTCTGGCATATATGCACTTTTACAGTATCTGGATCCAAGTAGTTCTTGTTCTGGCACTTATGTCGTGGACATGGACACTTTATTTTGCCATATTTCATAAAGTCTGGATGACTTAATGCAAAGTCTATAAACTCATCCAATTTCTCTTTGAATTGTTCTGTCACAAAAGCGCCATTTTTGGTGTTTCTGTACATCCAACCTCTATCAGCTCTCATAGCTTTCCAACCTAGAGTCATACAATGTGTTATAGTGTGCACTAATTGACCAAATCCACTACTATTGACAACTTGTAGGTTCTTTTTTATCACACTGCTTATTTTTTCAAATAAGTGAGACAAAAGAATTACTTCAGTTATATTTTTTGTTTACCTATTCGTATTGTTGTGCAACCTGATTATAATAACTAGACCCGCAAAATAAATAAATCCATGCAGCCTAATCAATTCAAACAAGAAATAGGAAGCAAGTCTAACCTGAGGTGAGATCAAAAACTGATTTCACGTATAAGATTGCCAAGGTGGGTGAGTTCTCTGAGAATTTTTCCACACAGGCTGTTTTTGTTCAGTAGCCTACGAGAAGATTGAGCAGAGTATAAATTATAAGATAATAATAACTCTTCTAATTAAAAGGATTTGGTTTACAAACAAATAAAAAATATTCTCATTCCTTATTAATAGGTTTTAGTTTACAAACCAGATAAAAACATATTCTCATTCCTACTTCCTCTATACGGCACATTTATACAAAATAATAATAATAACTCTCTTCACTCCTTATTAATAGGCTTTCATTTACAAACAGTTAAAAAAATATTCTCATTGCTTATTAATAGGTTTTAGTTTACAAACCAGATTAAAAAAATATTCTCATTCCTACATCCTCTACGACACATTTATACAAAATAATAAGGGAAAATTACATGCCCCACCCATGACGTTTGGCGAAATTACACACTCCACCCACGTGGTTTCAAAAATTACTTTCCCCACCCATGTGGTTTCCCCAATTTTACATCCAGCAACTTTTCTAATTTTTGTTCAATTCAAAATATGCTTAAACGTTATCGGAAATTGATGAAAATTTAAATGGATGATGCTAAAGTGATATATTTTGATTTTATGTCAAATCTGAAGTTTTTTAAGCTTAACTGTGACCCGTGGGACCCAATGAAACATGTGACATGTTCATCGGGTCCCACATGTCATATTTAAGCTTAAAAACTTTAGATTTCTCACTAAACCAAAATATAACACTTTAGCATCGTCTATGTAAAATTTCATCAATTTCGGACAACGTTTAAGCATCTTTTAAGTTAACCAAAAATTAGAAAAGTTGCTGAATGTAAAACTGTGGAAACCACATGGGTAGGGAAAATAATTTTTGAAACCACATGGGTGGAGTATGTAATTTCACCAAACATCATGGGTGGGGCATGTAATTTTCCCAAATAATAATAATAATAACTCTCCTCACTCTTTATTAATAGACTTTCATTTACATTCTCATTCCTTATTAATAGGTTTTAGTTTACATGCATTTTTCTAAATACATGCGTCAAACATGATCAAATCAAACAAAGTCCTCAAATCAATATGAAACTATTAGTAAACGAATTAGCAATCAAAACAAAGATACGAAAAAGTAATTAAGTCACAATCCTAAATCAAAATGTCTGGAAGGAATGTAATTAGAATGCAAGAGTTACTTACACTTATAATTTATATTGACATGGTGAAGAGCATGTTAAACAACTAGACTAGTGTGTCTATCTCCCATTTAACTAATACACTTAATCACACGGAAGTGAGGAAGGCAACAGTGGGAATGATTCATGTGATAAATCTGACTCGCATGTGGCTTCTCCCAAGGAAGATTTCAATCCAGTAGTTTATAAACTTGTCCGGGTTGATTTTGATGGGAGGGTGGTTCCTGCTACTGATGACGAGCTTATGGTGATTGATGATTTCTTAGATTATGAAAACAGTGACTTTTTCAGTTGAAGATGATGTGCAAACAACGGCTAAGGATTCTGTAGTTCCTCCAGCAACTCTACATACGTTTTCTACCACGGAGCACACTGAAACTGCAGTTTCTGAACCTCTTTTGTCTGCTGGAGATGCATTAAATAACTATGACATGGTTGCTGCTAAGCTTGAAGGATTGTGACGAGGCAAATCTTAAATTTTGAAGGGGATAAGAAAAGAAGGAGCAATATTTTACGAGCTTTTGCGGAGGAGATCGATTTAAATCTGACTACAAGAATGACCAACTCAACAAAAAAACCCTCGAATAGAAAAGGGCCGCCTAATTCGTCCTCACTCGATCTCTCTGCCCCTCTTTCACCTACAGCACCGAGCGAATGTATAGTGGAGGAGAATTTGTAGTCGAACACGAATTACCTTACAAAACAGATAGAACAAAAAAAATTTCTATGTCTGACTAGAAGTGGTGTGACTTTTCAAAATCAGTAGCCAACGGCGAATTACATTACTCAGTTTCTTGGCTGAGAAGATGAATAAAGAAAAATAGAGATGAAGGCACACCTGTGCGTCGTACTTCTCACGTGTTCTTCTAGTCCGTCGTGCCTTCTTCTTCTCTGAAATAACTATGGCAACCATTTATCTTCAGGTGGCGGTGACAGTGGTTAGCTACCGGTGAGAGACATCTACGGAGGAGATGGTGGAGTTTGAACAGAGGGACAAGTTGAAGCTTTACGGTAATGGTGAAGTTCAAAGAGAGAGACAGAGATGGTGGAGTTGAAATGGTAGAGCGTACAGAGAAGCGGACGGCTGTATCTTTTGTTAATATTTGAAAAATTAGAATAGGTAAAAAGAACTAAATCATTTCCGAGGACCAACTTTTTTTTTTAAAGTTTCAGAGAAAATAAGTGGTAATTTCCAAGGACATAAGTTTGTCGGAATTTTCCGAGTAAAATATCTTGTAAATTTTAGACGCCAACTTTTGTTTGTATTCCCGCTAATTTTTCCGACAAAAGTTTCCTACGAAATATATTTCCGAGAAGTTTTCATAGGAAAGTCCTCGGAAATCACCTTTCAGAATATTTTTCAAGGAAACAAGGGAAGTTCCTCGGAAATGTTTCGGAAATTCCGACAAATAAGGATCCTCGGAAATAATTTGTCGGTAATCACTGTTTTTTTAGTAGTGTTCGGAGAATGATTAAGCAAACTCCGTATATCCAGAGAAGAAACCCTTCAAAAATTTCGAATCCTACCCCGAATCATTCAAGCGCTATTGTCGATCTTCCATCAACATCCAACCTTCTTCTTCAATCCCTCATTATCGCCAGTGGCGGATCCAGAAATCTTGTTTAGGGGGGGCTAAAAAAAATTTTGACACCCAAAAATTATTTAGGGGGGCTAAAAAATTTTTGACACTAATTTTCTTTAAAACTTTATATTATGTTGTATTTTTAAAAAATTTATAAGAGTAATTTGACAAATTTTCAAAATTTTCGGGGGGGCTAGAGCCCCCCTAGCCCCCCCTCTGCATCCGCCTCTGATTATCGCCCTCTACAAGCACACACTCAATGAACAAAATCCCAACTCTCGACTACCTTTTCTCCTCACCTCAACCTCAAGAAGCCATCCCAAAACATGCACCCAGAAATATACCACATTGAAAGGCATTCCTCTACCAGTTACTACCACAAAGTCGCATTGATAGAATTTTTGCGCAACCAGAATGGCATTCTATCTTCCCTGGCCTGAGCCTCACTGCCAACCCGTGGAAGCTCCCTGTCCATCGTTTTATGAAAATCACCCTACTGGATATTGATTGGGGACCTAAGCCTTTTAGAATATTGAACGGCTGGATACACCACAAAGAATTCAAGTCCTTTTTCAAGGACGAATGGCTCAAACTAGGAAAGATCTCTCTGGGATCAAAATTGAAAGAAATAAAGCGTGCCTTGAGACACTGGAACAAGACGGTCTACGGGCACATCGACCACCGACTCCAGTCAGCACTACATGACCTTCAACACCTGGACGCAACAGATGAACGTGGGTTGGCAACAGAAGACTGCGCAACTCTTCGAGGGGAGATAAGTAACCGCATCTGACATCTGTTGAGAAAAAAAGAAAGATATTGAAAACAGCTCTCCAGAGATAAATTCATCCGAGAAGGGGACCAAAACACTGCATTTTTCCATCGTAGGGCATCCATCAATCGTTGAAGTTCGAAGCTGCAGAATCAGCAAAGAGGGCAGCCTGGAGTGGTGTAAACATGAAGTGCACTTACCGTCTCATATAGTTCTTTCTTCGAGAAACCTTTTTAATTTATTGTCATATCATTTTCTACTTGTTATGGGGCGAGAAAGGCAATTTTGCCATAGTATTGCCTATGTTAACTAGAATCTCCAGTCACTTATAAAAAAAAAACCGGTGTCAGGGAAATCTGCGGAGACAAGGGGGGCGGGTGGGTGTGAGGCCCCCCAACTCCCTTGGGTATTCAGTTGTTCGTTTTGTCAATTATATAGTTAAAATATGTTAATATATTTTTCTTCGCCCCCATAACATTTTGTAAAATATCACCATGATATCACTAAATTCTCTTTATTATAAATTTTCTTTTTATTAAAATGTATTATTTGTTGAAGAATTATATTGTAAAAAATCATTTTTAGTCAATAATAGATAAGAAAATTCTTCATGTTTTTATTTGAGCAATATAGTCTAAAGTAAAACTGATTATTATATCAGTCTTAGTCATCATATACCCCTTTTATCCATAATACAAGTGTTTTTAGTTTTTTAGTATAAATTTTGCAAATTAGAATAACTCAAAATAATTTTAAGAAAAAGAACTATTTTCTATATTATTGGTATTAACGTATAATTTAGTATAATTATAAATATTTAAAAATTTAAAAAAATTAATTAATATTATTAAAAAAATTCTCACCCCCTTAACAAAAGTTTCTGGCTTCGCCCCTTCTACATATCATCTTCTCAACTTCATCTTTGAGCAGAGTGAGTTTATCGTTTGTTTCCTCTCTGCTAGAAATGAATTTCAAACTCTCTCTTTCACTCTCTCTATATTATCTTCACCTATGTTTTCGGTTTCTTCTGCTAGCCACATGACCCAGAACTGGGGATGGCCTCAGCGCATCGACTTCATTGGAAATGGCCTACACATGTGTCGACTCCCCTTCTCCCCGTTCGTTTTATTTTTCTTGTTAATTCAGCTTACTTCGACATTTTTCTTTTTCATTGCGACTCAAACAAACAAGTTCTAAGAGATCACTACAAGAAAAACAGTAATTAGTGTCCGAATTTAGCGTCCGATCAGAATTTAGCGTCCGATCACTTGGTGGACGCTATATTGTGTATAAATTAACATCAGACACCATCGTAGACGCAAATTAGCGTCCGAATTTAGCATCCGAACAATTGTCAGACGCTAATTGTCATTTGAAATAATTTTCATCTGTTTAGTGACCCATAACCATAACATATAAATCACTATATATACATCATTATAAATTAAAAAATAGTAAAAGCAGGTAGCAGCAGTCCATCTTCAGTCGCACAAAACATAAACCCTGGACACAGCCGCAGAGAGGAAGGAACCTCGGCCTTGACACGGTACATCTCTAATCTCTTCACTCTCTACTCTCAATCTTCCTCTGCATCTTCCTCGGCAGTTACAGTTCGAGTCTCTTCCCCTCTCTATCGAGCTCTCTGTTTCCCTTGGCCGTATCCGGTTCTTACTCCACTATCTCGTCTTTGATTTCTTCCATTGCGCTTAATAAAGAAAGAGGAGACTTGTGCTTCCTCCAATCGCTTCGGCTTCAACTTCCACTACGTTTCCTGATGAAACCGAGCAAGCTAAGCTCTCCAGTGTGAATCCTGAGTTCGTGTTTCATAGTTGGACTTCGGTCATATGCACTTGAGCTGAATAATTTAGTTGCTATATCATATGCTGCTTCATCAAGAATTTAGTTTCGTATGCATTATAGTCTCTCTACATGTGGCATTTGTAAGAGAAGGACAAACCCGAAGCTGTAATTGTGCTATGTTTCATCTTCGAAACAAACTGATTAACGTCAAATGTGAATAGTCGCTCGCTCTTAGCTTGGTGATCTACTTACCAGCTAGAAGTCCTCTGAACAGATTATTAAACTTGGTGAGATCCACTTTTCTACCAATAGCAACACCGTCCATGTTAATCTTCACAAATTGGACTTTATGAGTCTCGGTTGGTTTCTTCATCTTCTCGAGGGCAGAGGGTCTGCTACTACTACTAGGATGATACCACTATAATATAGAGCTACAGCCAATGTATATATAGAGCTACAGCCAAATGCTTTTTTGTTTGTAAATAATTTTGCATCAGTGAGCAGCTACCTCTGTAAAACCATTATAGTATACTCCCTCCGTCCTGAATTGTCCTGTTTGTTTTATGGCACGTTTTTCCACTTCAATATTAAACATATAAGAGAAAATAATTTTATAAAACTAACTTTTATAACATATAGTTTATCATGTAAAGAATCATATGCAAAATTTAAATTTTCAAAATTAATTTATCTTATATGTTAAAATTAAAGTCAAACGACATATCCAAATAGTAAACAGGACGGTCAATTCAGGACGGAGGAGTATCATTTTGCATTAGTGAGCAGTTACCTCTGTAAAACCACTATAATATCTTTATCTATCTAAATCAACTACAGCTACCTCTGTGAACCCAATATAATATCATGGTGGCGGTGCTAATGTTGTGAATCTGGGTATACTAAAGGTGATCGTCTTGGTGCTGAAATTGTTGGGACTTTTGTTTTTGTTTATACTGTGTTTTCAGCTACTGATGCTAAAAGAAGTGCGAGAGAGTCACATGTTCCCGTAAGTGTTACGTATTACTACTGTATCACCTCACATATCTTATCATATAATACATATGTATGTGGTCTAATGATTTGAATTTTGTTGCTGTTTAGATATTCGCGTCGTTACCTGTTATGCCCCAGATTTTTTTTTATTTTCTTTCTGATTCGCAAAGGGAGTTTGTGCTATTTTGTAATCTTATGTTAGATTGTCTATGACATTCTCCTTATGTCATTATGTTAGCTTGTGGAAGGAGGGTTAAAGATGTCTTTTGCGTTCTGTTAGTAATTAAGGAGTTAAGGACTTATTTCTTATTTAATTATTTCTTAACTCTCCTTTCCCTAATTTCTAATCACGATCAATTCCTCCTTCCACTATCCTGACGCACGACGGTTCTTCCTCGCTCTTCTCCTCCCTTTGCTCTTCTCCTTTCTTTCAATCTCCAATCTGTAAATTGATTGCTGGAGATCCGCCTGTGGAATTCTGTTCGTCTGTCAGTCGTCTGTCAGGTTGGTTTGTAGATTCCGATTTCGTTCTTCATTGAGTCTTCCTCTCCTCTTTTCTGATTTTGGTTTTGTATTTTGGGAGCGGTTCATTCGAGGGATTGTCATTCGAGAGGAGATTCGAGGAGTCTGATGTGTAGAGTCCTCTGAGATTGCATTGCTACGGATGTGAGGTAGGTGGTAGATGGATTCGGTTGTGTGCGTTCACCCACGGGGGTTTTGGTTCCGTTGTGTTCCGTATATGTTTGTGTGGTTTCTGATCCGTGGTAATTTTGTGAGAGTTCCGGATTTGCGTTTTGATGCGTTACAACCCCGTGGGATTGGTTTTGTTTTGCGTATTTTGTTATGTAAGTATTGCTTTGACAAAGGTGAATCTACCTTTATAGTTCCCTTCTGTTTTGTGAACTCTGTGTGCTTCTGATTTGAGAGTTCGGATTGTTTAATTGCCCTATGTTTGGTGATCGATCTCTGTCCGATTTGTCTTGGTTTTGACCTTCTAAAACTGTCATGGTTATGGTTTAAAGACTTTGGTTTCGTACTGCATTTTTGACATTGTTTTGAGGACTCTGTTCGCATCTGATTTCGTTCTGGAAATTGAACTTTTCGGCGCGTCCGAACTTCCGTCCGAACTTGGAAGTTCGGACACGCTCTGTTGCGTCTGGATTTTCTGAGAGTTTCACTGTGTCCGAACTTCCGTCCGAACTTGGAAGTTCGGACACACCCCGTTTTGCGCCCTCTGATTTTCTCTTCGACATGTGTCCGAACTTTGAAGCTCGGACACATGTTCGGACTTCCCACGAGTTGTTTTCCGAAGACGTCCGAACATCCGTCCGAACTTGGATGTTCGGACACCTTGAAATTTTCTACGGATTTGAGTTCGACTTGCGTCCGAACTTCGACGTCCGGACACAAGTTCGGACTGCTCACTGTTTTGACCATAACTTCTCGTCTGAGCTCCGTTTTGAGTGCCGTTTGTGGCGTTGGATTCCTCTTTCCGAGTACTATCTGTTTTCAGGTGTTTAGCATGTGTTTAAGTGTTTCCTGATTTTAAGGTCTCTGATAAGCCTTTGATCTCTGTTATGCTCTGAAAATGTGCTTCAACCTTTGACTTCAGTTTTGCTTTTGTATTTACTAGTCGGGTTGCGACTTCTGTTTTGCTAAGGCTTTCCGTTGGTAAGCTCTGTTCTGATTTCGCTAAGCTTCTGCTTTCTGCTCTGATCTGACAAGGACTTCTGTCTTGTTCTGTATAAAGCTTTGATCTGTTCTGAGAGCTTCTGTTTTGGGACCTAGTCTTCTTGTATCTGAACCTTTGGATGGCTGGTCTCGCTGTCTCGTAGCGCGCTATGTAGGATATCCTTCTGTTTCACGGGTGATGTTCCCGTTCTGTTCACAGGTGTTCCACCTGTTCTGTATACGAGTGAGGTTTCCTCGTTCTGTTCACGAGTTGTTACTCGTTCTGTCTGTATGCTTTGAATGCTAGTGTCCCACTTCTGTTTGGATTCCGTTCTGCTGTTTTGACAGACTGCTGTGTGCTTCCTGTCTGTTGAGGATTTTTGATTTTGTAAGTGTTCTACTTCGTCTGCTCTATCTGTATTTGATTTGAGACGGTCTGCTGTGTGCTTACTGTCTTCTGCTAAGTTCTGGATTTTGCTAAGCTTCTGATTTTGCTAAGCTTCTGATTGTGTTTAAGCTTCTTAGTTTCTTAAGCTTCTGATTTCGTCAAGTTTTCAGCTTCAGTTTACCTTCTGCTATTAAGTGGATGTTTTGACCACCGCTTAGCTCCTTGTGTTTTAGACTTCTGTCTATTTGAAAGACTCCTGTTTTGTCTCTGCTTTCGCTTTGGCTAAGCGCTTTCGTATATGTATATATATGTATGTTCAGATTATGTTTTGAGCGTGCTCAGCTGATGAAGTTTATCACCTGCTGAGCAATGGTTTTGCTCACCCATATCTCCGTCTGATTTGCAGGTTTTAGTCCGCGCTTGGAGATTCAGTTTCTACTTTTGTCTTGGCTTTTGAGCTCTGTATTTCAGTTTGTTTGGCCGTGGTGCCTAGTTGTAATTAGATTGTACCTTGTATTTCAGGTTGGCTTTCGCCTATGTATTGTAAACATGTGTTGTAATTGTTTATTTGATCAATAAATGAGTTTCAGTTCTGTTTTGGGGTTTCGATAGTGTAGCCTTGCGTGTCTTAGGTAATAAGCGCGCGGCGTGTAACGGTCTCTCAACCAGGGTGGTTTTGGGGTCGTTACATTTAGTGGTATCAGAGCCAGATTTGGCTTTCATTGGGATTTGTTGGGTGTCTGCATGTCTACGCTTCCGTGTCATTTTGTGATGTGCTATGTGTTTTCTGCTGCGTGGAATTGTCTGCTGTCTACTACTTGATTTGATTGATGCCTGGAGTCTGTAGAGTGTGTCTGCTCTGTGGTTGTCCACTATCAGAGTAGCGCAACGGAAGCGTAGTGTCTGTCTGTCTATTTGCTGTGTTCGGGTCTGAGTCTGGATTCGAGGGAGTCGGGTCCTTTGGGAAAGGACGACCGAATGTGAGTTCTGGTTTGCTAGTGATGTGTGCTTCAATTGTGAGCTTGTGTTATGTGCTTGGCTTGTATGTTCTATGTTGTGTTCTGGCGTGAGCTTGCGAGCGTGGTTGGTCCTTTGGGTAAGGATACTTCTGAGAGTTCTCGTGCCACCTTTTCCGTCAGTGTGTCAGCTAATACATTCTGGGTGTTAGAATTGTAAGGAGCAGCCTTCTGAGATATATGAGTGTTGTTCCTCTTCCTTCAAGCTTAGCCTTTGTAATCTTTTGCTTTGCTCATTCTGTTAGTGAATCAGCTAGTGAGGTTCGTGTGTTAGCTCGTATAAGTAGAGCTTCTGAGATATGTTAGTGTTCTTTATATGTCTTTGTGCTAAGCCTTTAGTGATCATCCGTTGTATCTTTCTGTTGGCGCGTCAGTCAGTGTATTCTGGTGTGAGCTTGTGAGTGTGCTTGGTCCTTGGGTTAGGATGACTTCTGAAAGTTCCTGTGCCTTTGGGCTGAGAGTTACTGATCTTCTGTTCCGTCTCCTCTGTCAGGAAATCAACCAGTTCACTTGAGTGTTAGCTCTTCGAGGTTAGAGCTTCTGAAATGAGTAAGTGTTCTTTCTGTGCCTTTGTGCTGAGCCTTTAGTGATCATCTACTTTGTTTCCTCTGTCAGCGAGTTAACCAGTGTATTCTGAGTGTTAGCTTTGTGAGTGTTCCCTTCTGTGCCTCAAAGCTATGTGTTAGTAATCTTCTGTTTCTCCTTCTGTCAGTCAATCAGCAGTAAGTCCTGAGTGTTGGCCTTGTGAGTGTTCATTGTTTTCTGGCACTAGAAGTGCATTTGTTCACATTCTGGTTTCGTCAAATTTCGAGGACGAAATTCTTTTTAAGGGGGGTATATTGTTATGCCCCAGATTTTTTTTTATTTACTTTCTGATTCGCAAAGGGAGTTTGTACTATTTTGTAATCTTATGTTAGATTGTCTATGACATTCTCCTTATGTCATTATGTTAGCTTGTGGAAGGAGGGTTAAAGATGTATTTTGCGTTCTGTTAGTAATTAAGGAGTTAAGGACTTATTTCTTATTTAATTATTTCTTAACTCTCTTTTCCCTAATTTCTAATCACGATCAATTCCTCCTTCCACTATCCTGACGCACGACGGTTCTTCCTCGCTCTTCTCCTCCCTTTGCTCTTCTCCTTTCTTTCAATCTCCAATCTGTAAATTGATTGCTGGAGATCCGCCTGTGGAATTCTGTTCGTCTGTCAGTCGTCTGTCAGGTTGGTTTGTAGATTCCAATTTCGTTCTTCATTGAGTCTTCCTCTCCTCTTTTCTGATTTTGGTTTTGTATTTTGGGAGCGGTTCATTCGAGGGATTGTCATTCGAGAGGAGATTCGAGGAGTCTGATGTGTAGAGTCCTCTGAGATTGCATTGCTACGGATGTGAGGTAGGTGGTAGATGGATTTGGTTGTGTGCGTTCACCCACGGGGGTTTTGGTTCCGTTGTGTTCCGTATATGTTTGTGTGGTTTCTGATCCGTGGTAATTTTGTGTGAGTTCCGGATTTGCGTTTTGATGCGTTACAACCCCGTGGGATTGGTTTTGTTTTACGTATTTTGTTATGTAAGTATTGCTTTGACAAAGGTGAATCTACCTTTATAGTTCCATTCTGTTTTGTGAACTCTGTGTGCTTCTGATTTGAGAGTTCGAATTATTTAATTGCCCTATGTTTGGTGATCGATCTCTGTCCGATTTGTCTTGGTTTTGACCTTCTAAAACTGTCATGGTTATGGTTTAAAGACTTTGGTTTCGTACTGCATTTTTGACATTGTTTTGAGGACTCTGTTCGCATCTGATTTTGTTCTGGAAATTGAACTTTTCGGCGCGTCCGAACTTCCGTCCGAACTTGGAAGTTCGGACACGCTCTGTTGCGTCTGGATTTTCTGAGAGTTTCACTGTGTCCGAACTTCCGTCCGAACTTGGAAGTTCGGACACACCCCGTTTTGCGCCCTCTGATTTTTTCTTCGACATGTGTCCGAACTTTGAAGCTCGGACACATGTTCGGACTTCCCACGAGTTGTTTTCCGAAGACGTTCGAACATCCGTCCGAACTTGGATGTTCGGACACCTTGAAATTTTCTGCGGATTTGAGTTCAACTTGCATCCGAACTTTGACGTCCGGACACAAGTTCGGACTGCTCACTGTTTTGACCATAACTTCTTCGTCTGAGCTCCGTTTTGAGTGCCGTTTGTGGCGTTGGATTCCTCTTTCCGAGTACTATCTGTTTTCAGGTGTTTTAGCATGTGTTTAAGTGTTTCCTGATTTTAAGGTCTCTGATAAGCCTTTGATCTCTATTATGCTCTGAAAATGTGCTTCAACCTCTGACTTCAGTTTTGCTTTTGTATTTACTAGTCGGGTTGCGACTTCTGTTTTGCTAAGGCTTTCCATTGGTAAGCTCTGTTCTGATTTCGCTAAGCTTCTGCTTTCTGCTCTGATCTGACAAGGACTTCTGTCTTGTTCTGTATAAAGCTTTGATCTGTTCTGAGAGCTTCTGTTTTGGGACCTAGTCTTCTCTGTATCTGAACCTTTGGATGACTGGTCTCGCTGTCTCGTAGCGCACTATGTAGGATATCCTTCTGTTTCACAGGTGATGTTCCTCGTTCTGTTCACAGGTGTTCCACCTGTTCTGTATACGAGTGAGGTTTCCTCGTTCTGTTCACGAGTTGTTACTCGTTCTGTCTGTATGCTTTGAATGCTAGTGTCCCACTTCTGTTTGGATTCCGTTCTGCTGTTTTGACAGACTGCTGTGTGCTTCCTGTCTGTTGAGGATTTTTGATTTTGTAAGTGTTCTACTTCGTCTACTCTATCTGTATTTGATTTGAGACGGTCTGCTGTGTGCTTACTGTCTTCTGCTAAGTTCTGGATTTTGCTAAGCTTCTGATTTTGCTAAGCTTCTAATTGTGTTTAAGCTTCTTAGTTTCTTAAGCTTCTGATTTCGTCAAGTTTTCAGCTTCAGTTTACCTTCTGCTATTAAGTGGATGTTTTGACCACCGCTTAGCTCCTTGTGTTTTAGACTTATGTCTATTTGAAAGACTCCTGTTTTGTCTCTGTTTTCGCTTTGGCTAAGCGCTTTCGTATATGTATATATATGTATGTTCAGATTATGTTTTGAGCGTGCTCAGCTGATGAAGTTTATCACCTGCTGAGCAATGGTTTTGCTCACCCCTATCTCCGTCTGATTTGCAGGTTTTAGTCCGCGCTTGGAGATTCAGTTTCTACTTTTGTCTTGGCTTTTGAGCTCTGTATTTCAGTTTGTTTGGCCGTGGTGCCTAGTTGTAATTAGATTGTACCTTGTATTTCAGGTTGGCTTCCGCCTATGTATTGTAAACATGTGTTGTAATTGTTTATTTGATCAATAAATGAGTTTCAGTTCTGTTTTGGGGTTTCGATAGTGTAGCCTTGCGTGTCTTAGGTAATAAGCGCGCGACGTGTAACGGTCTCTCAACCAGGGTGGTTTTGGGGTTGTTACATTACCTATTGGGTTTGTGGTGTCATCTAAGTTACTTTCCTGATAGAAGCAACTAGCTATATCAGTTCTGGGATTTTACTATATTGCACATTTTTCTTTTCTTTTTATTTGTGTTGTTGTGGATTTGCTACAAGGAAAGAAATTGGCTTGCTATTGCTGCAACCCTTTGGATAATATTTCTCGTCTAGCTTGGTTGATTAAACTGTAGTAGTAACATAATTTAAAAAGATTTATTCATGCAGATACTTGATTATTATTTCAGGTCTAGCAGATCTACTCATGTGGAACCTGATTCGAGCACTGGTGGGAGAAACTGAGCGCAATGATTGCTTCCGGTATGTATGGTTCTGCTCATGCTAATAAATAAGCATAACATTTTTTAAACAGAGAGTACCAGTTGATTTTCTCTATTATGATTGTAAATGATATATGTATTTCAGAATGAGAACATTAATAGTGCTGTTTGAGGAGCTCATATAAACTTAAAATGAGCAGAACGAGCTTGTGTGAGCAAAATTCCAGGTATGAAGCTTATGATCCCCTTTTTTTGTCTCATAATGTTCGCCTTTTTGAGTTGGGTTATATATATATATATATATATGTAATGAAGGTTGGTAGCATCATATATACATACAGCGATGGTTGACAGTTTGATTAGCTAGACTTTGGCAGTGGAAGCTTTCCTTTATGATGGGGTAAAAGCTGATGATGTTGTGCTTTAACTTTGTGGTGGTTGACTGTTTTAGATTCTTTTCAATTAAGATTGCTTGCTTTTCATGATCACTAGCTGAAATTGGAGTCAATTTTGGAAGACTATAAACTGACAAGACAGTAGAAGGAAGAGGACAAGAAGTGGTTCCATGTAAGTTGACTTTTTTGCATATGTTCTCAGCTTTTTCTTTTAAGGTTGAAACTTGAAACCCACGCTCCGGTATATTATTTTTGAATCATATTGTAGGATCAGAAGTGAAATACCCCAAACCTAGTTATGTTGTTTAAACACCTAAATATGGTGTAATAAGACTAAAAAGAGTCTTAGAAACATTAGTAAACAAATTTAAACAAAAGGAAAACAAAATGTGCTTTAAAGTCAATAAGAGCCAAAATGTGCTCTAAGCTTGGGATAAACTTGGTTAAGACCTAATGAGCTTACCAAGACCTCATTTATACTAATGAACTTATTAAACCAATTACCAAAGAAAACCAAGCTTGAAACAAGTTAAAACACAAAATGTGCTTTAAGAAGTCTTAAAGCACATTTTTGAAAAATTGTCTTGTAAATGAGTTTTGAATGGCTAAATGTCCATCATTACTCTTAAATATATATGTGTACTATATAGTATCACATTTGGGTGGCTATATTAATGGGAAATCAAGAATTTCACTTCTAAGTGCCTTGTTTTGATGAATAGTGCTTTTTATAAGCTAGTTTATAACATATGTTGTATTAAGTAATTAAATTGACAAACAAAGACTAAAGTACCCTCATACTAATAAAGGGGGCCGGTTTTCTAAGTGTGGTGACTCACCACTCTCTAGTTGATATAATAAGTAAGTAAAGAAAATAATTAAATTACTTTTTACTTATAAGCAAAATATCCTTAAAAGAAAATTCTATCCATTCTCTCTTTCCTTCCTTCATTTCCCACGGTCACAATCTTCTTCTCCCTTCCTTCTTGCTGTTCTCTCTGGTAATACCACTACCACCATAGAAACTCCATCTTTGACCTCTTGCTAAATCAATCTCACTTGTCCAAATCAAATTCTAAGACCACCAATCTCTTCCTCTCATCAAGCTCTTCATTCCTATCTTCTCAAAACTCCAAGAGCCCCATTTCGGTGCCAAGGTGTTCCGCCATTGAAGGAGCTTGAGCTTGTATTTTGACATATCATTACTCTCTTTTGCTTCTAGGTAAGGAATCTCAAAGAAAAATCATGTTTCCTCCATGTTTTTACCTTGACCGAAAATACACATTGATATAGCTCTTTGTGTGACTTTGTTCTAGCTTCATTTCAACTCTTCATGGACTAGGTGGAGTCCTCTCTTGTTATATATTCAAACTCTCCTCAAAGATCAAGGTAAAACAACTACATTAATGTTTTTGAAACAATGTAAAATTAGGGTTTACAATGAGATGAAGCTCAAAGCTTGAATACTCATTATGGTGTTTGTATATTGTTTAGAGTTTGACAAGGAATCAAAATACCATACGGTTTTGTAAGGAAACAAGAAGGAAGTGTTTTGGAAAAGAGGTAAATCTACTAACCTAATGTTGTTTAATGCCTTAGGAGAAATGAGCTTATAAATGCTTATTAAAACTACCTAAAGAGCAAATGGTGAATGACTTAGTAAAGTGTTCTCAAGGAGACTAGTAAAATAACATATGCCTTGTTGTATGTAATCGCAGGTTAAAGGCAAATATATTGTGGAAATTCAGTGTTTAAGGGTTATGCATTTTAAGGGCCTAAGAGCCATGCATTTTAAGGGCCTAAGTGCCATGCAATTTAAATTATGCACTATATTGTAATGTAGTGTGAATTTGGTGAAGTTGTGTATGAGAGTGTTCTTGGTGATTCTAGACGTTCTTGTGTGTTTAATGGAGAAAACAAAGTGTTTAGGCTTAGTAATGTTCTAGGGGAATCCATGTCAAAATTTAGGTAAGAAGCAAGAAATTATAAGTGTTATATAAGGTTTGGTGAGTTAGAGGTGTTAGGAAATGACTAGGTGTTTTACTAGAGAAGATATAATGTCTTAAGTGTTCTAGGGTGTGACAAGGACTTAGGCATGAACTTGAGGTTTAGTAGGTACCAAAGTCACTTTGGGACTTAGATTGAGACTTAGGCAAACTTTGGTAAAATAAGGAGAAAGTGCAAGCTTAGGAAAAGAGATTTCAATGATGACATAAAGAGTTTTAGTTTGTAAGAAATGATGTTTAAGTAATAATGTTGTGTAGAAGATATGTCTTGGTATAATGACTAGAATAGACAAGGAATACCACTTAGAAACTTAAGGAGAGGATACTATAAGGGTTGGAGGCCTTGGGGAAATTTGGTTAAGTGTTTAAAGGCTTAGAAATTGGAGTATAATGCCTTGTCCGAACTTCCGTCCGGATGTGGAAGTTCGGACAGGCCCTGTTGGGTAAAGAAATTCTCACTCGCGAACAGTGTCCGAACTTGGGAAGTCCGGACACATGTTCGGACGTACCCACCCATCCTTAGGATTATCCTCGAACTGTGTCCGAACTTGGGAAGTCCGGACACATGTTCGGACGCACGGATTTCTGTCTAAATTTTTCTCGGCTCACGTCCGAACTTCCGAAGTCCGGACATAAGTTCGGACGTGTGTCTGTTTTCTGTCTAAAATCACGGCTTGCGTCCGAACTTGGAAGCTCGGACACAAGTTCGGACAGGCCACTGTATGGGCCAAAAATTATTGTTTTAAGATGGGAGTTGTTATCTAAAAATAGTAGTTGGTTAGTAATGATATAATAAGGTTATGTAAGACATGTTAGGTGAGTTTTTAAAGGCAATTAAAAGGATGAAAAGTTGTAACAAGTGTAAAATAAAAATAAACTAGTAATGTTGAGTAAATAATGTTAATAATGGACTAGTGCGTTAATTAACCGACGTTACTAATGTGTTTAGGATTCTCTCAAGGTGGAAACGAAACGAGGCAAGGACCAAGGTATGGTTTTCTTGCAGTCTGTTGTCTACCGGTTTACACCGGCTTGGGTGTTGTTTGCTTTTCTGTGTGTTTCGACTTTATGAGATTAAGGCATGAAAAGAGTTTACAGTTGTTTATACTACGGTGTTGAATTGTTACGACTCCTTTCCCTTGGTGTGTCTAACAAGACCTATACACTTGTTTGTGTGTGACTTAATAAGTTTATCTGTATGATCACTAACAAGTGCTAACCGGGGGAGTGAGGAGTCCGGTTGTTCCGGCCACGCGTGTGATGGACGGGAGTCGATATCATATCCGGTTCGGCTCTCTTGGTGTATGTATAGGTGGTATTCCAATTTGGTTTCTACCTTCCCTTAGCTTATCCAAAGCTAGTTACTGACTCACGTCGGGCCATAGGGGCATACGTATGTTATTTCGGTGTGCTTGGGATTACTATATCCGACACACCTTGGGTATAAGTTAACCGTTCTATATAACTGGACGGTAACGAGGTTGGTAACGAGCTTAACATGGGATTGGTAAAAATCTCTAGGCTCACATGGTATACTAACTATGGTGGAAGGTTCCTTGTGAGGACCGATTTTATGGTGTTATGTATTGTTATGGTGCTATGCAATTTCCCTTGCTATGCTTTGGTGTATATATATATGTTGGATGTTCTAAAAAGAATGCCATGTTATTATGACAATTGGTTGCGCGTATCCCGGTAGCCGATGGGCTGCGCGTTAGCCATACCAGCAAAGGTTGCTGACCCCCTCGGGGGCTCCATATTTTATTGCAGGATGAGGATCGAAGAAGCAGAGTGGCTCTAGGTCCTAGGTCGTTGATGTACTTTTGGCTATGTTGGTTGTTAAGCCCGGGATGCGCCTGTGCTCCCGAGGCGTTACATTTTGGTACCGTTGTTAAACAGTGGTGGATGATTATGGTTTGTAGGTGTGTTGTAAATTAAATACTCGGTATGGTTGGTTATGTTTATATATGGATGTTAGATTCTATGCTCGGGAGTCTGATCATCAGACCGATACACTTGTATTTATTCTGCCTAGTTAACCACGTGGGTGGTTAACGGCGTTGTAACACCAAAGCGTTTAGTTATTGTTTGGTTGGTTATTTCCGCTGCGATTTCGGTAGTTGTTAGAAGCGTTGTAGGGGTGTTACAAGAAGAAACTAAATGACTTACTAGTGACAACAATTAACTACTTAGGCTAAATAATAGTTAGGAAAGATGGCTAACTAAGAGCACTTCACTCATTTGTACGGTACTGCCCTTGTCTCTTTTGTCATGTTTATATGAAATGTAGTAGTTAATCATATGTTCCAGTGTGGATCTAGATTTTAAAAGGTTGCTTGTAGGTTCTTGGCTTTATCTAAAAAGAACAATTGCATTAAAAAGTTTTTCATGTAAATCAGAACTATCTAAATCTAGAATGTTATTATGAGTTAAGTAACAGGTTAAGTGCAATGGATCCTGTTTGTATAGTTTTCATATTAATGTATTCCCACTGTTTTCTCATACATTCATTATACTCCCTCCGTCCTAAATTGACCGTCTTGTTTACTATTTGGACATGTCGTTTGACTTCAATATTTAATATATAAGATAAAATAATTTTAAAAATTTATGTTTGCATATGATTCCTTACATAATAACTATATATTACAAAATTTAGTTTTACAAAATATTTTATCTTATATGCTTAATATTGAAGTGGAAAAACGTGCCATAAAGCAAACATGACGGTCAATTCAGGACGGAGGGAGTAATTTTCACATCTCCGCATGAAACCTTGAATGATTCCTTTTTGGCAAATTTCGATGAGGTATCTGATAATGAAGCTGATATTCCTTTAAGTGTCTGATCTGAGTGATATGCTTTAAGATACCCATAGTACTATTATCGAGAAGTGTTTTGTCTGATGGGTGTGTAGTGAAAGGAACTGTTTTGATCATCTTTGCCTTACAACCATTGCTGATCCAATTTCCCATGTTCCACAATGGACGTGCAGTGAAAGGAACTGTTTTGATCAATAAAAGGTAAACAAGATTTGGTTTGATACTTTGAATTAGTAATGTAATAAAAATTATTATTCCGTAGGACTGAAGATTCGGAAACTCTACTTTTAGGTGTGCATTAGCCATCTTCTCCATTTTATATTGTTTGCATCTCTAGTCTAGATCATCTTCAGTTTCACCTTCTAATGTTTTGGTGCCTGAGCAACTGTTCATGTTATGAATGATTTCAGTTTTTGCTATGACTTAGCTTCGAGGTAAAAGAATCCAAATTCGACCTTCATGATTAAGGGGAGAGGGATCATAGCATGTATGATACTCCTACGGTCAATTCCTTTGAGATTGTTTCAACTAGGTACTCATTCTTTGCAAGACTCTAATTTATAGTTCTGTGTGGCTTTGATGGTTTCTTCTGGTATTAATATATCGACCAGAATTCATCTCAGCTACCTGGTTATTAGCTGCATTTGTGCCCTTCTTTCTATATACCTCATGTGTGATATATTTACGCTCTTATTTTTTGCTATTCTTTATGTTGTGTCTAACTTTTTTTTCTCCTTTTGTCTTCTGCTCCCAGTAATCGACCAAAAAAGCCTCTGTCAAAGTTTTTATTGCACTTCTCAACTATGGAGGAGTTCCAAGAAGGGGTTCCAAGAAGCATCTTATAGAATACAAATCTTGGACTTGTTGACCTAGCTAGGTTTTTTGCTATAAACAATGTATTATTTTGTTAGTTTGTAACTGATTCTGATTTTTAGTGTAGAAAACAATTTGTAAAAGATGATTAACTCTAATATTCTGTCTTTATATATGACCATACATTTGAGTTATTATGAGTTACAATATAAATATTAGATCAATTGTGTCTTAAATCACTAAATTAGAGATATAAATATAAAACTTGTGACATACGAATGGGTTTAACACATGTAAATATGATTTACGTCTGATAAATAGTTATAATTTAGCATCTTAAAATTTTTTAGCGTCCGATAAATGGACACTAAATTAGTATTCAATATATGGGTGTAAATTAGGGTCTGAATATATAAGCTAGTGTCTGATGAGTAGAAGCAATTTAGCGTCCGAAGATCTAAATTAGCGTCCGATGAGCAGAAGCAATTTAGCGTCCGAAAGAAATTGGACGCAAAGTTGTAATCTATTTGCTTTCAGTTAGTTAGCATCCGATTAAGCGGCTTGCGACCATTTCGTAGACGCTATTTAGCGTCCGATTGTGGACGCTAACAAGTAGACGCTAAATAGCGTCCGAAAAATAATGAACGCCAAGTGGATGCAAATTAGCGTCCGTGGACGCAAAAAAAATTAGCGTCCAGGCTTTTAACGTCCGAAAACGTCGGACGCTAAATCCTGTTTTTTTTTGTAGTGGATGGAACAAGTGGTCTGCGCTTCTTCGGAGAGCCACACGTGTTTAATGTCGAATCCCTTTTCTTCTTCTATCATTTTCATTCTTTGATTTCCTTTCTTCTGGTTTTATCGTTTGTGAACTATCGTGGCTTTGGTTTGAAAAACAAAACACAACTACAATGGTGCCGTTTCGGGTAGTTTGCGCAAGGTTCTTCTTTTTTCTCATGCAGCATTTACACTTTTTTTTAGATCCTCCCTGATGGATTCCAAACCACAAGATAGGTCTGTGGGTTCACAGAAACCAGACAAGATCAAAATCTTAACATCTTGTTACATTACACTTTGTTTTGCTATTCTTCGTTTTATTTATCGAAAGCTGGTATGCATTTACATTTTATTCCTCGCTTCCAAGGGAAAACGATTCCGTCTTGGTATCTATTTTTGTCCTTGTCTACAGCTGTTTTTTTCGTTTGGTACCTTCATTCATCTCACTGTAGTGTTGTTCTCTGTATTAAGTGTAACCCAGGCTCTTCTGTTCACGTATCAGATCTGGGTCCTCTACTGTGCTATTAACAAGATAGTTTCTTTATGTGTAGAGGAAAGACGTATTGCCGATACCAACCGCTGTAGATTGCTATCTTTTCTCCTCGGTCCATTCGATTATGCTACTAACCTAATTCAGTCGTTTTTTGTTTTGCTATGACCAAATTTATCTGTGGGAAAGTGTGTGTTTACCATTCCCCGGTATTCATCTTTAACCTGAATCTCTCTGACTCTGTTTGGTTGATTGATGGCGTGATTGGATGACTCAGTGTGTGCATGCTATTTATTATGATTTGTGACTTTCATATTTTTTCTTTGATTTTGGTGTCAGATATCTTGTCAAGCTAGCATGAATTTTCATACTATATGTGAAATACCCCAAACCTTAATATATTGATGAATTATATTACTAAGGCTATAACATGCCTTAGAAACATTATAAAAAGTTAAACAACAAGGTACACAAAAAAAAACTATCAAACGTTTAAACCGAAAACGCACCTTAGAGCACGAAAATGTGCTTTAAGGAAAAATGTGCCTTAAGCATTTGTACATGGAACTAAAAGGCTAATGAGCCTAAATACCAATAAGGAATAAGGGAACAACAATAAAATGGTCATAGGAACCATTACGTGTACACACAAATTAAGTATACAAGTCCACACAAAAACCGGTACTAAACTGGCGAAAGTTAAGGAGAAACCCCTAAACGACTTGGTTTAAATTGGAATGAGCAACATGCTATTTCGCGAACAAAGTATCTAAAGGTTGTAAATGTACTAAGAACACATTTAAACTAGCCAAAACAAATTGCATAATCAATGTGAACCCGGAAGCACATAAAATGTGTTTTAAGGCATTTTTGGCTATGTAACATACCTAACACATGGTATAAGTCATTATGAACGAGTTTAATAGATAAAATGTTACATTAATACAAGGTAAAACAAAAAAAAATCAGATCAAAAGAGGGATAGGGCTGCCGACATGGGGTGGTGAGTCACCAAGTCCAAATTTGCTTTTAAATTCACTATTTCAACTACTAAGACTTTCATTAATTGCCAAAGCATCTTGTCCCCTCAGTGAATCATTAATCAGACTCTTACCTGTCAAATGAGAGCTTCCAAGGTCGTAGGTCATCCTCTCTTTGAAGAAACAACACAAAAAAAACTCCATGTTCTTAGATTTGAGCCTTAAAGAACACCTTGCCTTGTAGAAATCATAACTTTCTCGTCCTAACTCCAAATCACAAGCTTGATAGCTCGTTGGAATCCTATTTTCAATATATTTACAACTATAGCTCATGAGCCCCCAGATTCTCAGGAAACACCACTAAGAAGTGCCTTTGATTCTCGAGGTAAAACATTGCCTTCTTGAAAACTTCTTATTCTTTGGTTTTTGTTACAGCCGATTGGCATGGGATACTAACCCATCTTATTCTTCATCTTATTTTATAATTTTGGGGACAATTCCTTTAGCAAATTGCTGGCAAATTTCTAAGGAATTCAAGCTTAGATATTAAGCTAAAAGTTTAATATACAAGGTAAATCCTACAACTACCTATTTCATGGTTCTAAATGTTGATCTATATATGATCTAACCTATTGTATACTTTGTTTATAATTGCCGAATTTATTAGGTGTTAGATTTAATTTTTGGCACCTAAAATGTTAATATTTTGTAAATCTAAAATTAGATTTCCAACCCTTATGATAGAAACTTTAATATAAGCTATCATAATATATAAGAAAAGTTCATATACTATAATTTAGAGGGTGGATGAAATTTAAGAGAACTTATTAGAGTTAGGAAAATTATATAACTAAGTTAAATTAAAGGAATTAGTATATTTAAGAGTAATATGTAAAATTTGAGAAGTTTTAGTTATATATGATAATTGCCAAAAATATATATGGATTATTATGAAATTTATGAAGTTTAGATGATGGGAAAATAATTGTAGAATTAAGTTTACAATTTATAAAGAGTTTATAAGTATTACTAGAATTTATAAGGTTTTTGGTATATTTAAAGTTAATAAAAGATAGTATATGTATACTACAACTTTAGATAATTAAATCTGGTGATTTAGAGATGTTTAAAATGTTTTTTGATGTTCAAAAATCTGTAGGAAAATTAGTTACTAAAATTAGAAATTAATTAGAGTTAAATTGGTTAATAAATGAGTTAGGATAAAAGAAAAGACCACAAGGGTAAAATGGTAATTTCCCTGGTCAAACATGGTCAAACATGGTCAAACTTGGTCAATGGCTGTTTGTAAAATGTTTAGGAGTGTTAGAATAAAATTTGTAGCAAAAGGTTAGATATTAAAAGGATAAAGGAATAAAAAGTTAAGTTAACTTTAGGGGTAATATTGTAAATTATGGAAGGTTAGGGAGTTTGACCATAAAAGACTGGTCAAACTTGGATATATTTTGGTAAATGACCAAAAGTATAAAAGAAATTAATTAAGACTTTGGAAGAAATTAGAAATAAAAATAACAAGTTTAGAACTTATTACGAATAAAATAGAGATTAAGAGAAAACTATGGGTAAGTGATGTAAATAACACATTTTTATGTGTTTATAAGGTTGAGGAAATTAAATAAAGAATTTAGAAACAAGTTGTAAAAGAAATAGAGTTAAGACGGGGTTAAACGAGACCCGTATATAAATTAAGGTATACGAGGGGTATATCCGTAATTTAATAAGTACAGGGGAAATCAATACTTAAGGTATTTCTAATGAAAGTACAAGTCATATTAGAAAAAGAAATAAATACGTATGATCCGTATCATACGGACATATACGAAAAATTTTAGTGAACATGAATAGTACTCGTATACGTGAATAGTATACGTATACATGAATAGTAAATACGTATACATGAATAGTAAATACGTATACATGAATAGTAAATACGTATACATGAATAGTAACTACGTATATATGAATAGTCAAATACGAGACGTATACGTGAATAGTAAAATACGTATACGTGAATAGTAAAATACGTATACATGAATAGTAAATATACGTATACGTGAATAGTAAAATACGGTGAATAGTGAAAATACGAAAATTAAGTTATTTAACCACGCCGTCCTAATGAACTATAGGAGCGGAGTAAGGTGACCAGAATAGTCGAGACGTCATCTGGGAGTGGACGAACGTCGATAGGCTAAGGTATGGGATTCTTGTAGCTTGTTTGTTAACGAGGTCTACCTCGGTTTGTGTGCTATGTGTTATTGTGATACGACCAAACAGGATTAAGCATGAAACCGATTTATTGTATTGTTATTGTGCGTACACTACACACTAACACGATTTGATTCAGAGCTTGTTCATTAACTATTTTTAGTAACAATTGTATAAGGTTACAAATACTCCAAGTTGTTAGTAGGTTATTACCGAGAGAGGTTAAACTAACCAATTGTCAATGAGACTTCAACTAACTGGAACTTGTGAGGAGAGGAATCCGGGAATGACTCCGGTCATGCATGTTTAGGATAGGAGGTCGGCATCTGTATCAGATCTGTCTTCGGCTTAGGGTCGACAAACTGACCCGACCATCTCGAATGAACAGTTCGAGATGGGAGGCAAATTCAAGAGGCGCAGGAGGGTCAAGCCTACACCCCTCATAACTTAAGATTTAATGTTTATTAAACCAATGGAGCTAATAACTCATTGGCTAGGGTTACTTTGACCCGACAAAAATAAACAATTCAGTTAGAGAACAACCAATTCTAATAGGAGAATGGTTGAGACTTATAAGGTATGGTCAAGCACGAGAACTAAACAATTCTCAGGCCTCAGGAGTTAGGAATCTAACTTACTAATTGATGGGCGTCCATTACGACGTTCGATTTGTTTGAGCTGTGAATGTTTCACATAAATGTGTTGTTGTTATTGTACTTCTTATTATTATTTGTATGAATAATCAACTGCATGCATACAACAAAGTAGTAGTGTATGGCCTTGATAGCTCGTGGGCTGCACGTTTTCTGTACCAGCCATGTGCTGAGCCCCTTGGGGCCTGTGATTTAAACTTTGCAGGTAGGTGCCAGACGAGGACCCAACCTGAGAGTAGGAGTGGGTAGAGCACTAAGGCTTTAATTTGCATTACGAGTGTGCCTGTACACTCGTTTCATAAACTGTGGTAGTAAGTTGTAATAATAGGAGAGATACTTCAAACTCGGTATTGTATTTTGTTTTAAGACTTGTACGCACTTATTGAAATACCCCTAATCTTTAAAATAATTAAATGATCTATTAATGATCTAAGATGATTATTAAACATCTAAATATTATTGGGGAACAATCTAAAGGATCTCAACAAGGCAAAACACGCCTTAAGATCGGTAAAGCCAAAAATGTGCTTTAAGACACCATAAAGATTGTGTGATCTCAAATAGGATCCAAAGTGGATTCCTAAGTATTATAATGAAGTAAGGAACACAACAAAACCGTTCTCAAGGAGAACTAAGCTCAGGAACACCCTGTGACACAAAACGTGCACTAAAACACCTTAAAGCACGTTTTTGTGAGATTGCCTTTTAAATTGATTTTTAATGGGCTTAAAAATTATAATTATCCTTAAATATGATATTTAATCATATTATATCATGTTAGGAATTTAATTCCAGAAATTTACGAATTTTTACAAATTTAATATTAAAATATTAATAAAACCCTAAAGTGGGGCCCGCATGAGTCAATATTGACCAAGTTTGGTCAATGGTCAAATAATGACCCATTTGACCTGAAGGAAACCGGCTGGAAAGGAGGTGGGAAGGCAGCACAAGTCTTTGATTGACAATAATTGCTACCTAATACATGACTTTTGAAAATAAACTTACTTTTTCAAATAATTCAAGCCTTTCCACTCTCTCCTCTTGCTCTTGTCTGATCCCAGCCTGCCCAAACGAGTTCCTCCCTTCCTAAGAAGCTCTCAAGTCTGGTTCTTGAGCATGGAAGGCAGATCTAACTCCTAAGCTCCTAAGGTAAGTGTTTTAAGTCATTTTTAGCCCTTTTTCTTCATCTCTTCACTACCAACACCTAAATTTCGTGACTCATCAATTCCTATGGCTTATTCTCAGTGTTCTAAGGTTAGAACAAGAGCTAAACTCGTTTGAGACCAGTAGAGGGACCAAGGTTGTTCAAATCTACATTTTAAGGTAAAAATGTGCTTTAAGCTCATAACTTTTGATTCCCTTCGAGTTTGGCTGTGAAACTTTGGTCATAGCCTCACATTCTTCTCCTTTTCATGTGGAATCTTTTGGTTAGCCATTTGGAGCAAGGGTGACCGAGATCCAAGAGAAATACTCTCTTTTAAGGCATTTTCCAAGGTAAAACCTAATAACAAGGTAGTATTTCGAGATCTAACTATTTCCTATGTTAATATGGTAGATCTAACACCTTGTGGTGTGTTTGGTTCAGGTCGAAAATACCTAGAACTTCCCTTGCATTTTTAGGGTGATTTTTGCCTTAAATCTTACATTAATTATTCCTTATGGTTAAGCTCAAGCTTGGAGTGTAACCATATCTTGTTTTTGTGTATTAAACATGTCTAAATCAAGTGGTGAATTTTCCTACAAGTGACCGAGCCTATACAAGGATAAATCAAGGTATAAACACCTTAAACTTATGATTTTTGTAATTTTTAAGCATATATATATATATGGCCGAGAGTGAATATATATATAGGTCATATTGACCTAAAAATGGAAAAAAATGGCTAAGATAAATTAAGCTAGTCATTTAAGGGATTTAATTAACATAATGGTCAAATTATGACATTATGTGGAAAAAATAATTAAACCTAAGTGAGGCCGAACATATATGTGATATTTTGAGACATTTATTGTGTAATTTATTTTGCAAGTTCAAGGTTGTAATAAGGCCATGTCATTAGGCCATTTTAATTTAAGTTTATAAGCTTTTAGTTTTATTTATGCTTATAATTAAAATTGGGGCCAATTCGTATTATTGAGAATTTAGAAAGCCGTGGGCTTAATTTAGAACAATTTAGGGCTTTTAAATGAATTTAATAAAAATTATAACATTTTATGTTTTGGGTCAAAATTGTAAAAATAGAAAAGTATAGGCTATTATTTGTAATTACCAAAAAAATTGGTTCCCTTTTGGTATTAGGAGTCAAAGTTGACTATATAGGAGACTTTGACCAAGTTTAGAAAATTTAAGAAATTAAAATACTACCTTATAATAAGATACTAACTAACTTGTAAAAGATTTATAAGTCTTGGGGTGGTATTGTGATTTACGAAAACTAGGGGTACTAAATGGAGCTTAGTACAAACCTTAGATTATTAGGAATTTTTAGAAGTTGATTTGGGTAAATTTGGAGTTTATATGAATTATCTAGGTATATTATGAGATATTTCATAACATTGTTACACATGGGTAACATATGTGGTAAAACCGAGATTTAGAGAAAGTATAAGGTTAATAATGATATTTATAACCTTTTGGTATGGTTTGGTAATTTTTGGGATTATATATAAGGTTTTATGAAGATATATGTATAATACATAGTTTTGGTGATATTAAAAACTATATGTTTAAAAATGGGTTAAATTGGTGAATATAGAAAGTCAAGTGGTGGAAATTAAATTTAAATAGACCATGGGGTCTGTTCGGTATTTGGAGAAATTATAACTATGGGTTATAATTATATTAAGGTTTAAAGATTATAATATAAGGTATACATTATAAGTATAACAATGGAATATATTTTTGGGATTGATTTGTAAATTATGGAAGTTGGTGGGAATTAATTAAAAACCGAGAGTTTAAGTGCTGTATGGATTTTATAACAAAATATAACTATAGGTGATAATTGTTTTAATGACTTAAATGTCATAATATGTTATATAACTATAATATAACATTATGTAAATTATGTGGTGGATTTTGTAAATATTTGGGAATTATAGGTGCTGTTCGGAAATATTACTATTTTGGAATGAAATTTATAATATGGTTTTTTGTTATAAGAGCTATAACATTTATAATATAAGAGGTATTCATCAAAAAGAATGAATGTATATTATAATGACTTACCATATGATAAATAGCCCTATAATGCATATATATAAATAAATATATGTTATAGTGTGGAAAATATAATATAGTTCAATAACTATGTGTTACCACGATTAAAATGATATGAGATGAAGGGAAAAGAATTATAAACATTGGATATGGAATTCTAATGTTAAGAGTGTACATGAAATAATAAGGATTTATATAATTCAAAGTATTTGTACATATGAATTATACAACATTGCACTTGGAAAAACTAACCTTAGAAAAATAAATACTAAGGTGAGATGTATAATACATGATTAAGATTATACATGCAATATAATGATAAACTATATCATATACAAGGTATATTAAACTACATGCGATAAGAAACGTTTAAAGTTAAGTGTGTTAATATACTCGACGTAACCACGCATGTGATATAGCGTTTTTCCTAAATCCCGAGTTAAACCGAAAACCCGACAAACATTGACAGTTAATAACGGGGAATAAACCGGGGTAGATTAATAACGGTACGGGGTGCCGTAGTGTATTGTTAATATGAGATGCTGATGCATAGTGTGATGCATATTAATAGAATGTTAGAGGCGTCTCGAGGATCTCCAGAGAATTAGCTGATTCAAACTCCACCGTAATACAATCCGGGTGAACGGTATGTTATTTATGTGGCTTGATTGTCTCTGAGGATTTCCTCAGTTCAGACATTGTGTGAAAATCTGTGATAAGATTGAATGTCTGCTTGTGTGAATTAATATGCTTGAGTTGTGTATTAATGCTGCTTCATTATTACTGTCGTGCGATAACAGTACCGTTCGTATATATGAACATATTATAAAACGAACTAGCGGCAGTGATGCTATCTTATGTGTAACATAAGGAACGTAAGTAAACGTTGTAGCATCAGGATAATAAGATATATATATCTGAGACTTATATACGGAGCATTGGCCTCTTTAACGCCGCTCCCGTATCTAACACTAGATCCCGAGTCGACATACTCAGGATTGGACTAACGACCTTAGTCTATAGTGTTAAGAAAATAATTAAACGATGCGATGGTATAGACAAGTTTATCAAGAGGATGTGGCTATTGCTGTGAACTGTGATCCATTAACGATACTAGGATACCACGTGGTAACCGTAAGTATCAGGATAAATTTCCAATGAACTACAGATTGTTCGTAGGTCGGAGACTCTACCGCTGGAGTGGCTACTGCCGTGGGTGACCCG